>CAJNIU020000117.1:0-17795 GCA_905231855.2 Eristalis tenax
AGTTTGTCTATTAGGGCCATTATGGCAGTCAGAGTTTGAACTGACCAAAGGCTTAAAATCGACGATGCCGGCTATGCAAAAATACGTGAAAATTCCGATGTCACGGAATGGAGCCCAACCTATCGGAATCGGTTACTACACACACGAAAACATCACCAAAGTTGTACACAAGTCATAGTTTGGTCTATTAGGGCCATTATGGCAGTCAGAGGTTGAGCTGACCAAAGGCGTCAAATCGACGATGCCGGCTATGCAAAAATACGTGAAAATTCCGATGTCACTGAATGCAGCCCAACGTATCGGAATCGGTTACTACACACACGAAAACATCACCAAAGTTGTACAGTAGTCATAGTTTGGTCTATTAGGGCCATTATGGCAGGTCAGAGGTTGAACTGACCAAAGGCTTAAAATCGACGATGCCGGCTATGCAAAAATACGTGAAAATTCCGATGTCACTGAATGCAGCCCAACGTATCGGAATCGGTTACTACACACACGAAAACATCACCAAAGGTGTACAGAAGTCATAGCTTGGTCTATTAGGGCCATTATGGCAGTCAGAGGTTGAACTGACCAAAGGCTTAAAATCGACGATGCCGGCTATGCAAAAATACGTGAAAATTCCGATGTCACTGAATGCAGCCCAACGTATCGGAATCGGTTACTACACACACGAAAACATCACCAAAGTTGTACAGAAGTCATAGTTTGGTCTATTAGGGCCATTATGGCAGGTCAGAGGTTGAACTGACCAAAGGCTTAAAATCGACGATGCCGGCTATGCAAAAATACGTGAAAATTCCGATGTCACTGAATGCAGCCCAACGTATCGGAATCGGTTACTACACACACGAAAACATCACCAAAGGTGTACAGAAGTCATAGTTTGGTCTATTAGGGCCATTATGGCAGTCAGAGTTTGAACTGACCAAAGGCGTCAAATCGACGATGCCGGCTATGCAAAAATACGTGAAAATTCCGATGTCACGGAATGGAGCCCAACGTATCGGAATCGGGTAATACACACACGAAAACATCACCAAAGGTGTACAGAAGTCATAGTTTGGTCTATTAGGGCCATTATGGCAGTCAGAGGTTGAACTGACCAAAGGCTTAAAATCGACGATGCCGGCTATGCAAAAATACGTGAAAATTCCGATGTCAAGGAATGCAGCCCAAGTATCGGAATCGGTTACTACACACACGAAAACATCACCAAAGGTGTACAGAAGTCATAGTTTGTCTATTAGGGCCATTATGGCAGTCAGAGTTTGAACTGACCAAAGGCTTAAAATCGACGATGCCGGCTATGCAAAAATACGTGAATATTCCGATGTCACGGAATGCAGCCCAACGTATCGGAATCGGGTAATACACACACGAAAACATCACCAAAGGTGTACAGAAGTCATAGTTTGGTCTATTAGGGCCATTATGGCAGTCAGAGGTTGAACTGACCAAAGGCTTAAAATCGACGATGCCGGCTATGCAAAAATACGTGAAAATTCCGATGTCACGGAATGGAGCCCAACCTATCGGAATCGGTTACTACACACACGAAAACATCACCAAAGTTGTACACAAGTCATAGTTTGGTCTATTAGGGCCATTATGGCAGTCAGAGGTTGAGCTGACCAAAGGCGTCAAATCGACGATGCCGGCTATGCAAAAATACGTGAAAATTCCGATGTCACTGAATGCAGCCCAACGTATCGGAATCGGTTACTACACACACGAAAACATCACCAAAGTTGTACAGAAGTCATAGTTTGGTCTATTAGGGCCATTATGGCAGGTCAGAGGTTGAACTGACCAAAGGCTTAAAATCGACGATGCCGGCTATGCAAAAATACGTGAAAATTCCGATGTCACTGAATGCAGCCCAACGTATCGGAATCGGTTACTACACACACGAAAACATCACCAAAGGTGTACAGAAGTCATAGCTTGGTCTATTAGGGCCATTATGGCAGTCAGAGGTTGAACTGACCAAAGGCTTAAAATCGACGATGCCGGCTATGCAAAAATACGTGAAAATTCCGATGTCACGGAATGCAGCCCAACGTATCGGAATCGGGTAATACACACACGAAAACATCACCAAAGGTGTACAGAAGTCATAGTTTGGTCTATTAGGGCCATTATGGCAGTCAGAGTTTGAACTGACCAAAGGCTTAAAATCGACGATGCCGGCTATGCAAAAATACGTGAATATTCCGATGTCACGGAATGCAGCCCAACGTATCGGAATCGGTTACTACACACACGAAAACATCACCAAAGGTGTACAGAAGTCATAGTTTGGTCTATTAGGGCCATTATGGCAGTCAGAGGTTGAACTGACCAAAGGCTTAAAATCGACGATGCCGGCTATGCAAAAATACGTGAAAATTCCGATGTCACGGAATGCAGCCCAAAGTATCGGAATCGGTTACTACACACACGAAAACATCACCAATGGTGTACAGAAGTCATAGTTTGGTCTATTAGGGCCATTATGGCAGTCAGAGTTTGAACTGACCAAAGGCTTAAAATCGACGATGCCGGCTATGCAAAAATACGTGAAAATTCCGATGTCACTGAATGCAGCCCAACGTATCGGAATCGGTTACTACACACACGAAAACATCACCAAAGGTGTACAGAAGTCATAGTTTGGTCTATTAGGGCCATTATGGCAGTCAGAGTTTGAACTGACCAAAGGCGTCAAATCGACGATGCCGGCTATGCAAAAATACGTGAAAATTCCGATGTCACGGAATGGAGCCCAACGTATCGGAATCGGGTAATACACACACGAAAACATCACCAAAGGTGTACAGAAGTCATAGTTTGGTCTATTAGGGCCATTATGGCAGTCAGAGGTTGAACTGACCAAAGGCTTAAAATCGACGATGCCGGCTATGCAAAAATACGTGAAAATTCCGATGTCAAGGAATGCAGCCCAAAGTATCGGAATCGGTTACTACACACACGAAAACATCACCAAAGGTGTACAGAAGTCATAGTTTGTCTATTAGGGCCATTATGGCAGTCAGAGTTTGAACTGACCAAAGGCTTAAAATCGACGATGCCGGCTATGCAAAAATACGTGAAAATTCCGATGTCACGGAATGGAGCCCAACCTATCGGAATCGGTTACTACACACACGAAAACATCACCAAAGTTGTACACAAGTCATAGTTTGGTCTATTAGGGCCATTATGGCAGTCAGAGGTTGAGCTGACCAAAGGCGTCAAATCGACGATGCCGGCTATGCAAAAATACGTGAAAATTCCGATGTCACTGAATGCAGCCCAACGTATCGGAATCGGTTACTACACACACGAAAACATCACCAAAGTTGTACAGAAGTCATAGTTTGGTCTATTAGGGCCATTATGGCAGTCAGAGGTTGAACTGACCAAAGGCTTAAAATCGACGATGCCGGCTATGCAAAAATACGTGAAAATTCCGATGTCACTGAATGCAGCCCAACGTATCGGAATCGGTTACTACACACACGAAAACATCACCAAAGGTGTACAGAAGTCATAGCTTGGTCTATTAGGGCCATTATGGCAGTCAGAGGTTGAACTGACCAAAGGCTTAAAATCGACGATGCCGGCTATGCAAAAATACGTGAAAATTCCGATGTCACGGAATGCAGCCCAACGTATCGGAATCGGGTAATACACACACGAAAACATCACCAAAGGTGTACAGAAGTCATAGTTTGGTCTATTAGGGCCATTATGGCAGTCAGAGTTTGAACTGACCAAAGGCTTAAAATCGACGATGCCGGCTATGCAAAAATACGTGAATATTCCGATGTCACGGAATGCAGCCCAACGTATCGGAATCGGGTAATACACACACGAAAACATCACCAAAGGTGTACAGAAGTCATAGTTTGGTCTATTAGGGCCATTATGGCAGTCAGAGGTTGAACTGACCAAAGGCTTAAAATCGACGATGCCGGCTATGCAAAAATACGTGAAAATTCCGATGTCACGGAATGCAGCCCAAAGTATCGGAATCGGTTACTACACACACGAAAACATCACCAATGGTGTACAGAAGTCATAGTTTGGTCTATTAGGGCCATTATGGCAGTCAGAGTTTGAACTGACCAAAGGCTTAAAATCGACGATGCCGGCTATGCAAAAATACGTGAAAATTCCGATGTCACGGAATGCAGCCCAACGTATCGGAATCGGTTACTACACACACGAAAACATCACCAAAGGTGTACAGAAGTCATAGCTTGGTCTATTAGGGCCATTATGGCAGTCAGAGGTTGAGCTGACCAAAGGCGTCAAATCGACGATGCTGGCTATGCAAAAATACGTGAAAATTCCGATGTCACGGAATGGAGCCCAACGTATCGGAATCGGGTAATACACACACGAAAACATCACCAAAGGTGTACAGAAGTCATAGTTTGGTCTATTAGGGCCATTATGGCAGTCAGAGTTTGAACTGACCAAAGGCTTAAAATCGACGATGCCGGCTATGCAAAAATACGTGAAAATTCCGATGTCACGGAATGGAGCCCAACGTATCGGAATCGGGTAATACATACACGAAAACATCACCAAAGGTGTACAGAAGTCATAGTTTGGTCTAATAGGGCCATTATGGCAGTCAGAGTTTGAACTGACCAAAGGCGTCAAATCGACGATGCCGGCTATGCAAAAATACGTGAAAATTCCGATGTCACTGAATGCAGCCCAACGTATCGGAATCGGTTACTACACACACGAAAACATCACCAAAGGTGTACAGAAGTCATAGTTTGGTCTAATAGGGCCATTATGGCAGTCAGAGTTTGAACTGACCAAAGGCGTCAAATCGACGATGCCGGCTATGCAAAAATACGTGAAAATTCCGATGTCACGGAATGGAGCCCAACGTATCGGAATCGGGTAATACACACACGAAAACATCACCAAAGGTGTACAGAAGTCATAGTTTGGTCTAATAGGGCCATTATGGCAGTCAGAGTTTGAACTGACCAAAGGCGTCAAATCGACGATGCCGGCTATGCAAAAATACGTGAAAATACCGATGTCACTGAATGCAGCCCAACGTATCGGAATCGGTTACTACACACACGAAAACATCACCAAAGGTGTACAGAAGTCATAGTTTGGTCTATTAGGGCCATTATGGCAGTCAGAGGTTGAACTGACCAAAGGCTTAAAATCGACGATGCCGGCTATGCAAAAATACGTGAAAATTCCGATGTCACGGAATGCAGCCCAACGTATCGGAATCGGTTACTACACACACGAAAACATCACCAAAGGTGTACAGAAGTCATAGTTTGGTCTATTAGGGCCATTATGGCAGTCAGAGGTTGAACTTACCAAAGGCTGCCGCCTATGCAAAAATACGTGAAAATTCCGATGTCACTGAATGCAGCCCAACGTATCGGAATCGGTTACTACACACACGAAAACATCACCAAAGGTGTACAGAAGTCATAGTTTGGTATATTAGGGCCATTATGGCAGTCAGAGGTTGAACTGACCAAAGGCTTAAAATCGACGATGCCGGCTATGCAAAAATACGTGAAAATTCCGATGTCACGGAATGCAGCCCAACGTATCTTAATCGGTTACTACACACACGAAAACATCACCAAAGTTGTACAGAAGTCATAGTTTGGTCTATTAGGGCCATTATGGCAGTCAGAGGTTGAACTGACCAAAGGCTTAAAATCGACGATGCCGGCTATGCAAAAATACGTGAATATTCCGATGTCACGGAATGCAGCCCAACGTATCGGAATCGGTTACTACACACACGAAAACATCACCAAAGTTGTACAGAAGTCATAGTTTGGTCTATTAGGGCCATTATGGCAGTCAGAGGTTGAACTGACCAAAGGCTTAAAATCGACGATGCCGGCTATGCAAAAATACGTGAAAATTCCGATGTCACGGAATGCAGCCCAACGTATCGGAATCGGTTACTACACACACGAAAACATCACCAAAGGTGTACAGTAGTCATAGTTTGGTCTATTAGGGCCATTATGGCAGTCAGAGGTTGAACTGACCAAAGGCTTAAAATCGACGATGCCGGCTATGCAAAAATACGTGAAAATTCCGATGTCACTGAATGCAGCCCAACGTATCGGAATCGGTTACTACACACACGAAAACATCACCAAAGGTGTACAGAAGTCATAGTTTGGTCTATTAGGGCCATTATGGCAGTCAGAGTTTGAACTGACCAAAGGCGTCAAATCGACGATGCCGGCTATGCAAAAATACGTGAAAATTCCGATGTCACGGAATGGAGCCCAACGTATCGGAATCGGGTAATACACACACGAAAACATCACCAAAGTTGTACAGAAGTCATAGTTTGGTCTATTAGGGCCATTATGGCAGTCAGAGGTTGAACTGACCAAAGGCTTAAAATCGACGATCCCGGCTATGCAAAAATACGTGAAAATTCCGATGTCACTGAATGCAGCCCAACGTATCGGAATCGGTTACTACACACACGAAAACATCACCAAAGGTGTACAGAAGTCATAGCTTGGTCTATTAGGGCCATTATGGCAGTCAGAGTTTGAACTGACCAAAGGCGTCAAATCGACGATGCCGGCTGTGCAAAAATACGTGAAAATTCCGATGTCACTGAATGCAGCCCAACGTATCGGAATCGGTTACTACACACACGAAAACATCACCAAAGTTGTACAGAAGTCATAGTTTGGTCTATTAGGGTGATTATGGCAGTCAGAGTTTGAACTGACCAAAGGCTTAAAATCGACGATGCCGGCTATGCAAAAATACGTGAATATTCCGATGTCACGGAATGCAGCCCAACGTATCGGAATCGGTAACTACACACACGAAAACATCACCAAAGGTGTACAGAAGTCATAGTTTGGTCTATTAGGGCCATTATGGCAGTCAGAGTTTGAACTAACCAAAGGCTTAAAATCGACGATGCCGGCTATGCAAAAATACGTGAAAATTCCGATGTCACGGAATGCAGCCCAACGTATCGGAATCGGTTACTACACACACGAAAACATCACCAAAGGTGTACAGAAGTCATAGTTTGGTCTATTAGGGCCATTATGGTAATCAGAGTTTGAACTGACCAAAGGCGTCAAATCGACAATGCCGGCTATGCAAAAATACGTGAAAATTCCGATGTCACGGAATGGAGCCCAACGTATCGGAATCGGTTACTACACACACGAAAACATCACCAATGGTGTACAGAAGTCATAGTTTGGTCTATTAGGGCCATTATGACAGTCAGAGTTTGAACTGACCAAAGGCTTAAAATCGACGATGCCGGCTATGCAAAAATACGTGAAAATTCCGATGTCACGGAATGCAGCCCAACGTATCGGAATCGGTTACTACACACACGAAAACATCACCAAAGGTGTACAGAAGTCATAGTTTGGTCTATTAGGGCCATTATGGCAGTCAGAGGTTGAACTGACCAAAGGCTTAAAATCGACGATGCCGGCTATGCAAAAATACGTGAAAATTCCGATGTCACGGAATGCAGCCCAACGTATCGGAATCGGTTACTACACACACGAAAACATCACCAATGGTGTACAGAAGTCATAGTTTGGTCTATTAGGGCCATTATGGCAGTCAGAGTTTGAACTGACCAAAGGCTTAAAATCGACGATGCCGGCTATGCAAAAATACGTGAAAATTCCGATGTCACGGAATGCAGCCCAACGTATCGGAATCGGTTACTACACACACGAAAACATCACCAAAGGTGTACAGAAGTCATAGTTTGGTCTATTAGGGCCATTATGGCAGTCAGAGTTTGAACTGACCACAGGCGTCAAATCGACGATGCCGGCTATGCAAAAATACGTGAAAATTCCGATGTCACGGAATGCAGCCCAACGTATCGGAATCGGTTACTACACACACGAAAACATCACCAAAGGTGTACAGAAGTCATAGTTTGGTCTATTAGGGCCATTATGGCAGTCAGAGGTTGAACTGACCAAAGGCGTCAAATCGACGATGCCGGCTATGCAAAAATACGTGAAAATTCCGATGTCACGGAATGCAGCCCAACGTATCGGAATCGGGTAATACACACACGAAAACATCACCAAAGGTGTACAGAAGTCATAGTTTGGTCTATTAGGGCCATTATGGCAGTCAGAGTTTGAACGAAAACATCACCAATGGTGTACAGAAGTCATAGTTTGGTCTATTAGGGCCATTATGGCAGTCAGAGGTTGAACTGACCAAAGGCTTAAAATCGACGATGCCGGCTATGCAAAAATACGTGAAAATTCCGATGTCACGGAATGCAGCCCAACGTATCGGAATCGGTTACTACACACACGAAAACATCACCAAAGGTGTACAGAAGTCATAGTTTGGTCTATTAGGGCCATTATGGCAGTCAGAGGTTGAACTGACCAAAGGCTTAAAATCGACGATGCCGGCTATGCAAAAATACGTGAAAATTCCGATGTCACGGAATGCAGCCCAACGTATCGGAATCGGGTAATACACACACGAAAACATCACCAAAGGTGTACAGAAGTCATAGTTTGGTCTATTAGGGCCATTATGGCAGTCAGAGTTTGAACTGACCAAAGGCTTAAAATCGACGATGCCGGCTATGCAAAAATACGTGAATATTCCGATGTCACGGAATGCAGCCCAACGTATCGGAATCGGTTACTACACACACGAAAACATCACCAAAGGTGTACAGAAGTCATAGTTTGGTCTATTAGGGCCATTATGGCAGTCAGAGGTTGAACTGACCAAAGGCTTAAAATCGACGATGCCGGCTATGCAAAAATACGTGAAAATTCCGATGTCACGGAATGGAGCCCAACGTATCGGAATCGGTTACTACACACACGAAAACATCACCAAAGGTGTACAGAAGTCATAGTTTGGTCTATTAGGGCCATTATGGCAGTCAGAGTTTGAACTGACCAAAGGCGTCAAATCGACGATGCCGGCTATGCAAAAATACGTGAAAATTCCGATGTCACTGAATGCAGCCCAACGTATCGGAATCGGTTACTACACACACGAAAACATCACCAAAGGTGTACAGAAGTCATAGTTTGGTCTATTAGGGCCATTATGGCAGTCAGAGTTTGAACTGACCAAAGGCGTCAAATCGACGATGCCGGCTATGCAAAAATACGTGAAAATTCCGATGTCACGGAATGCAGCAGAAAGCATCGGAATCGGGTAATACACACACGAAAACATCACCAAAGGTGTACAGAAGTCATAGTTTGTCTATTAGGGCCATTATGGCAGTCAGAGTTTGAACGAAAACATCACCAATGGTGTACAGAAGTCATAGTTTGGTCTATTAGGGCCATTATGGCAGTCAGAGTTTGAACTGACCAAAGGCTTAAAATCGACGATGCCGGCTATGCAAAAATACGTGAAAATTCCGATGTCACGGAATGCAGCCCAACGTATCAGAATCGGGTAATACACACACGAAAACATCACCAAAGGTGTACAGAAGTCATAGTTTGTCTATAAGGGCCATTATGGCAGTCAGAGTTTGAACGAAAACATCACCAATGGTGTACAGAAGTCATAGTTTGGTCTATTAGGGCCATTATGGCAGTCAGAGTTTGAATTGACCAAAGGCTTAAAATCGACGATGCCGGCTATGCAAAAATACGTGAAAATTCCGATGTCACGGAATGCAGCCCAACGTATCGGAATCGGGTAATACACACACAAAAACATCACCAAAGGTGTACAGAAGTCATAGTTTGGTCTATTAGGGCCATTATGGCAGTCAGAGGTTGAACTGACCAAAGGCGTCAAATCGACGATGCCGGCTATGCAAAAATACGTGAAAATTCCGATGTCACGGAATGCAGCCCAACGTATCGGAATCGGGTAATACACACACGAAAACATCACCAAAGGTGTACAGAAGTCATAGTTTGGTCTATTAGGGCCATTATGGCAGTCAGAGGTTGAACTGACCAAAGGCTATGCAAAAATACGTGAAAATTCCGATGTCACGGAATGCAGCCCAACGTATCGGAATCGGGTAATACACACACGAAAACATCACCAAAGGTGTACAGAAGTCATAGTTTGGTCTATTAGGGCCATTATGGCAGTCAGAGGTTGAACTGACCAAAGGCTTAAAATCGACGATGCCGGCTATGCAAAAATACGTGAAAATTCCGATGTCACTGAATGCAGCCCAACGTATCGGAATCGGTTACTACACACACGAAAACATCACCAATGGTGTACAGAAGTCAAAGTTTGGTCTATTAGGGCCATTATGGCAGTCAGAGTTTGAACTGACCAAAGGCTTAAAATCGACGATGCCGGCTATGCAAAAATACGTGAAAATTCCGATGTCACGGAATGCAGCCCAACGTATCGGAATCGGTTACTACACACACGAAAACATCACCAAAGGTGTACAGAAGTCATAGTTTGGTCTATTAGGGCCATTATGGCAGTCAGAGGTTGAACTGACCAAAGGCTTAAAATCGACGATGCCGGCTATGCAAAAATACGTGAAAATTCCGATGTCACGGAATGCAGCCCAACGTATCGGAATCGGTTACTACACACACGAAAACATCACCAATGGTGTACAGAAGTCATAGTTTGGTCTATTAGGGCCATTATGGCAGTCAGAGTTTGAACTGACCAAAGGCTTAAAATCGACGATGCCGGCTATGCAAAAATACGTGAAAATTCCGATGTCACGGAATGCAGCCCAACGTATCGGAATCGGTTACTACACACACGAAAACATCACCAAAGGTGTACAGAAGTCATAGTTTGGTCTATTAGGGCCATTATGGCAGTCAGAGTTTGAACTGACCAAAGGCGTCAAATCGACGATGCCGGCTATGCAAAAATACGTGAAAATTCCGGTGTCACGGAATGCAGCCCAACGTATCGGAATCGGTTACTACACACACGAAAACATCACCAAAGGTGTACAGAAGTCATAGTTTGGTCTATTAGGGCCATTATGGCAGTCAGAGGTTGAACTGACCAAAGGCGTCAAATCGACGATGCCGGCTATGCAAAAATACGTGAAAATTCCGATGTCACGGAATGCAGCAGAAAGTATCGGAATCGGGTAATACACACACGAAAACATCACCAAAGGTGTACAGAAGTCATAGTTTGTCTATTAGGGCCATTATGGCAGTCAGTGTTTGAACGAAAACATCACCAATGGTGTACAGAAGTCATAGTTTGGTCTATTAGGGCCATTATGGCAGTCAGAGTTTGAACTGACCAAAGGCTTAAAATCGACGATGCCGGCTATGCAAAAATACGTGAAAATTCCGATGTCACGGAATGCAGCCCAACGTATCGGAATCGGGTAATACACACACGAAAACATCACCAAAGGTGTACAGAAGTCATAGTTTGGTCTATTAGGGCCATTATGGCAGTCAGAGGTTGAACTGACCAAAGGCGTCAAATCGACGATGCCGGCTATGCAAAAATACGTGAAAATTCCGATGTCACGGAATGCAGCCCAACGTATCGGAATCGGTTACTACACACACGAAAACATCATCAAAGGTGTACAGAAGTCATAGTTTGGTCTATTAGGGCCATTATGGCAGTCAGAGGTTGAACTGACCAAAGGCTATGCAAAAATACGTGAAAATTCCGATGTCACGGAATGCAGCCCAACGTATCGGAATCGGGTAATACACACACGAAAACATCACCAAAGGTGTACAGAAGTCATAGTTTGGTCTATTAGGGCCATTATGGCAGTCAGAGGTTGAACTGACCAAAGGCTTAAAATCGACGATGCCGGCTATGCAAAAATACGTGAAAATTCCGATGTCACTGAATGCAGCCCAACGTATCGGAATCGGTTACTACACACACGAAAACATCACCAAAGTTGTACAGAAGTCATAGTTTGGTCTATTAGGGCCATTATGGCAGTCAGAGGTTGAACTGACCAAAGGCTTAAAATCGACGATGCCGGCTATGCAAAAATACGTGAAAATTCCGATGTCACGGAATGGAGCCCAACGTATCGGAATCGGTTACTACACACACGAAAACATCACCAAAGGTGTACAGAAGTCATAGTTTGGTCTATTAGGGCCATTATGGCAGTCAGAGGTTGAACTGACCAAAGGCTTAAAATCGACGATGCCGGCTATGCAAAAATACGTGAAATTTCCGATGTCACTGAATGCAGCCCAACGTATCGGAATCGGGTAATACACACACGAAAACATCACCAAAGGTGTACAGAAGTCATAGTTTGGTCTATTAGGGCCATTATGGCAGTCAGAGGTTGAACTGACCAAAGGCTTAAAATCGACGATGCCGGCTATGCAAAAATACGTGAAAATTCCGATGTCACTGAATGCAGCCCAACGTATCGGAATCGGTTACTACACACACGAAAACATCACCAAAGGTGTACAGAAGTCATAGTTTGGTTTATTAGGGCCATTATGGCAGCCAGAGTTTGAACTGACCAAAGGCTTAAAATCGACGATGCCGGCTATGCAAAAATACGTGAAAATTCCGATGTCACGGAATGCAGCCCAACGTATCGGAATCGGGTAATACACACACGAAAACATCACCAAAGGTGTACAGAAGTCATAGTTTGGTCTATTAGGGCCATTATGGTAGTCAGAGTTTGAACTGACCAAATGCTTAAAATCTACGATGCCGGCTATGCAAAAATACGTGAAAATTCCGATGTCACGGAATGCAGCACAACGTATCGGAATCGGTTACTACACACACGAAAACATCACCAAAGGTGTACAGAAGTCATAGTTTGTCTATTAGGGCCATTATGGCAGTCAGAGTTTGAACTGACCAAAGGCTTAAAATCGACGATGCCGGCTATGCAAAAATACGTGAAAATTCCGATGTCACGGAATGCAGCCCAACGTATCGGAATCGGTTACTACACACACGAAAACATCACCAAAGGTGTACAGAAGTCATAGTTTGGTCTATTAGGGCCATTATGGCAGTCAGAGGTTGAACTGACCAAAGGCTTAAAATCGACGATGCCGGCTATGCAAAAATACGTGAAATTTCCGATGTCACTGAATGCAGCCCAACGTATCGGAATCGGGTAATACACACACGAAAACATCACCAAAGGTGTACAGAAGTCATAGTTTGGTCTATTAGGGTCATTATGGCAGTCAGAGGTTGAACTGACCAAAGGCTTAAAATCGACGATGCCGGCTATGCAAAAATACGTGAAAATTCCGATGTCACTGAATGCAGCCCAACGTATCGGAATCGGTTACTACACACACGAAAACATCACCAAAGGTATACAGAAGTCATAGTTTGGTCTATTAGGGCCATTATGGTAGTCAGAGTTTGAACTGACCAAATGCTTAAAATCTACGATGCCGGCTATGCAAAAATACGTGAAAATTCCGATGTCACGGAATGCAGCGCAAAGTATCGGAATCGGGTAATACACACACGAAAACATCACCAAAGGTGTACAGAAGTCATAGTTTGTCTATTAGGGCCATTATGGCAGTCAGAGTTTGAACTGACCAAAGGCTTAAAATCGACGATGCCGGCTATGCAAAAATACGTGAAAATTCCGATGTCACGGAATGCAGCACAACGTATCGGAATCGGTTACTACACACACGAAAACATCACCAAAGGTGTACAGAAGTCATAGTTTGTCTATTAGGGCCATTATGGCAGTCAGAGTTTGAACTGACCAAAGGCTTAAAATCGACGATGCCGGCTATGCAAAAATACGTGAAAATTCCGATGTCACGGAATGCAGCCCAACGTATCGGAATCGGTTACTACACACACGAAAACATCACCAAAGGTGTACAGAAGTCATAGTTTGTCTATTAGGGCCATTATGGCAGTCAGAGTTTGAACGAAAACATCACCAATGGTGTACAGAAGTCATAGTTTGGTCTATTAGGGCCATTATGGCAGTCAGAGTTTGAACTGACCAAAGGCTTAAAATCGACGATGCCGGCTATGCAAAAATACGTGAAAATTCCGATGTCACGGAATGCAGCCCAACGTATCGGAATCGGGTAATACACACACGAAAACATCACCAAAGGTGTACAGAAGTCATAGTTTGTCTATTAGGGCCATTATGGCAGTCATTATGGCAGTCAGAGTTTGAACTGACCAAAGGCTTAAAATCGACGATGCCGGCTATGCAAAAATACGTGAAAATTCCGATGTCACGGAATGCAGCCCAACGTATCGGAATCGGTTACTACACACACGAAAACATCACCAAAGGTGTACAGAAGTCATAGTTTGTCTATTAGGGCCATTATGGCAGTCAGAGTTTGAACGAAAACATCACCAATGGTGTACAGAAGTCATAGTTTGGTCTATTAGGGCCATTATGGCAGTCAGAGTTTGAACTGACCAAAGGCTTAAAATCGACGATGCCGGCTATGCAAAAATACGTGAAAATTCCGATGTCACGGAATGCAGCCCAACGTATCGGAATCGGGTAATACACACACGAAAACATCACCAAAGGTGTACAGAAGTCATAGTTTGGTCTATTAGGGCCATTATGGCGGTCAGAGGTTGAACTGACCAAAGTCTTAAAATCGACGATGCCGGCTATGCAAAAATACGTGAAAATTCCAATGTCTCTGAATGCAGCCCAACGTATCGGAATCGGTTACTACACACACGAAAACATCACCAAAGTTGTACAGAAGTCATAGTTTGGTCTATTAGGGCCATTATGGCAGTCAGAGTTTGAACTGATCAAAGGCGTCAAATCGACGATGCCGGCTATGCAAAAATACGTGAAAATTCCGATGTCACTGAATGCAGCCCAACGTATCGGAATCGGTTACTACACACACGAAAACATCACCAAGGGTGTACAGAAGTCATAGTTTGTCTATTAGGGCCATTATGGCAGTCAGAGTTTGAACTGACCAAAGGCGTCAAATCGACGATGCCGGCTATGCAAAAATACGTGAAAATTCCGATGTCACGGAATGCAGCCCAACGTATCGGAATCGGTTACTACACACACGAAAACATCATCAAAGGTGTACAGAAGTCATAGTTTGGTCTATTAGGGCCATTATGGCAGTCAGAGGTTGAACTGACCAAAGGCTATGCAAAAATACGTGAAAATTCCGATGTCACGGAATGCAGCCCAACGTATCGGAATCGGGTAATACACACACGAAAACATCACCAAAGGTGTACAGAAGTCATAGTTTGGTCTATTAGGGCCATTATGGCAGTCAGAGGTTGAACTGACCAAAGGCTTAAAATCGACGATGCCGGCTATGCAAAAATACGTGAAAATTCCGATGTCACTGAATGCAGCCCAACGTATCGGAATCGGTTACTACACACACGAAAACATCACCAAAGTTGTACAGAAGTCATAGTTTGGTCTATTAGGGCCATTATGGCAGTCAGAGGTTGAACTGACCAAAGGCTTAAAATCGACGATGCCGGCTATGCAAAAATACGTGAAAATTCCGATGTCACGGAATGGAGCCCAACGTATCGGAATCGGTTACTACACACACGAAAACATCACCAAAGGTGTACAGAAGTCATAGTTTGGTCTATTAGGGCCATTATGGCAGTCAGAGGTTGAACTGACCAAAGGCTTAAAATCGACGATGCCGGCTATGCAAAAATACGTGAAATTTCCGATGTCACTGAATGCAGCCCAACGTATCGGAATCGGGTAATACACACACGAAAACATCACCAAAGGTGTACAGAAGTCATAGTTTGGTCTATTAGGGCCATTATGGCAGTCAGAGGTTGAACTGACCAAAGGCTTAAAATCGACGATGCCGGCTATGCAAAAATACGTGAAAATTCCGATGTCACGGAATGCAGCCCAACGTATCGGAATCGGTTACTACACACACGAAAACATCACCAAAGGTGTACAGAAGTCATAGTTTGGTTTATTAGGGCCATTATGGCAGCCAGAGTTTGAACTGACCAAAGGCTTAAAATCGACGATGCCGGCTATGCAAAAATACGTGAAAATTCCGATGTCACGGAACGCAGCCCAACGTATCGGAATCGGGTAATACACACACGAAAACATCACCAAAGGTGTACAGAAGTCATAGTTTGGTCTATTAGGGCCATTATGGCAGTCATTATGGCAGTCAGAGTTTGAACTGACCAAAGGCTTAAAATCGACGATGCCGGCTATGCAAAAATACGTGAAAATTCCGATGTCACGGAATGCAGCCCAACGTATCGGAATCGGTTACTACACACACGAAAACATCACCAAAGGTGTACAGAAGTCATAGTTTGTCTATTAGGGCCATTATGGCAGTCAGAGTTTGAACGAAAACATCACCAATGGTGTACAGAAGTCATAGTTTGGTCTATTAGGGCCATTATGGCAGTCAGAGTTTGAACTGACCAAAGGCTTAAAATCGACGATGCCGGCTATGCAAAAATACGTGAAAATTCCGATGTCACGGAATGCAGCCCAACGTATCGGAATCGGGTAATACACACACGAAAACATCACCAAAGGTGTACAGAAGTCATAGTTTGGTCTATTAGGGCCATTATGGCGGTCAGAGGTTGAACTGACCAAAGTCTTAAAATCGACGATGCCGGCTATGCAAAAATACGTGAAAATTCCAATGTCTCTGAATGCAGCCCAACGTATCGGAATCGGTTACTACACACACGAAAACATCACCAAAGTTGTACAGAAGTCATAGTTTGGTCTATTAGGGCCATTATGGCAGTCAGAGTTTGAACTGATCAAAGGCGTCAAATCGACGATGCCGGCTATGCAAAAATACGTGAAAATTCCGATGTCACTGAATGCAGCCCAACGTATCGGAATCGGTTACTACACACACGAAAACATCACCAAGGGTGTACAGAAGTCATAGTTTGTCTATTAGGGCCATTATGGCAGTCAGAGTTTGAACTGACCAAAGGCGTCAAATCGACGATGCCGGCTATGCAAAAATACGTGAAAATTCCGATGTCACGGAATGCAGCCCAACGTATCGGAATCGGTTACTACACACACGAAAACATCATCAAAGGTGTACAGAAGTCATAGTTTGGTCTATTAGGGCCATTATGGCAGTCAGAGGTTGAACTGACCAAAGGCTATGCAAAAATACGTGAAAATTCCGATGTCACGGAACGCAGCCCAACGTATCGGAATCGGGTAATACACACACGAAAACATCACCAAAGGTGTACAGAAGTCATAGTTTGGTCTATTAGGGCCATTATGGCAGTCAGAGGTTGAACTGACCAAAGGCTTAAAATCGACGATGCCGGCTATGCAAAAATACGTGAAAATTCCGATGTCACTGAATGCAGCCCAACGTATCGGAATCGGTTACTACACACACGAAAACATCACCAAAGTTGTACAGAAGTCATAGTTTGGTCTATTAGGGCCATTATGGCAGTCAGAGGTTGAACTGACCAAAGGCTTAAAATCGACGATGCCGGCTATGCAAAAATACGTGAAAATTCCGATGTCACGGAATGGAGCCCAACGTATCGGAATCGGTTACTACACACACGAAAACATCACCAAAGGTGTACAGAAGTCATAGTTTGGTCTATTAGGGCCATTATGGCAGTCAGAGGTTGAACTGACCAAAGGCTTAAAATCGACGATGCCGGCTATGCAAAAATACGTGAAATTTCCGATGTCACTGAATGCAGCCCAACGTATCGGAATCGGGTAATACACACACGAAAACATCACCAAAGGTGTACAGAAGTCATAGTTTGGTCTATTAGGGCCA
>CAJNIU020000120.1:0-461467 GCA_905231855.2 Eristalis tenax
AATCGACGATGCCGGCTATGCAAAAATACGTGAAAATTCCGATGTCCTGAAATGCAGCCCAACGTATCGGAATCGGTTAATACACACACGAAAACATCACCAAAGGTGTACAGAAGTCATAGTTTGGTCTATTAGGGCCATTATGGCAGTCAGAGGTTGAAGTGACCAAAGGCTTCAAATCGACGATGCCGGCTATACAAAAATACGTGAAAATTCCGATGTCCTGAAATGCAGCCCAACGTATCAGAATCGGTTAATACACACACGAAAACATCACCAAAGGTGTACAGAAGTCATAGTTTGGTCTATTAGGGCCATTATGGCAGTCAGAGGTTGAAGTGACCAAAGGCTTCAAATCGACGATGCCGGCTATGCAAAAATACGTGAAAATTCCGATGTCCTGAAATGCAGCCCAACGTATCAGAATCGGTTAATACACACACGAAAACATCACCAAAGGTGTACAGAAGTCATAGTTTGGTCTATTAGGGCCATTATGGCAGTCAGAGGTTGAAGTGACCAAAGGCTTCAAATCGACGATGCCGGCTATGCAAAAATACGTGAAAATTCCGATGTCCTGAAATGCAGCCCAACGTATCGGAATCGGTTAATACACACACGAAAACATCACCAAAGGTGTACAGAAGTCATAGTTTGGTCTATTAGGGCCATTATGGCAGTCAGAGGTTGAAGTGACCAAAGGCTTCAAATCGACGATGCCGGCTATGCAAAAATACGTGAAAATTCCGATGTCCTGAAATGCAGCCCAACGTATCGGAATCGGTTAATACACACACGAAAACATCACCAAAGGTGTACAGAAGTCATAGTTTGGTCTATTAGGGCCATTATGGCAGTCAGAGGTTGAAGTGACCAAAGGCTTCAAATCGACGATGCGGCTATGCAAAAATACGTGAAAATTCCGATGTCCTGAAATGCAGCCCAACGTATCAGAATCGGTTAATACACACACGAAAACATCACCAAAGGTGTACAGAAGTCATAGTTTGGTCTATTAGGGCCATGCAGTCAGAGGTTGAAGTGACCAAAGGCTTCAAATCGACGATGCCGGCTATGCAAAAATACGTGAAAATTCCGATGTCACGGAATGCAGCCCAACGTATCGGAATCGGTTAATACACACACGAAAACATCACCAAAGGTGTACAGAAGTCATAGTTTGGTCTATTAGGGCCATTATGGCAGTCAGAGGTTGAAGTGACCAAAGGCTTCAAATCGACGATGCCGGCTATGCAAAAATACGTGAAAATTCCGATGTCCTGAAATGCAGCCCAACGTATCAGAATCGGTTAATACACACACGAAAACATCACCAAAGGTGTACAGAAGTCATAGTTTGGTCTATTAGGGCCATTATGGCAGTCAGAGGTTGAAGTGACCAAAGGCTTCAAATCGACGATGCCGGCTATGCAAAAATACGTGAAAATTCCGATGTCCTGAAATGCAGCCCAACGTATCGGAATCGGTTAATACACACACGAAAACATCACCAAAGGTGTACAGAAGTCATAGTTTGGTCTATTAGGGCCATTATGGCAGTCAGAGGTTGAAGTGACCAAAGGCTTCAAATCGACGATGCCGGCTATGCAAAAATACGTGAAAATTCCGATGTCCTGAAATGCAGCCCAACGTATCGGAATCGGTTAATACACACACGAAAACATCACCAAAGGTGTACAGAAGTCATAGTTTGGTCTATTAGGGCCATTATGGCAGTCAGAGGTTGAAGTGACCAAAGGCTTCAAATCGACGATGCCGGCTATGCAAAAATACGTGAAAATTCCGATGTCCTGAAATGCAGCCCAACGTATCAGAATCGGTTAATACACACACGAAAACATCACCAAAGGTGTACAGAAGTCATAGTTTGGTCTATTAGGGCCATTATGGCAGTCAGAGGTTGAAGTGACCAAAGGCTTCAAATCGACGATGCCGGCTATGCAAAAATACGTGAAAATTCCGATGTCCTGAAATGCAGCCCAACGTATCAGAATCGGTTAATACACACACGAAAACATCACCAAAGGTGTACAGAAGTCATAGTTTGGTCTATTAGGGCCATTATGGCAGTCAGAGGTTGAAGTGACCAAAGGCTTCAAATCGACGATGCCGGCTATGCAAAAATACGTGAAAATTCCGATGTCCTGAAATGCAGCCCAACGTATCGGAATCGGTTAATACACACACGAAAACATCACCAAAGGTGTACAGAAGTCATAGTTTGGTCTATTAGGGCCATTATGGCAGTCAGAGGTTGAAGTGACCAAAGGCTTCAAATCGACGATGCCGGCTATGCAAAAATACGTGAAAATTCCGATGTCCTGAAATGCAGCCCAACGTATCAGAATCGGTTAATACACACACGAAAACATCACCAAAGGTGTACAGAAGTCATAGTTTGGTCTATTAGGGCCATTATGGCAGTCAGAGGTTGAAGTGACCAAAGGCTTCAAATCGACGATGCCGGCTATGCAAAAATACGTGAAAATTCCGATGTCCTGAAATGCAGCCCAACGTATCAGAATCGGTTAATACACACCCGAAAACATCACCAAAGGTGTACAGAAGTCATAGTTTGGTCTATTAGGGCCATTATGGCAGTCAGAGGTTGAAGTGACCAAAGGCTTCAAATCGACGATGCCGGCTATGCAAAAATACGTGAAAATTCCGATGTCCTGAAATGCAGCCCAACGTATCGGAATCGGTTAATACACACACGAAAACATCACCAAAGGTGTACAGAAGTCATAGTTTGGTCTATTAGGGCCATTATGGCAGTCAGAGGTTGAAGTGACCAAAGGCTTCAAATCGACGATGCCGGCTATGCAAAAATACGTGAAAATTCCGATGTCCTGAAATGCAGCCCAACGTATCGGAATCGGTTAATACACACACGAAAACATCACCAAAGGTGTACAGAAGTCATAGTTTGGTCTATTAGGGCCATTATGGCAGTCAGAGGTTGAAGTGACCAAAGGCTTCAAATCGACGATGCCGGCTATGCAAAAATACGTGAAAATTCCGATGTCCTGAAATGCAGCCCAACGTATCAGAATCGGTTAATACACACACGAAAACATCACCAAAGGTGTACAGAAGTCATAGTTTGGTCTATTAGGGCCATTATGGCAGTCAGAGGTTGAAGTGACCAAAGGCTTCAAATCGACGATGCCGGCTATGCAAAAATACGTGAAAATTCCGATGTCCTGAAATGCAGCCCAACGTATCAGAATCGGTTAATACACACCCGAAAACATCACCAAAGGTGTACAGAAGTCATAGTTTGGTCTATTAGGGCCATTATGGCAGTCAGAGGTTGAAGTGACCAAAGGCTTCAAATCGACGATGCCGGCTATGCAAAAATACGTGAAAATTCCGATGTCCTGAAATGCAGCCCAACGTATCGGAATCGGTTAATACACACACGAAAACATCACCAAAGGTGTACAGAAGTCATAGTTTGGTCTATTAGGGCCATTATGGCAGTCAGAGGTTGAAGTGACCAAAGGCTTCAAATCGACGATGCCGGCTATGCAAAAATACGTGAAAATTCCGATGTCCTGAAATGCAGCCCAACGTATCGGAATCGGTTAATACACACACGAAAACATCACCAAAGGTGTACAGAAGTCATAGTTTGGTCTATTAGGGCCATTATGGCAGTCAGAGGTTGAAGTGACCAAAGGCTTCAAATCGACGATGCCGGCTATGCAAAAATACGTGAAAATTCCGATGTCCTGAAATGCAGCCCAACGTATCGGAATCGGTTAATACACACACGAAAACATCACCAAAGGTGTACAGAAGTCATAGTTTGGTCTATTAGGGCCATTATGGCAGTCAGAGGTTGAAGTGACCAAAGGCTTCAAATCGACGATGCCGGCTATGCAAAAATACGTGAAAATTCCGATGTCCTGAAATGCAGCCCAACGTATCAGAATCGGTTAATACACACACGAAAACATCACCAAAGGTGTACAGAAGTCATAGTTTGGTCTATTAGGGCCATTATGGCAGTCAGAGGTTGAAGTGACCAAAGGCTTCAAATCGACGATGCCGGCTATGCAAAAATACGTGAAAATTCCGATGTCCTGAAATGCAGCCCAACGTATCAGAATCGGTTAATACACACACGAAAACATCACCAAAGGTGTACAGAAGTCATAGTTTGGTCTATTAGGGCCATTATGGCAGTCAGAGGTTGAAGTGACCAAAGGCTTCAAATCGACGATGCCGGCTATGCAAAAATACGTGAAAATTCCGATGTCACGGAATGCAGCCCAACGTATCGGAATCGGTTAATACACACACGAAAACATCACCAAAGGTGTACAGAAGTCATAGTTTGGTCTATTAGGGCCATTATGGCAGTCAGAGGTTGAAGTGACCAAAGGCTTCAAATCGACGATGCCGGCTATGCAAAAATACGTGAAAATTCCGATGTCCTGAAATGCAGCCCAACGTATCAGAATCGGTTAATACACACACGAAAACATCACCAAAGGTGTACAGAAGTCATAGTTTGGTCTATTAGGGCCATTATGGCAGTCAGAGGTTGAAGTGACCAAAGGCTTCAAATCGACGATGCCGGCTATGCAAAAATACGTGAAAATTCCGATGTCCTGAAATGCAGCCCAACGTATCGGAATCGGTTAATACACACACGAAAACATCACCAAAGGTGTACAGAAGTCATAGTTTGGTCTATTAGGGCCATTATGGCAGTCAGAGGTTGAAGTGACCAAAGGCTTCAAATCGACGATGCCGGCTATGCAAAAATACGTGAAAATTCCGATGTCCTGAAATGCAGCCCAACGTATCAGAATCGGTTAATACACACACGAAAACATCACCAAAGGTGTACAGAAGTCATAGTTTGGTCTATTAGGGCCATTATGGCAGTCAGAGGTTGAAGTGACCAAAGGCTTCAAATCGACGATGCCGGCTATGCAAAAATACGTGAAAATTCCGATGTCCTGAAATGCAGCCCAACGTATCGGAATCGGTTAATACACACACGAAAACATCACCAAAGGTGTACAGAAGTCATAGTTTGGTCTATTAGGGCCATTATGGCAGTCAGAGGTTGAAGTGACCAAAGGCTTCAAATCGACGATGCCGGCTATGCAAAAATACGTGAAAATTCCGATGTCCTGAAATGCAGCCCAACGTATCAGAATCGGTTAATACACACACGAAAACATCACCAAAGGTGTACAGAAGTCATAGTTTGGTCTATTAGGGCCATTATGGCAGTCAGAGGTTGAAGTGACCAAAGGCTTCAAATCGACGATGCCGGCTATGCAAAAATACGTGAAAATTCCGATGTCCTGAAATGCAGCCCAACGTATCAGAATCGGTTAATACACACACGAAAACATCACCAAAGGTGTACAGAAGTCATAGTTTGGTCTATTAGGGCCATTATGGCAGTCAGAGGTTGAAGTGACCAAAGGCTTCAAATCGACGATGCCGGCTATGCAAAAATACGTGAAAATTCCGATGTCCTGAAATGCAGCCCAACGTATCGGAATCGGTTAATACACACACGAAAACATCACCAAAGGTGTACAGAAGTCATAGTTTGGTCTATTAGGGCCATTATGGCAGTCAGAGGTTGAAGTGACCAAAGGCTTCAAATCGACGATGCCGGCTATGCAAAAATACGTGAAAATTCCGATGTCCTGAAATGCAGCCCAACGTATCAGAATCGGTTAATACACACACGAAAACATCACCAAAGGTGTACAGAAGTCATAGTTTGGTCTATTAGGGCCATTATGGCAGTCAGAGGTTGAAGTGACCAAAGGCTTCAAATCGACGATGCCGGCTATGCAAAAATACGTGAAAATTCCGATGTCCTGAAATGCAGCCCAACGTATCAGAATCGGTTAATACACACCCGAAAACATCACCAAAGGTGTACAGAAGTCATAGTTTGGTCTATTAGGGCCATTATGGCAGTCAGAGGTTGAAGTGACCAAAGGCTTCAAATCGACGATGCCGGCTATGCAAAAATACGTGAAAATTCCGATGTCCTGAAATGCAGCCCAACGTATCGGAATCGGTTAATACACACACGAAAACATCACCAAAGGTGTACAGAAGTCATAGTTTGGTCTATTAGGGCCATTATGGCAGTCAGAGGTTGAAGTGACCAAAGGCTTCAAATCGACGATGCCGGCTATGCAAAAATACGTGAAAATTCCGATGTCCTGAAATGCAGCCCAACGTATCGGAATCGGTTAATACACACACGAAAACATCACCAAAGGTGTACAGAAGTCATAGTTTGGTCTATTAGGGCCATTATGGCAGTCAGAGGTTGAAGTGACCAAAGGCTTCAAATCGACGATGCCGGCTATGCAAAAATACGTGAAAATTCCGATGTCCTGAAATGCAGCCCAACGTATCGGAATCGGTTAATACACACACGAAAACATCACCAAAGGTGTACAGAAGTCATAGTTTGGTCTATTAGGGCCATTATGGCAGTCAGAGGTTGAAGTGACCAAAGGCTTCAAATCGACGATGCCGGCTATGCAAAAATACGTGAAAATTCCGATGTCCTGAAATGCAGCCCAACGTATCAGAATCGGTTAATACACACACGAAAACATCACCAAAGGTGTACAGAAGTCATAGTTTGGTCTATTAGGGCCATTATGGCAGTCAGAGGTTGAAGTGACCAAAGGCTTCAAATCGACGATGCCGGCTATGCAAAAATACGTGAAAATTCCGATGTCCTGAAATGCAGCCCAACGTATCAGAATCGGTTAATACACACACGAAAACATCACCAAAGGTGTACAGAAGTCATAGTTTGGTCTATTAGGGCCATTATGGCAGTCAGAGGTTGAAGTGACCAAAGGCTTCAAATCGACGATGCCGGCTATGCAAAAATACGTGAAAATTCCGATGTCCTGAAATGCAGCCCAACGTATCAGAATCGGTTAATACACACACGAAAACATCACCAAAGGTGTACAGAAGTCATAGTTTGGTCTATTAGGGCCATTATGGCAGTCAGAGGTTGAAGTGACCAAAGGCTTCAAATCGACGATGATGGCTATGCAAAAATACGTGAAAATTCCGATGTCCTGAAATGCAGCCCAACGTATCGGAATCGGTTAATACACACACGAAAACATCACCAAAGGTGTACAGAAGTCATAGTTTGGTCTATTAGGGCCATTATGGCAGTCAGAGGTTGAAGTGACCAAAGGCTTCAAATCGACGATGCCGGCTATGCAAAAATACGTGAAAATTCCGATGTCCTGAAATGCAGCCCAAAGTATCAGAATCGGTTAATACACACACGAAAACATCACCAAAGGTGTACAGAAGTCATAGTTTGGTCTATTAGGGCCATTATGGCAGTCAGAGGTTGAAGTGACCAAAGGCTTCAAATCGACGATGCCGGCTATGCAAAAATACGTGAAAATTCCGATGTCACGGAATGCAGCCCAACGTATCGGAATCGGTTAATACACACACGAAAACATCACCAAAGGTGTACAGAAGTCATAGTTTGGTCTATTAGGGCCATTATGGCAGTCAGAGGTTGAAGTGACCAAAGGCTTCAAATCGACGATGCCGGCTATGCAAAAATACGTGAAAATTCCGATGTCCTGAAATGCAGCCCAACGTATCAGAATCGGTTAATACACACACGAAAACATCACCAAAGGTGTACAGAAGTCATAGTTTGGTCTATTAGGGCCATTATGGCAGTCAGAGGTTGAAGTGACCAAAGGCTTCAAATCGACGATGCCGGCTATGCAAAAATACGTGAAAATTCCGATGTCCTGAAATGCAGCCCAACGTATCGGAATCGGTTAATACACACACGAAAACATCACCAAAGGTGTACAGAAGTCATAGTTTGGTCTATTAGGGCCATTATGGCAGTCAGAGGTTGAAGTGACCAAAGGCTTCAAATCGACGATGCCGGCTATGCAAAAATACGTGAAAATTCCGATGTCCTGAAATGCAGCCCAACGTATCGGAATCGGTTAATACACACACGAAAACATCACCAAAGGTGTACAGAAGTCATAGTTTGGTCTATTAGGGCCATTATGGCAGTCAGAGGTTGAAGTGACCAAAGGCTTCAAATCGACGATGCCGGCTATGCAAAAATACGTGAAAATTCCGATGTCCTGAAATGCAGCCCAACGTATCAGAATCGGTTAATACACACACGAAAACATCACCAAAGGTGTACAGAAGTCATAGTTTGGTCTATTAGGGCCATTATGGCAGTCAGAGGTTGAAGTGACCAAAGGCTTCAAATCGACGATGCCGGCTATGCAAAAATACGTGAAAATTCCGATGTCACGGAATGCAGCCCAACGTATCGGAATCGGTTAATACACACACGAAAACATCACCAAAGGTGTACAGAAGTCATAGTTTGGTCTATTAGGGCCATTATGGCAGTCAGAGGTTGAAGTGACCAAAGGCTTCAAATCGACGATGCCGGCTATGCAAAAATACGTGAAAATTCCGATGTCCTGAAATGCAGCCCAACGTATCAGAATCGGTTAATACACACACGAAAACATCACCAAAGGTGTACAGAAGTCATAGTTTGGTCTATTAGGGCCATTATGGCAGTCAGAGGTTGAAGTGACCAAAGGCTTCAAATCGACGATGCCGGCTATGCAAAAATACGTGAAAATTCCGATGTCCTGAAATGCAGCCCAACGTATCGGAATCGGTTAATACACACACGAAAACATCACCAAAGGTGTACAGAAGTCATAGTTTGGTCTATTAGGGCCATTATGGCAGTCAGAGGTTGAAGTGACCAAAGGCTTCAAATCGACGATGCCGGCTATGCAAAAATACGTGAAAATTCCGATGTCCTGAAATGCAGCCCAACGTATCAGAATCGGTTAATACACACACGAAAACATCACCAAAGGTGTACAGAAGTCATAGTTTGGTCTATTAGGGCCATTATGGCAGTCAGAGGTTGAAGTGACCAAAGGCTTCAAATCGACGATGCCGGCTATGCAAAAATACGTGAAAATTCCGATGTCCTGAAATGCAGCCCAACGTATCGGAATCGGTTAATACACACACGAAAACATCACCAAAGGTGTACAGAAGTCATAGTTTGGTCTATTAGGGCCATTATGGCAGTCAGAGGTTGAAGTGACCAAAGGCTTCAAATCGACGATGCCGGCTATGCAAAAATACGTGAAAATTCCGATGTCCTGAAATGCAGCCCAACGTATCGGAATCGGTTAATACACACACGAAAACATCACCAAAGGTGTACAGAAGTCATAGTTTGGTCTATTAGGGCCATTATGGCAGTCAGAGGTTGAAGTGACCAAAGGCTTCAAATCGACGATGCCGGCTATGCAAAAATACGTGAAAATTCCGATGTCCTGAAATGCAGCCCAACGTATCAGAATCGGTTAATACACACACGAAAACATCACCAAAGGTGTACAGAAGTCATAGTTTGGTCTATTAGGGCCATTATGGCAGTCAGAGGTTGAAGTGACCAAAGGCTTCAAATCGACGATGATGGCTATGCAAAAATACGTGAAAATTCCGATGTCCTGAAATGCAGCCCAACGTATCGGAATCGGTTAATACACACACGAAAACATCACCAAAGGTGTACAGAAGTCATAGTTTGGTCTATTAGGGCCATTATGGCAGTCAGAGGTTGAAGTGACCAAAGGCTTCAAATCGACGATGCCGGCTATGCAAAAATACGTGAAAATTCCGATGTCCTGAAATGCAGCCCAACGTATCAGAATCGGTTAATACACACACGAAAACATCACCAAAGGTGTACAGAAGTCATAGTTTGGTCTATTAGGGCCATTATGGCAGTCAGAGGTTGAAGTGACCAAAGGCTTCAAATCGACGATGCCGGCTATGCAAAAATACGTGAAAATTCCGATGTCACGGAATGCAGCCCAACGTATCGGAATCGGTTAATACACACACGAAAACATCACCAAAGGTGTACAGAAGTCATAGTTTGGTCTATTAGGGCCATTATGGCAGTCAGAGGTTGAAGTGACCAAAGGCTTCAAATCGACGATGCCGGCTATGCAAAAATACGTGAAAATTCCGATGTCCTGAAATGCAGCCCAACGTATCAGAATCGGTTAATACACACACGAAAACATCACCAAAGGTGTACAGAAGTCATAGTTTGGTCTATTAGGGCCATTATGGCAGTCAGAGGTTGAAGTGACCAAAGGCTTCAAATCGACGATGCCGGCTATGCAAAAATACGTGAAAATTCCGATGTCCTGAAATGCAGCCCAACGTATCGGAATCGGTTAATACACACACGAAAACATCACCAAAGGTGTACAGAAGTCATAGTTTGGTCTATTAGGGCCATTATGGCAGTCAGAGGTTGAAGTGACCAAAGGCTTCAAATCGACGATGCCGGCTATGCAAAAATACGTGAAAATTCCGATGTCCTGAAATGCAGCCCAACGTATCGGAATCGGTTAATACACACACGAAAACATCACCAAAGGTGTACAGAAGTCATAGTTTGGTCTATTAGGGCCATTATGGCAGTCAGAGGTTGAAGTGACCAAAGGCTTCAAATCGACGATGCCGGCTATGCAAAAATACGTGAAAATTCCGATGTCCTGAAATGCAGCCCAACGTATCAGAATCGGTTAATACACACACGAAAACATCACCAAAGGTGTACAGAAGTCATAGTTTGGTCTATTAGGGCCATTATGGCAGTCAGAGGTTGAAGTGACCAAAGGCTTCAAATCGACGATGCCGGCTATGCAAAAATACGTGAAAATTCCGATGTCACGGAATGCAGCCCAACGTATCGGAATCGGTTAATACACACACGAAAACATCACCAAAGGTGTACAGAAGTCATAGTTTGGTCTATTAGGGCCATTATGGTAGTCAGAGGTTGAAGTGACCAAAGGTAGTCAGAGGTTGAAGTGACCAAAGGCTTCAAATCGACGATGCCGGCTATGCAAAAATACGTGAAAATTCCGATGTCCTGAAATGCAGCCCAACGTATCAGAATCGGTTAATACACACACGAAAACATCACCAAAGGTGTACAGAAGTCATAGTTTGGTCTATTAGGGCCATTATGGCAGTCAGAGGTTGAAGTGACCAAAGGCTTCAAATCGACGATGCCGGCTATGCAAAAATACGTGAAAATTCCGATGTCCTGAAATGCAGCCCAACGTATCGGAATCGGTTAATACACACACGAAAACATCACCAAAGGTGTACAGAAGTCATAGTTTGGTCTATTAGGGCCATTATGGCAGTCAGAGGTTGAAGTGACCAAAGGCTTCAAATCGACGATGCCGGCTATGCAAAAATACGTGAAAATTCCGATGTCCTGAAATGCAGCCCAACGTATCGGAATCGGTTAATACACACACGAAAACATCACCAAAGGTGTACAGAAGTCATAGTTTGGTCTATTAGGGCCATTATGGCAGTCAGAGG
The DNA here is from genome assembly GCA_905231855.2 of Eristalis tenax. Classification (NCBI taxonomy): domain Eukaryota; kingdom Metazoa; phylum Arthropoda; class Insecta; order Diptera; family Syrphidae; genus Eristalis; species Eristalis tenax. Next base: position 11,506 of record CAJNIU020000120.1, read on the forward strand.
TTGAAGTGACCAAAGGCTTCAAATCGACGATGCCGGCTATGCAAAAATACGTGAAAATTCCGATGTCCTGAAATGCAGCCCAACGTATCAGAATCGGTTAATACACACACGAAAACATCACCAAAGGTGTACAGAAGTCATAGTTTGGTCTATTAGGGCCATTATGGCAGTCAGAGGTTGAAGTGACCAAAGGCTTCAAATCGACGATGCCGGCTATGCAAAAATACGTGAAAATTCCGATGTCACGGAATGCAGCCCAACGTATCGGAATCGGTTAATACACACACGAAAACATCACCAAAGGTGTACAGAAGTCATAGTTTGGTCTATTAGGGCCATTATGGTAGTCAGAGGTTGAAGTGACCAAAGGCTTCAAATCGACGATGCCGGCTATGCAAAAATACGTGAAAATTCCGATGTCCTGAAATGCAGCCCAACGTATCAGAATCGGTTAATACACACACGAAAACATCACCAAAGGTGTACAGAAGTCATAGTTTGGTCTATTAGGGCCATTATGGCAGTCAGAGGTTGAAGTGACCAAAGGCTTCAAATCGACGATGCCGGCTATGCAAAAATACGTGAAAATTCCGATGTCCTGAAATGCAGCCCAACGTATCGGAATCGGTTAATACACACACGAAAACATCACCAAAGGTGTACAGAAGTCATAGTTTGGTCTATTAGGGCCATTATGGCAGTCAGAGGTTGAAGTGACCAAAGGCTTCAAATCGACGATGCCGGCTATGCAAAAATACGTGAAAATTCCGATGTCCTGAAATGCAGCCCAACGTATCAGAATCGGTTAATACACACACGAAAACATCACCAAAGGTGTACAGAAGTCATAGTTTGGTCTATTAGGGCCATTATGGCAGTCAGAGGTTGAAGTGACCAAAGGCTTCAAATCGACGATGCCGGCTATGCAAAAATACGTGAAAATTCCGATGTCCTGAAATGCAGCCCAACGTATCGGAATCGGTTAATACACACACGAAAACATCACCAAAGGTGTACAGAAGTCATAGTTTGGTCTATTAGGGCCATTATGGCAGTCAGAGGTTGAAGTGACCAAAGGCTTCAAATCGACGATGCCGGCTATGCAAAAATACGTGAAAATTCCGATGTCCTGAAATGCAGCCCAACGTATCAGAATCGGTTAATACACACACGAAAACATCACCAAAGGTGTACAGAAGTCATAGTTTGGTCTATTAGGGCCATTATGGCAGTCAGAGGTTGAAGTGACCAAAGGCTTCAAAGCGACGATGCCGGCTATGCAAAAATACGTGAAAATTCCGATGTCCTGAAATGCAGCCCAACGTATCAGAATCGGTTAATACACACACGAAAACATCACCAAAGGTGTACAGAAGTCATAGTTTGGTCTATTAGGGCCATTATGGCAGTCAGAGGTTGAAGTGACCAAAGGCTTCAAATCGACGATGCCGGCTATGCAAAAATACGTGAAAATTCCGATGTCCTGAAATGCAGCCCAACGTATCGGAATCGGTTAATACACACACGAAAACATCACCAAAGGTGTACAGAAGTCATAGTTTGGTCTATTAGGGCCATTATGGCAGTCAGAGGTTGAAGTGACCAAAGGCTTCAAATCGACGATGCCGGCTATGCAAAAATACGTGAAAATTCCGATGTCCTGAAATGCAGCCCAACGTATCGGAATCGGTTAATACACACACGAAAACATCACCAAAGGTGTACAGAAGTCATAGTTTGGTCTATTAGGGCCATTATGGCAGTCAGAGGTTGAAGTGACCAAAGGCTTCAAATCGACGATGCCGGCTATGCAAAAATACGTGAAAATTCCGATGTCCTGAAATGCAGCCCAACGTATCAGAATCGGTTAATACACACACGAAAACATCACCAAAGGTGTACAGAAGTCATAGTTTGGTCTATTAGGGCCATTATGGCAGTCAGAGGTTGAAGTGACCAAAGGCTTCAAATCGACGATGCCGGCTATGCAAAAATACGTGAAAATTCCGATGTCCTGAAATGCAGCCCAACGTATCAGAATCGGTTAATACACACACGAAAACATCACCAAAGGTGTACAGAAGTCATAGTTTGGTCTATTAGGGCCATTATGGCAGTCAGAGGTTGAAGTGACCAAAGGCTTCAAATCGACGATGCCGGCTATGCAAAAATACGTGAAAATTCCGATGTCCTGAAATGCAGCCCAACGTATCAGAATCGGTTAATACACACACGAAAACATCACCAAAGGTGTACAGAAGTCATAGTTTGGTCTATTAGGGCCATTATGGCAGTCAGAGGTTGAAGTGACCAAAGGCTTCAAAGCGACGATGCCGGCTATGCAAAAATACGTGAAAATTCCGATGTCCTGAAATGCAGCCCAACGTATCAGAATCGGTTAATACACACACGAAAACATCACCAAAGGTGTACAGAAGTCATAGTTTGGTCTATTAGGGCCATTATGGCAGTCAGAGGTTGAAGTGACCAAAGGCTTCAAATCGACGATGCCGGCTATGCAAAAATACGTGAAAATTCCGATGTCCTGAAATGCAGCCCAACGTATCGGAATCGGTTAATACACACACGAAAACATCACCAAAGGTGTACAGAAGTCATAGTTTGGTCTATTAGGGCCATTATGGCAGTCAGAGGTTGAAGTGACCAAAGGCTTCAAATCGACGATGCCGGCTATGCAAAAATACGTGAAAATTCCGATGTCCTGAAATGCAGCCCAACGTATCGGAATCGGTTAATACACACACGAAAACATCACCAAAGGTGTACAGAAGTCATAGTTTGGTCTATTAGGGCCATTATGGCAGACAGAGGTTGAAGTGACCAAAGGCTTCAAATCGACGATGCCGGCTATGCAAAAATACGTGAAAATTCCGATGTCCTGAAATGCAGCCCAACGTATCGGAATCGGTTAATACACACACGAAAACATCACCAAAGGTGTACAGAAGTCATAGTTTGGTCTATTAGGGCCATTATGGCAGTCAGAGGTTGAAGTGACCAAAGGCTTCAAATCGACGATGCCGGCTATGCAAAAATACGTGAAAATTCCGATGTCCTGAAATGCAGCCCAACGTATCAGAATCGGTTAATACACACACGAAAACATCACCAAAGGTGTACAGAAGTCATAGTTTGGTCTATTAGGGCCATTATGGCAGTCAGAGGTTGAAGTGACCAAAGGCTTCAAATCGACGATGCCGGCTATGCAAAAATACGTGAAAATTCCGATGTCCTGAAATGCAGCCCAACGTATCGGAATCGGTTAATACACACACGAAAACATCACCAAAGGTGTACAGAAGTCATAGTTTGGTCTATTAGGGCCATTATGGCAGTCAGAGGTTGAAGTGACCAAAGGCTTCAAATCGACGATGCCGGCTATGCAAAAATACGTGAAAATTCCGATGTCCTGAAATGCAGCCCAACGTATCAGAATCGGTTAATACACACACGAAAACATCACCAAAGGTGTACAGAAGTCATAGTTTGGTCTATTAGGGCCATTATGGCAGTCAGAGGTTGAAGTGACCAAAGGCTTCAAATCGACGATGCCGGCTATGCAAAAATACGTGAAAATTCCGATGTCCTGAAATGCAGCCCAACGTATCGGAATCGGTTAATACACACACGAAAACATCACCAAAGGTGTACAGAAGTCATAGTTTGGTCTATTAGGGCCATTATGGCAGTCAGAGGTTGAAGTGACCAAAGGCTTCAAATCGACGATGTCGGCTATGCAAAAATACGTGAAAATTCCGATGTCCTGAAATGCAGCCCAACGTATCAGAATCGGTTAATACACACACGAAAACATCACCAAAGGTGTACAGAAGTCATAGTTTGGTCTATTAGGGCCATTATGGCAGTCAGAGGTTGAAGTGACCAAAGTCTTTAAATCGACGATGCCGGCTATGCAAAAATACGTGAAAATTCCGATGTCCTGAAATGCAGCCCAACGTATCGGAATCTGTTAATACACACACGCAAACGTCACCAAAGGTGTACAGAAGTCATAGTTTGGTCTATTAGGGCCATTATGGCAGTGAGAGGTTGAAGTGACCAAAGGCTTCAAATCGACGATGCCGGCTATGCAAAAATACGTGAAAATTCCGATGTCCTGAAATGCAGCCCAACGTATCGGAATCGGTTAATACACACACGAAAACATCACCAAAGGTGTACAGAAGTCATAGTTTGGTCTATTAGGGCCATTATGGCAGTCAGAGGTTGAAGTGACCAAAGGCTTCAAATCGACGATGCCGGCTATGCAAAAATACGTGAAAATTCCGATGTCCTGAAATGCAGCCCAACGTATCGGAATGGGTTAATACACACACGAAAACATCACCAAAGGTGTACAGAAGTCATAGTTTGGTCTATTAGGGCCATTATGGCAGTCAGAGGTTGAAGTGACCAAAGGCTTCAAATCGACGATGCCGGCTATGCAAAAATACGTGAAAATTCCGATGTCCTGAAATGCAGCCCAACGTATCGGAATCGGTTAATACACACACGAAAACATCACCAAAGGTGTACAGAAGTCATAGTTTGGTCTATTAGGGCCATTATGGCAGTCAGAGGTTGAAGTGACCAAAGGCTTCAAATCGACGATGCCGGCTATGCAAAAATACGTGAAAATTCCGATGTCCTGAAATGCAGCCCAACGTATCAGAATCGGTTAATACACACACGAAAACATCACCAAAGGTGTACAGAAGTCATAGTTTGGTCTATTAGGGCCATTATGGCAGTCAGAGGTTGAAGTGACCAAAGGCTTCAAATCGACGATGCCGGCTATGCAAAAATACGTGAAAATTCCGATGTCCTGAAATGCAGCCCAACGTATCGGAATCGGTTAATACACACACGAAAACATCACCAAAGGTGTACAGAAGTCATAGTTTGGTCTATTAGGGCCATTATGGCAGTGAGAGGTTGAAGTGACCAAAGGCTTCAAATCGACGATGCCGGCTATGCAAAAATACGTGAAAATTCCGATGTCCTGAAATGCAGCCCAACGTATCGGAATCGGTTAATACACACACGAAAACATCACCAAAGGTGTACAGAAGTCATAGTTTGGTCTATTAGGGCCATTATGGCAGTCAGAGGTTGAAGTGACCAAAGGCTTCAAATCGACGATGCCGGCTATGCAAAAATACGTGAAAATTCCGATGTCCTGAAATGCAGCCCAACGTATCGGAATCGGTTAATACACACACGAAAACATCACCAAAGGTGTACAGAAGTCATAGTTTGGTCTATTAGGGCCATTATGGCAGTCAGAGGTTGAAGTGACCAAAGGCTTCAAATCGACGATGCCGGCTATGCAAAAATACGTGAAAATTCCGATGTCACGGAATGCAGCCCAACGTATCGGAATCGGTTAATACACACACGAAAACATCACCAAAGGTGTACAGAAGTCATAGTTTGGTCTATTAGGGCCATTATGGCAGTCAGAGGTTGAAGTGACCAAAGGCTTCAAATCGACGATGCCGGCTATGCAAAAATACGTGAAAATTCCGATGTCCTGAAATGCAGCCCAACGTATCAGAATCGGTTAATACACACACGAAAACATCACCAAAGGTGTACAGAAGTCATAGTTTGGTCTATTAGGGCCATTATGGCAGTCAGAGGTTGAAGTGACCAAAGGCTTCAAATCGACGATGCCGGCTATGCAAAAATACGTGAAAATTCCGATGTCCTGAAATGCAGCCCAACGTATCAGAATCGGTTAATACACACACGAAAACATCACCAAAGGTGTACAGAAGTCATAGTTTGGTCTATTAGGGCCATTATGGCAGTCAGAGGTTGAAGTGACCAAAGGCTTCAAATCGACGATGCCGGCTATGCAAAAATACGTGAAAATTCCGATGTCCTGAAATGCAGCCCAACGTATCAGAATCGGTTAATACACACACGAAAACATCACCAAAGGTGTACAGAAGTCATAGTTTGGTCTATTAGGGCCATTATGGCAGTCAGAGGTTGAAGTGACCAAAGGCTTCAAATCGACGATGCCGGCTATGCAAAAATACGTGAAAATTCCGATGTCCTGAAATGCAGCCCAACGTATCGGAATCGGTTAATACACACACGAAAACATCACCAAAGGTGTACAGAAGTCATAGTTTGGTCTATTAGGGCCATTATGGCAGTCAGAGGTTGAAGTGACCAAAGGCTTCAAATCGACGATGCCGGCTATGCAAAAATACGTGAAAATTCCGATGTCCTGAAATGCAGCCCAACGTATCGGAATCGGTTAATACACACACGAAAACATCACCAAAGGTGTACAGAAGTCATAGTTTGGTCTATTAGGGCCATTATGGCAGTCAGAGGTTGAAGTGACCAAAGGCTTCAAATCGACGATGCCGGCTATGCAAAAATACGTGAAAATTCCGATGTCACGGAATGCAGCCCAACGTATCGGAATCGGTTAATACACACACGAAAACATCACCAAAGGTGTACAGAAGTCATAGTTTGGTCTATTAGGGCCATTATGGCAGTCAGAGGTTGAAGTGACCAAAGGCTTCAAATCGACGATGCCGGCTATGCAAAAATACGTGAAAATTCCGATGTCCTGAAATGCAGCCCAACGTATCAGAATCGGTTAATACACACACGAAAACATCACCAAAGGTGTACAGAAGTCATAGTTTGGTCTATTAGGGCCATTATGGCAGTCAGAGGTTGAAGTGACCAAAGGCTTCAAATCGACGATGCCGGCTATGCAAAAATACGTGAAAATTCCGATGTCCTGAAATGCAGCCCAACGTATCGGAATCGGTTAATACACACACGAAAACATCACCAAAGGTGTACAGAAGTCATAGTTTGGTCTATTAGGGCCATTATGGCAGTCAGAGGTTGAAGTGACCAAAGGCTTCAAATCGACGATGCCGGCTATGCAAAAATACGTGAAAATTCCGATGTCACGGAATGCAGCCCAACGTATCGGAATCGGTTAATACACACACGAAAACATCACCAAAGGTGTACAGAAGTCATAGTTTGGTCTATTAGGGCCATTATGGCAGTCAGAGGTTGAAGTGACCAAAGGCTTCAAATCGACGATGCCGGCTATGCAAAAATACGTGAAAATTCCGATGTCCTGAAATGCAGCCCAACGTATCGGAATCGGTTAATACACACACGAAAACATCACCAAAGGTGTACAGAAGTCATAGTTTGGTCTATTAGGGCCATTATGGCAGTCAGAGGTTGAAGTGACCAAAGGCTTCAAATCGACGATGCCGGCTATGCAAAAATACGTGAAAATTCCGATGTTCTGAAATGCAGCCCAACGTATCGGAATCGGTTAATACACACACGAAAACATCACCAAAGGTGTACAGAAGTCATAGTTTGGTCTATTAGGGCCATTATGGCAGTCAGAGGTTGAAGTGACCAAAGGCTTCAAATCGACGATGCCGGCTATGCAAAAATACGTGAAAATTCCGATGTCCTGAAATGCAGCCCAACGTATCAGAATCGGTTAATACACACACGAAAACATCACCAAAGGTGTACAGAAGTCATAGTTTGGTCTATTAGGGCCATTATGGCAGTCAGAGGTTGAAGTGACCAAAGGCTTCAAATCGACGATGCCGGCTATGCAAAAATACGTGAAAATTCCGATGTCCTGAAATGCAGCCCAACGTATCAGAATCGGTTAATACACACACGAAAACATCACCAAAGGTGTACAGAAGTCATAGTTTGGTCTATTAGGGCCATTATGGCAGTCAGAGGTTGAAGTGACCAAAGGCTTCAAATCGACGATGCCGGCTATGCAAAAATACGTGAAAATTCCGATGTCCTGAAATGCAGCCCAACGTATCGGAATCGGTTAATACACACACGAAAACATCACCAAAGGTGTACAGAAGTCATAGTTTGGTCTATTAGGGCCATTATGGCAGTCAGAGGTTGAAGTGACCAAAGGCTTCAAATCGACGATGCCGGCTATGCAAAAATACGTGAAAATTCCGATGTCCTGAAATGCAGCCCAACGTATCAGAATCGGTTAATACACACACGAAAACATCACCAAAGGTGTACAGAAGTCATAGTTTGGTCTATTAGGGCCATTATGGCAGTCAGAGGTTGAAGTGACCAAAGGCTTCAAATCGACGATGCCGGCTATGCAAAAATACGTGAAAATTCCGATGTCCTGAAATGCAGCCCAACGTATCGGAATCGGTTAATACACACACGAAAACATCACCAAAGGTGTACATAAGTCATAGTTTGGTCTATTAGGGCCATTGTGGCAGTCAGAGGTTGAAGTGACCAAAGGCTTCAAATCGACGATGCCGGCTATGCAAAAATACGTGAAAATTCCGATGTCACGGAATGCAGCCCAACGTATCGGAATCGGTTAATACACACACGAAAACATCACCAAAGGTGTACAGAAGTCATAGTTTGGTCTATTAGGGCCATTATGGCAGTCAGAGGTTGAAGTGACCAAAGGCTTCAAATCGACGATGCCGGCTATGCAAAAATACGTGAAAATTCCGATGTCCTGAAATGCAGCCCAACGTATCAGAATCGGTTAATACACACACGAAAACATCACCAAAGGTGTACAGAAGTCATAGTTTGGTCTATTAGGGCCATTATGGCAGTCAGAGGTTGAAGTGACCAAAGGCTTCAAATCGACGATGCCGGCTATGCAAAAATACGTGAAAATTCCGATGTCCTGAAATGCAGCCCAACGTATCAGAATCGGTTAATACACACACGAAAACATCACCAAAGGTGTACAGAAGTCATAGTTTGGTCTATTAGGGCCATTATGGCAGTCAGAGGTTGAAGTGACCAAAGGCTTCAAATCGACGATGCCGGCTATGCAAAAATACGTGAAAATTCCGATGTCCTGAAATGCAGCCCAACGTATCGGAATCGGTTAATACACACACGAAAACATCACCAAAGGTGTACAGAAGTCATAGTTTGGTCTATTAGGGCCATTATGGCAGTCAGAGGTTGAAGTGACCAAAGGCTTCAAATCGACGATGCCGGCTATGCAAAAATACGTGAAAATTCCGATGTCCTGAAATGCAGCCCAACGTATCGGAATCGGTTAATACACACACGAAAACATCACCAAAGGTGTACATAAGTCATAGTTTGGTCTATTAGGGCCATTATGGCAGTCAGAGGTTGAAGTGACCAAAGGCTTCAAATCGACGATGCCGGCTATGCAAAAATACGTGAAAATTCCGATGTCACGGAATGCAGCCCAACGTATCGGAATCGGTTAATACACACACGAAAACATCACCAAAGGTGTACAGAAGTCATAGTTTGGTCTATTAGGGCCATTATGGCAGTCAGAGGTTGAAGTGACCAAAGGCTTCAAATCGACGATGCCGGCTATGCAAAAATACGTGAAAATTCCGATGTCCTGAAATGCAGCCCAACGTATCAGAATCGGTTAATACACACACGAAAACATCACCAAAGGTGTACAGAAGTCATAGTTTGGTCTATTAGGGCCATTATGGCAGTCAGAGGTTGAAGTGACCAAAGGCTTCAAATCGACGATGCCGGCTATGCAAAAATACGTGAAAATTCCGATGTCCTGAAATGCAGCCCAACGTATCGGAATCGGTTAATACACACACGAAAACATCACCAAAGGTGTACAGAAGTCATAGTTTGGTCTATTAGGGCCATTATGGCAGTCAGAGGTTGAAGTGACCAAAGGCTTCAAATCGACGATGCCGGCTATGCAAAAATACGTGAAAATTCCGATGTCACGGAATGCAGCCCAACGTATCGGAATCGGTTAATACACACACGAAAACATCACCAAAGGTGTACAGAAGTCATAGTTTGGTCTATTAGGGCCATTATGGCAGTCAGAGGTTGAAGTGACCAAAGGCTTCAAATCGACGATGCCGGCTATGCAAAAATACGTGAAAATTCCGATGTCCTGAAATGCAGCCCAACGTATCGGAATCGGTTAATACACACACGAAAACATCACCAAAGGTGTACAGAAGTCATAGTTTGGTCTATTAGGGCCATTATGGCAGTCAGAGGTTGAAGTGACCAAAGGCTTCAAATCGACGATGCCGGCTATGCAAAAATACGTGAAAATTCCGATGTTCTGAAATGCAGCCCAACGTATCGGAATCGGTTAATACACACACGAAAACATCACCAAAGGTGTACAGAAGTCATAGTTTGGTCTATTAGGGCCATTATGGCAGTCAGAGGTTGAAGTGACCAAAGGCTTCAAATCGACGATGCCGGCTATGCAAAAATACGTGAAAATTCCGATGTCCTGAAATGCAGCCCAACGTATCAGAATCGGTTAATACACACACGAAAACATCACCAAAGGTGTACAGAAGTCATAGTTTGGTCTATTAGGGCCATTATGGCAGTCAGAGGTTGAAGTGACCAAAGGCTTCAAATCGACGATGCCGGCTATGCAAAAATACGTGAAAATTCCGATGTCCTGAAATGCAGCCCAACGTATCAGAATCGGTTAATACACACACGAAAACATCACCAAAGGTGTACAGAAGTCATAGTTTGGTCTATTAGGGCCATTATGGCAGTCAGAGGTTGAAGTGACCAAAGGCTTCAAATCGACGATGCCGGCTATGCAAAAATACGTGAAAATTCCGATGTCCTGAAATGCAGCCCAACGTATCGGAATCGGTTAATACACACACGAAAACATCACCAAAGGTGTACAGAAGTCATAGTTTGGTCTATTAGGGCCATTATGGCAGTCAGAGGTTGAAGTGACCAAAGGCTTCAAATCGACGATGCCGGCTATGCAAAAATACGTGAAAATTCCGATGTCCTGAAATGCAGCCCAACGTATCAGAATCGGTTAATACACACACGAAAACATCACCAAAGGTGTACAGAAGTCATAGTTTGGTCTATTAGGGCCATTATGGCAGTCAGAGGTTGAAGTGACCAAAGGCTTCAAATCGACGATGCCGGCTATGCAAAAATACGTGAAAATTCCGATGTCCTGAAATGCAGCCCAACGTATCGGAATCGGTTAATACACACACGAAAACATCACCAAAGGTGTACATAAGTCATAGTTTGGTCTATTAGGGCCATTATGGCAGTCAGAGGTTGAAGTGACCAAAGGCTTCAAATCGACGATGCCGGCTATGCAAAAATACGTGAAAATTCCGATGTCACGGAATGCAGCCCAACGTATCGGAATCGGTTAATACACACACGAAAACATCACCAAAGGTGTACAGAAGTCATAGTTTGGTCTATTAGGGCCATTATGGCAGTCAGAGGTTGAAGTGACCAAAGGCTTCAAATCGACGATGCCGGCTATGCAAAAATACGTGAAAATTCCGATGTCCTGAAATGCAGCCCAACGTATAGGAATCGGTTAATACACACACGAAAACATCACCAAAGGTGTACAGAAGTCATAGTTTGGTCTATTAGGGCCATTATGGCAGTCAGAGGTTGAAGTGACCAAAGGCTTCAAATCGACGATGCCGGCTATGCAAAAATACGTGAAAATTCCGATGTCCTGAAATGCAGCCCAACGTATCAGAATCGGTTAATACACACACGAAAACATCACCAAAGGTGTACAGAAGTCATAGTTTGGTCTATTAGGGCCATTATGGCAGTCAGAGGTTGAAGTGACCAAAGGCTTCAAATCGACGATGCCGGCTATGCAAAAATACGTGAAAATTCCGATGTCCTGAAATGCAGCCCAACGTATCGGAATCGGTTAATACACACACGAAAACATCACCAAAGGTGTACAGAAGTCATAGTTTGGTCTATTAGGGCCATTATGGCAGTCAGAGGTTGAAGTGACCAAAGGCTTCAAATCGACGATGCCGGCTATGCAAAAATACGTGAAAATTCCGATGTCCTGAAATGCAGCCCAACGTATCAGAATCGGTTAATACACACACGAAAACATCACCAAAGGTGTACAGAAGTCATAGTTTGGTCTATTAGGGCCATTATGGCAGTCAGAGGTTGAAGTGACCAAAGGCTTCAAATCGACGATGCCGGCTATGCAAAAATACGTGAAAATTCCGATGTCCTGAAATGCAGCCCAACGTATCAGAATCGGTTAATACACACACGAAAACATCACCAAAGGTGTACAGAAGTCATAGTTTGGTCTATTAGGGCCATTATGGCAGTCAGAGGTTGAAGTGACCAAAGGCTTCAAATCGACGATGCCGGCTATGCAAAAATACGTGAAAATTCCGATGTCCTGAAATGCAGCCCAACGTATCGGAATCGGTTAATACACACACGAAAACATCACCAAAGGTGTACAGAAGTCATAGTTTGGTCTATTAGGGCCATTATGGCAGTCAGAGGTTGAAGTGACCAAAGGCTTCAAATCGACGATGCCGGCTATGCAAAAATACGTGAAAATTCCGATGTCCTGAAATGCAGCCCAACGTATCGGAATCGGTTAATACACACACGAAAACATCACCAAAGGTGTACATAAGTCATAGTTTGGTCTATTAGGGCCATTATGGCAGTCAGAGGTTGAAGTGACCAAAGGCTTCAAATCGACGATGCCGGCTATGCAAAAATACGTGAAAATTCCGATGTCACGGAATGCAGCCCAACGTATCGGAATCGGTTAATACACACACGAAAACATCACCAAAGGTGTACAGAAGTCATAGTTTGGTCTATTAGGGCCATTATGGCAGTCAGAGGTTGAAGTGACCAAAGGCTTCAAATCGACGATGCCGGCTATGCAAAAATACGTGAAAATTCCGATGTCCTGAAATGCAGCCCAACGTATCAGAATCGGTTAATACACACACGAAAACATCACCAAAGGTGTACAGAAGTCATAGTTTGGTCTATTAGGGCCATTATGGCAGTCAGAGGTTGAAGTGACCAAAGGCTTCAAATCGACGATGCCGGCTATGCAAAAATACGTGAAAATTCCGATGTCCTGAAATGCAGCCCAACGTATCGGAATCGGTTAATACACACACGAAAACATCACCAAAGGTGTACAGAAGTCATAGTTTGGTCTATTAGGGCCATTATGGCAGTCAGAGGTTGAAGTGACCAAAGGCTTCAAATCGACGATGCCGGCTATGCAAAAATACGTGAAAATTCCGATGTCCTGAAATGCAGCCCAACGTATCAGAATCGGTTAATACACACACGAAAACATCACCAAAGGTGTACAGAAGTCATAGTTTGGTCTATTAGGGCCATTATGGCAGTCAGAGGTTGAAGTGACCAAAGGCTTCAAATCGACGATGCCGGCTATGCAAAAATACGTGAAAATTCCGATGTCCTGAAATGCAGCCCAACGTATCGGAATCGGTTAATACACACACGAAAACATCACCAAAGGTGTACAGAAGTCATAGTTTGGTCTATTAGGGCCATTATGGCAGTCAGAGGTTGAAGTGACCAAAGGCTTCAAATCGACGATGCCGGCTATGCAAAAATACGTGAAAATTCCGATGTTCTGAAATGCAGCCCAACGTATCGGAATCGGTTAATACACACACGAAAACATCACCAAAGGTGTACAGAAGTCATAGTTTGGTCTATTAGGGCCATTATGGCAGTCAGAGGTTGAAGTGACCAAAGGCTTCAAATCGACGATGCCGGCTATGCAAAAATACGTGAAAATTCCGATGTCCTGAAATGCAGCCCAACGTATCAGAATCGGTTAATACACACACGAAAACATCACCAAAGGTGTACAGAAGTCATAGTTTGGTCTATTAGGGCCATTATGGCAGTCAGAGGTTGAAGTGACCAAAGGCTTCAAATCGACGATGCCGGCTATGCAAAAATACGTGAAAATTCCGATGTCCTGAAATGCAGCCCAACGTATCAGAATCGGTTAATACACACACGAAAACATCACCAAAGGTGTACAGAAGTCATAGTTTGGTCTATTAGGGCCATTATGGCAGTCAGAGGTTGAAGTGACCAAAGGCTTCAAATCGACGATGCCGGCTATGCAAAAATACGTGAAAATTCCGATGTCCTGAAATGCAGCCCAACGTATCGGAATCGGTTAATACACACACGAAAACATCACCAAAGGTGTACAGAAGTCATAGTTTGGTCTATTAGGGCCATTATGGCAGTCAGAGGTTGAAGTGACCAAAGGCTTCAAATCGACGATGCCGGCTATGCAAAAATACGTGAAAATTCCGATGTCCTGAAATGCAGCCCAACGTATCAGAATCGGTTAATACACACACGAAAACATCACCAAAGGTGTACAGAAGTCATAGTTTGGTCTATTAGGGCCATTATGGCAGTCAGAGGTTGAAGTGACCAAAGGCTTCAAATCGACGATGCCGGCTATGCAAAAATACGTGAAAATTCCGATGTCCTGAAATGCAGCCCAACGTATCGGAATCGGTTAATACACACACGAAAACATCACCAAAGGTGTACATAAGTCATAGTTTGGTCTATTAGGGCCATTATGGCAGTCAGAGGTTGAAGTGACCAAAGGCTTCAAATCGACGATGCCGGCTATGCAAAAATACGTGAAAATTCCGATGTCACGGAATGCAGCCCAACGTATCGGAATCGGTTAATACACACACGAAAACATCACCAAAGGTGTACAGAAGTCATAGTTTGGTCTATTAGGGCCATTATGGCAGTCAGAGGTTGAAGTGACCAAAGGCTTCAAATCGACGATGCCGGCTATGCAAAAATACGTGAAAATTCCGATGTCCTGAAATGCAGCCCAACGTATAGGAATCGGTTAATACACACACGAAAACATCACCAAAGGTGTACAGAAGTCATAGTTTGGTCTATTAGGGCCATTATGGCAGTCAGAGGTTGAAGTGACCAAAGGCTTCAAATCGACGATGCCGGCTATGCAAAAATACGTGAAAATTCCGATGTCCTGAAATGCAGCCCAACGTATCAGAATCGGTTAATACACACACGAAAACATCACCAAAGGTGTACAGAAGTCATAGTTTGGTCTATTAGGGCCATTATGGCAGTCAGAGGTTGAAGTGACCAAAGGCTTCAAATCGACGATGCCGGCTATGCAAAAATACGTGAAAATTCCGATGTCCTGAAATGCAGCCCAACGTATCGGAATCGGTTAATACACACACGAAAACATCACCAAAGGTGTACAGAAGTCATAGTTTGGTCTATTAGGGCCATTATGGCAGTCAGAGGTTGAAGTGACCAAAGGCTTCAAATCGACGATGCCGGCTATGCAAAAATACGTGAAAATTCCGATGTCCTGAAATGCAGCCCAACGTATCAGAATCGGTTAATACACACACGAAAACATCACCAAAGGTGTACAGAAGTCATAGTTTGGTCTATTAGGGCCATTATGGCAGTCAGAGGTTGAAGTGACCAAAGGCTTCAAATCGACGATGCCGGCTATGCAAAAATACGTGAAAATTCCGATGTCCTGAAATGCAGCCCAACGTATCGGAATCGGTTAATACACACACGAAAACATCACCAAAGGTGTACATAAGTCATAGTTTGGTCTATTAGGGCCATTATGGCAGTCAGAGGTTGAAGTGACCAAAGGCTTCAAATCGACGATGCCGGCTATGCAAAAATACGTGAAAATTCCGATGTCACGGAATGCAGCCCAACGTATCGGAATCGGTTAATACACACACGAAAACATCACCAAAGGTGTACAGAAGTCATAGTTTGGTCTATTAGGGCCATTATGGCAGTCAGAGGTTGAAGTGACCAAAGGCTTCAAATCGACGATGCCGGCTATGCAAAAATACGTGAAAATTCCGATGTCACGGAATGCAGCCCAACGTATCGGAATCGGTTAATACACACACGAAAACATCACCAAAGGTGTACAGAAGTCATAGTTTGGTCTATTAGGGCCATTATGGCAGTGAGAGGTTGAAGTGACCAAAAGCTTCAAATCGACGATGCCGGCTATGCAAAAATACGTGAAAATTCCGATGTCCTGAAATGCAGCCCAACGTATCGGAATCGGTTAATACACACACGAAAACATCACCAAAGGTGTACAGAAGTCATAGTTTGGTCTATTAGGGCCATTATGGCAGTCAGAGGTTGAAGTGACCAAAGGCTTCAAATCGACGATGCCGGCTATGCAAAAATACGTGAAAATTCCGATGTAACGGAATGCAGCCCAACGTATCGGAATCGGTTAATACACACACGAAAACATCACTAAAGGTGTACAGAAGTCATAGTTTGGTCTATTAGGGCCATTATGGCAGTCAGAGGTTGAAGTGACCAAAGGCTTCAAATCGACGATGCCGGCTATGCAAAAATACGTGAAAATTCCGATGTCCTGAAATGCAGCCCAACGTATCGGAATCGGTTAATACACACACGAAAACATCACCAAAGGTGTACAGAAGTCATAGTTTGGTCTATTAGGGCCATTATGGCAGTCAGAGGTTGAAGTGACCAAAGGCTTCAAATCGACGATGCCGGCTATGCAAAAATACGTGAAAATTCCGATGTCCTGAAATGCAGCCCAACGTATCAGAATCGGTTAATACACACACGAAAACATCACCAAAGGTGTACAGAAGTCATAGTTTGGTCTATTAGGGCCATTATGGCAGTCAGAGGTTGAAGTGACCAAAGGCTTCAAATCGACGATGCCGGCTATGCAAAAATACGTGAAAATTCCGATGTCCTGAAATGCAGCCCAACGTATCGGAATCGGTTAATACACACACGAAAACATCACCAAAGGTGTACAGAAGTCATAGTTTGGTCTATTAGGGCCATTATGGCAGTCAGAGGTTGAAGTGACCAAAGGCTTCAAATCGACGATGCCGGCTATGCAAAAATACGTGAAAATTCCGATGTCCTGAAATGCAGCCCAACGTATCAGAATCGGTTAATACACACACGAAAACATCACCAAAGGTGTACAGAAGTCATAGTTTGGTCTATTAGGGCCATTATGGCAGTCAGAGGTTGAAGTGACCAAAGGCTTCAAATCGGCGATGCCGTCTATGCAAAAATACGTGAAAATTCCGATGTCCTGAAATGCAGCCCAACGTATCGGAATCGGTTAATACACACACGAAAACATCACCAAAGGTGTACAGAAGTCATAGTTTGGTCTATTAGGGCCATTATGGCAGTCAGAGGTTGAAGTGACCAAAGGCTTCAAATCGACGATGCCGGCTATGCAAAAATACGTGAAAATTCCGATGTTCTGAAATGCAGCCCAACGTATCGGAATCGGTTAATACACACACGAAAACATCACCAAAGGTGTACAGAAGTCATAGTTTGGTCTATTAGGGCCATTATGGCAGTCAGAGGTTGAAGTGACCAAAGGCTTCAAATCGACGATGCCGGCTATGCAAAAATACGTGAAAATTCCGATGTCCTGAAATGCAGCCCAACGTATCAGAATCGGTTAATACACACACGAAAACATCACCAAAGGTGTACAGAAGTCATAGTTTGGTCTATTAGGGATATTATGGCAGTCAGAGGTTGAAGTGACCAAAGGCTTCAAATCGACGATGCCGGCTATGCAAAAATACGTGAAAATTCCGATGTCCTGAAATGCAGCCCAACGTATCGGAATCGGTTAATACACACACGAAAACATCACCAAAGGTGTACAGAAGTCATAGTTTGGTCTATTAGGGCCATTATGGCAGTCAGAGGTTGAAGTGACCAAAGGCTTCAAATCGACGATGCCGGCTATGCAAAAATACGTGAAAATTCCGATGTCCTGAAATGCAGCCCAACGTATCAGAATCGGTTAATACACACACGAAAACATCACCAAAGGTGTACAGAAGTCATAGTTTGGTCTATTAGGGCCATTATGGCAGTCAGAGGTTGAAGTGACCAAAGGCTTCAAATCGACGATGCCGGCTATGCAAAAATACGTGAAAATTCCGATGTCCTGAAATGCAGCCCAACGTATCGGAATCGGTTAATACACACACGAAAACATCACCAAAGGTGTACATAAGTCATAGTTTGGTCTATTAGGGCCATTATGGCAGTCAGAGGTTGAAGTGACCAAAGGCTTCAAATCGACGATGCCGGCTATGCAAAAATACGTGAAAATTCCGATGTCACGGAATGCAGCCCAACGTATCGGAATCGGTTAATACACACACGAAAACATCACCAAAGGTGTACAGAAGTCATAGTTTGGTCTATTAGGGCCATTATGGCAGTCAGAGGTTGAAGTGACCAAAGGCTTCAAATCGACGATGCCGGCTATGCAAAAATACGTGAAAATTCCGATGTCCTGAAATGCAGCCCAACGTATCGGAATCGGTTAATACACACACGAAAACATCACCAAAGGTGTACAGAAGTCATAGTTTGGTCTATTAGGGCCATTATGGCAGTCAGAGGTTGAAGTGACCAAAGGCGACGATGCCGGCTATGCAAAAATACGTGAAAATTCCGATGTCCTGAAATGCAGCCCAACGTATCAGAATCGGTGTATACACACACGAAAACATCACCAAAGGTGTACAGAAGTCATAGTTTGGTCTATTAGGGCCATTATGGCAGTCAGAGGTTGAAGTGACCAAAGGCTTCAAATCGACGATGCCGGCTATGCAAAAATACGTGAAAATTCCGATGTCCTGAAATGCAGCCCAACGTATCGGAATCGGTTAATACACACACGAAAACATCACCAAAGGTGTACAGAAGTCATAGTTTGGTCTATTAGGGCCATTATGGCAGTCAGAGGTTGAAGTGACCAAAGGCTTCAAATCGACGATGCCGGCTATGCAAAAATACGTGAAAATTCCGATGTCACGGAATGCAGCCCAACGTATCAGAATCGGTTAATACACACACGAAAACATCACCAAAGGTGTACAGAAGTCATAGTTTGGTCTATTAGGGCCATTATGGCAGTCAGAGGTTGAAGTGACCAAAGGCTTCAAATCGACGATGCCGGCTATGCAAAAATACGTGAAAATTCCGATGTCCTGAAATGCAGCCCAACGTATCAGAATCGGTTAATACACACACGAAAACATCACCAAAGGTGTACAGAAGTCATAGTTTGGTCTATTAGGGCCATTATGGCAGTCAGAGGTTGAAGTGACCAAAGGCTTCAAATCGACGATGCCGGCTATGCAAAAATACGTGAAAATTCCGATGTCCTGAAATGCAGCCCAACGTATCGGAATCGGTTAATACACACACGAAAACATCACCAAAGGTGTACAGAAGTCATAGTTTGGTCTATTAGGGCCATTATGGCAGTCAGAGGTTGAAGTGACCAAATGCTTCAAATCGACGATGCCGGCTATGCAAAAATACGTGAAAATTCCGATGTCCTGAAATGCAGCCCAACGTATCGGAATCGGTTAATACACACACGAAAACATCACCAAAGGTGTACAGAAGTCATAGTTTGGTCTATTAGGGCCATTATGGCAGTCAGAGGTTGAAGTGACCAAAGGCTTCAAATCGACGATGCCGGCTATGCAAAAATACGTGAAAATTCCGATGTCCTGAAATGCAGCCCAACGTATCAGAATCGGTTAATACACACACGAAAACATCACCAAAGGTGTACAGAAGTCATAGTTTGGTCTATTAGGGCCATTATGGCAGTCAGAGGTTGAAGTGACCAAAGGCTTCAAATCGACGATGCCGGCTATGCAAAAATACGTGAAAATTCCGATGTCCTGAAATGCAGCCCAACGTATCAGAATCGGTTAATACACACACGAAAACATCACCAAAGGTGTACAGAAGTCATAGTTTGGTCTATTAGGGCCATTATGGCAGTCAGAGGTTGAAGTGACCAAAGGCTTCAAATCGACGATGCCGGCTATGCAAAAATACGTGAAAATTCCGATGTCCTGAAATGCAGCCCAACGTATCGGAATCGGTTAATACACACACGAAAACATCACCAAAGGTGTACAGAAGTCATAGTTTGGTCTATTAGGGCCATTATGGCAGTCAGAGGTTGAAGTGACCAAAGGCTTCAAATCGACGATGCCGGCTATGCAAAAATACGTGAAAATTCCGATGTCCTGAAATGCAGCCCAACGTATCGGAATCGGTTAATACACACACGAAAACATCACCAAAGGTGTACAGAAGTCATAGTTTGGTCTATTAGGGCCATTATGGCAGTCAGAGGTTGAAGTGACCAAAGGCTTCAAATCGACGATGCCGGCTATGCAAAAATACGTGAAAATTCCGATGTCCTGAAATGCAGCCCAACGTATCAGAATCGGTTAATACACACACGAAAACATCACCAAAGGTGTACAGAAGTCATAGTTTGGTCTATTAGGGCCATTATGGCAGTCAGAGGTTGAAGTGACCAAAGGCTTCAAATCGACGATGCCGGCTATGCAAAAATACGTGAAAATTCCGATGTCCTGAAATGCAGCCCAACGTATCAGAATCGGTTAATACACACACGAAAACATCACCAAAGGTGTACAGAAGTCATAGTTTGGTCTATTAGGGCCATTATGGCAGTCAGAGGTTGAAATGACCAAAGGCTTCAAATCGACGATGCCGGCTATGCAAAAATACGTGAAAATTCCGATGTCCTGAAATGCAGCCCAACGTATCAGAATCGGTTAATACACACACGAAAACATCACCAAAGGTGTACAGAAGTCATAGTTTGGTCTATTAGGGCCATTATGGCAGTCAGAGGTTGAAGTGACCAAAGGCTTCAAATCGACGATGCCGGCTATGCAAAAATACGTGAAAATTCCGATGTCCTGAAATGCAGCCCAACGTATCGGAATCGGTTAATACACACACGAAAACATCACCAAATGTGTACAGAAGTCATAGTTTGGTCTATTAGGGCCATTATGGCAGTCAGAGGTTGAAGTGACCAAAGGCTTCAAATCGACGATGCCGGCTATGCAAAAATACGTGAAAATTCCGATGTCCTGAAATGCAGCCCAACGTATCAGAATCGGTTAATACACACACGAAAACATCACCAAAGGTGTACAGAAGTCATAGTTTGGTCTATTAGGGCCATTATGGCAGTCAGAGGTTGAAGTGACCAAAGGCTTCAAATCGACGATGCCGGCTATGCAAAAATACGTGAAAATTCCGATGTCCTGAAATGCAGCCCAACGTATCAGAATCGGTTAATACACACACGAAAACATCACCAAAGGTGTACAGAAGTGACCAAAGGCTTCAAATCGACGATGCCGGCTATGCAAAAATACGTGAAAATTCCGATGTCCTGAAATGCAGCCCAACGTATCAGAATCGGTTAATACACACACGAAAACATCACCAAAGGTGTACAGAAGTCATAGTTTGGTCTATTAGGGCCATTATGGCAGTCAGAGGTTGAAGTGACCAAAGGCTTCAAATCGACGATGCCGGCTATGCAAAAATACGTGAAAATTCCGATGTCCTGAAATGCAGCCCAACGTATCGGAATCGGTTAATACACACACGAAAACATCACCAAAGGTGTACAGAAGTCATAGTTTGGTCTATTAGGGCCATTATTGCAGTCAGAGGTTGAAGTGACCAAAGGCTTCAAATCGACGATGCCGGCTATGCAAAAATACGTGAAAATTCCGATGTCCTGAAATGCAGCCCAACGTATCAGAATCGGTTAATACACACACGAAAACATCACCAAAGGTGTACAGAAGTCATAGTTTGGTCTATTAGGGCCATTATGGCAGTCAGAGGTTGAAGTGACCAAAGGCTTCAAATCGACGATGCCGGCTATGCAAAAATACGTGAAAATTCCGATGTCCTGAAATGCAGCCCAACGTATCGGAATCGGTTAATACACACACGAAAACATCACCAAAGGTGTACAGAAGTCATAGTTTGGTCTATTAGGGCCATTATGGCAGTCAGAGGTTGAAGTGACCAAAGGCTTCAAATCGACGATGCCGGCTATGCAAAAATACGTGAAAATTCCGATGTCCTGAAATGCAGCCCAACGTATCAGGAATCGGTTAATACACACACGAAAACATCACCAAAGGTGTACAGAAGTCATAGTTTGGTCTATTAGGGCCATTATGGCAGTCGAGAGGTTGAAGTGACCAAAGGCTTCAAATCGACGATGCCGGCTATGCAAAAATACGTGAAAATTCCGATGTCCTGAAATGCAGCCCAACGTATCAGAATCGGTTAATACACACACGAAAACATCACCAAAGGTGTACAGAAGTCATAGTTTGGTCTATTAGGGCCATTATGGCAGTCAGAGGTTGAAGTGACCAAAGGCTTCAAATCGACGATGCCGGCTATGCAAAAATACGTGAAAATTCCGATGTCCTGAATGCAGCCCAACGTATCGGAATCGGTTAATACACACACGAAAACATCACCAAAGGTGTACAGAAGTCATAGTTTGGTCTATTAGGGCCATTATGGCAGTCAGAGGTTGAAGTGACCAAAGGCTTCAAATCGACGATGCCGGCTATGCAAAAATACGTGAAAATTCCGATGTCCTGAAATGCAGCCCAACGTATCAGGAATCGGTTAATACACACACGAAAACATCACCAAAGGTGTACAGAAGTCATAGTTTGGTCTATTAGGGCCATTATGGCAGTCAGAGGTTGAAGTGACCAAAGGCTTCAAATCGACGATGCCGGCTATGCAAAAATACGTGAAAATTCCGATGTCCTGAAATGCAGCCCAACGTATCGGAATCGGTTAATACACACACGAAAACATCCATCACCAAAGGTGTACAGAAGTCATAGTTTGGTCTATTAGGGCCATTATGGCAGTCAGAGGTTGAAGTGACCAAAGGCTTCAAATCGACGATGCCGGCTATGCAAAAATACGTGAAAATTCCGATGTCCTGAAATGCAGCCCAACGTATCAGAATCGGTTAATACACACACGAAAACATCACCAAAGGTGTACAGAAGTCATAGTTTGGTCTATTAGGGCCATTAAGGCAGTCAGAGGTTGAAGTGACCAAAGGCTTCAAATCGACGGTGCCGGCTATGCAAAAATACGTGAAAATTCCGATGTCCTGAAATGCAGCCCAACGTATCGGAATCGGTTAATACACACACGAAAACATCACCAAAGGTGTACAGAAGTCATAGTTTGGTCTATTAGGGCCATTATGGCAGTCAGAGGTTGAAGTGACCAAAGGCTTCAAATCGACGATGCCGGCTATGCAAAAATACGTGAAAATTCCGATGTCCTGAAATGCAGCCCAACGTATCGGAATCGGTTAATACACACACGAAAACATCACCAAAGGTGTACAGAAGTCATAGTTTGGTCTATTAGGGCCATTATGGCAGTCAGAGGTTGAAGTGACCAAAGGCTTCAAATCGACGATGCCGGCTATGCAAAAATACGTGAAAATTCCGATGTCCTGAAATGCAGCCCAACGTATCGGAATCGGTTAATACACACACGAAAACATCACCAAAGGTGTACAGAAGTCATAGTTTGGTCTATTAGGGCCATTATGGCAGTCAGAGGTTGAAGTGACCAAAGGCTTCAAATCGACGATGCCGGCTATGCAAAAATACGTGAAAATTCCGATGTCCTGAAATGCAGCCCAACGTATCGGAATCGGTTAATACACACACGAAAACATCACCAAAGGTGTACAGAAGTCATAGTTTGGTCTATTAGGGCCATTATGGCAGTCAGAGGTTGAAGTGACCAAAGGCTTCAAATCGACGATGCCGGCTATGCAAAAATACGTGAAAATTCCGATGTCCTGAAATGCAGCCCAACGTATCAGAATCGGTTAATACACACACGAAAACATCACCAAAGGTGTACAGAAGTCATAGTTTGGTCTATTAGGGCCATTATGGCAGTCAGAGGTTGAAGTGACCAAAGGCTTTCAAATCGACGATGCCGGCTATGCAAAAATACGTGAAAATTCCGATGTCCTGAAATGCAGCCCAACGTATCGGAATCGGTTAATACACACACGAAAACATCACCAAAGGTGTACAGAAGTCATAGTTTGGTCTATTAGGGCCATTATGGCAGTCAGAGGTTGAAGTGACCAAAGGCTTCAAATCGACGATGCCGGCTATGCAAAAATACGTGAAAATTCCGATGTCCTGAAATGCAGCCCAACGTATCAGAATCGGTTAATACACACACGAAAACATCACCAAAGGTGTACAGAAGTCATAGTTTGGTCTATTAGGGCCATTATGGCAGTCAGAGGTTGAAGTGACCAAAGGCTTCAAATCGACGATGCCGGCTATGCAAAAATACGTGAAAATTCCGATGTCCTGAAATGCAGCCCAACGTATCGGAATCGGTTAATACACACACGAAAACATCACCAAAGGTGTACAGAAGTCATAGTTTGGTCTATTAGGGCCATTATGGCAGTCAGAGGTTGAAGTGACCAAAGGCTTCAAATCGACGATGCCGGCTATGCAAAAATACGTGAAAATTCCGATGTCCTGAAATGCAGCCCAACGTATCAGAATCGGTTAATACACACACGAAAACATCACCAAAGGTGTACAGAAGTCATAGTTTGGTCTATTAGGGCCATTATGGCAGTCAGAGGTTGAAGTGACCAAAGGCTTCAAATCGACGATGCCGGCTATGCACAAATACGTGAAAATTCCGATGTCCTGAAATGCAGCCCAACGTATCAGAATCGGTTAATACACACACGAAAACATCACCAAAGGTGTACAGAAGTCATAGTTTGGTCTATTAGGGCCATTATGGCAGTCAGAGGTTGAAGTGACCAAAGGCTTCAAATCGACGATGCCGGCTATGCAAAAATACGTGAAAATTCCGATGTCCTGAAATGCAGCCCAACGTATCGGAATCGGTTAATACACACACGAAAACATCACCAAAGGTGTACAGAAGTCATAGTTTGGTCTATTAGGGCCATTATGGCAGTGAGAGGTTGAAGTGACCAAAGGCTTCAAATCGACGATGCCGGCTATGCAAAAATACGTGAAAATTCCGATGTCCTGAAATGCAGCCCAACGTATCGGAATCGGTTAATACACACACGAAAACATCACCAAAGGTGTACAGAAGTCATAGTTTGGTCTATTAGGGCCATTATGGCAGTCAGAGGTTGAAGTGACCAAAGGCTTCAAATCGACGATGCCGGCTATGCAAAAATACGTGAAAATTCCGATGTCACGGAATGCAGCCCAACGTATCGGAATCGGTTAATACACACACGAAAACATCACCAAAGGTGTACAGAAGTCATAGTTTGGTCTATTAGGGCCATTATGGCAGTCAGAGGTTGAAGTGACCAAAGGCTTCAAATCGACGATGCCGGCTATGCAAAAATACGTGAAAATTCCGATGTCCTGAAATGCAGCCCAACGTATCGGAATCGGTTAATACACACACGAAAACATCACCAAAGGTGTACAGAAGTCATAGTTTGGTCTATTAGGGCCATTATGGCAGTCAGAGGTTGAAGTGACCAAAGGCTTCAAATCGACGATGCCGGCTATGCAAAAATACGTGAAAATTCCGATGTCCTGAAATGCAGCCCAACGTATCGGAATCGGTTAATACACACACGAAAACATCACCAAAGGTGTACAGAAGTCATAGTTTGGTCTATTAGGGCCATTATGGCAGTCAGAGGTTGAAGTGACCAAAGGCTTCAAATCGACGATGCCGGCTATGCAAAAATACGTGAAAATTCCGATGTCCTGAAATGCAGCCCAACGTATCGGAATCGGTTAATACACACACAAAAACATCACCAAAGGTGTACACAAGTCATAGTTTTGGTCTATTAGGGCCATTATGGCAGTCAGAGGTTGAAGTGACCAAAGGCTTCAAATCGACGATGCCGGCTATGCAAAAATACGTGAAAATTCCGATGTCCTGAAATGCAGCCCAACGTATCAGAATCGGTTAATACACACACGAAAACATCACCAAAGGTGTACAGAAGTCATAGTTTGGTCTATTAGGGCCATTATGGCAGTCAGAGGTTGAAGTGACCAAAGGCTTCAAATCGACGATGCCGGCTATGCAAAAATACGTGAAAATTCCGATGTCCTGAAATGCAGCCCAACGTATCAGAATCGGTTAATACACACACGAAAACATCACCAAAGGTGTACAGAAGTCATAGTTTGGTCTATTAGGGCCATTATGGCAGTCAGAGGTTGAAGTGACCAAAGGCTTCAAATCGACGATGCCGGCTATGCAAAAATACGTGAAAATTCCGATGTCCTGAAATGCAGCCCAACGTATCGGAATCGGTTAATACACACACGAAAACATCACCAAAGGTGTACAGAAGTCATAGTTTGGTCTATTAGGGCCATTATGGCAGTCAGAGGTTGAAGTGACCAAAGGCTTCAAATCGACGATGCCGGCTATGCAAAAATACGTGAAAATTCCGATGTCCTGAAATGCAGCCCAACGTATCAGAATCGGTTAATACACACACGAAAACATCACCAAAGGTGTACAGAAGTCATAGTTTGGTCTATTAGGGCCATTATGGCAGTCAGAGGTTGAAGTGACCAAAGGCTTCAAATCGACGATGCCGGCTATGCAAAAATACGTGAAAATTCCGATGTCCTGAAATGCAGCCCAACGTATCGGAATCGGTTAATACACACACGAAAACATCACCAAAGGTGTACAGAAGTCATAGTTTGGTCTATTAGGGCCATTATGGCAGTGAGAGGTTGAAGTGACCAAAGGCTTCAAATCGACGATGCCGGCTATGCAAAAATATGTGAAAATTCCGATGTCCTGAAATGCAGCCCAACGTATCGGAATCGGTTAATACACACACGAAAACATCACCAAAGGTGTACAGAAATCATAGTTTGGTCTATTAGGGCCATTATGGCAGTCAGAGGTTGAAGTGACCAAAGGCTTCAAATCGACGATGCCGGCTATGCAAAAATACGTGAAAATTCCGATGTCCTGAAATGCAGCCCAACGTATCGGAATCGGTTAATACACACACGAAAACATCACCAAAGGTGTACAGAAGTCATAGTTTGGTCTATTAGGGCCATTATGGCAGTCAGAGGTTGAAGTGACCAAAGGCTTCAAATCGACGATGCCGGCTATGCAAAAATACGTGAAAATTCCGATGTCCTGAAATGCAGCCCAACGTATCGGAATCGGTTAATACACACACGAAAACATCACCAAAGGTGTACAGAAGTCATAGTTTGGTCTATTAGGGCCATTATGGCAGTGAGAGGTTGAAGTGACCAAAGGCTTCAAATCGACGATGCCGGCTATGCAAAAATACGTGAAAATTCCGATGTCCTGAAATGCAGCCCAACGTATCGGAATCGGTTAATACACACACGAAAACATCACCAAAGGTGTACAGAAATCATAGTTTGGTCTATTAGGGCCATTATGGCAGTCAGAGGTTGAAGTGACCAAAGGCTTCAAATCGACGATGCCGGCTATGCAAAAATACGTGAAAATTCCGATGTCCTGAAATGCAGCCCAACGTATCGGAATCGGTTAATACACACACGAAAACATCACCAAAGGTGTACAGAAGTCATAGTTTGGTCTATTAGGGCCATTATGGCAGTCAGAGGTTGAAGTGACCAAAGGCTTCAAATCGACGATGCCGGCTATGCAAAAATACGTGAAAATTCCGATGTCCTGAAATGCAGCCCAACGTATCAGAATCGGTTAATACACACACGAAAACATCACCAAAGGTGTACAGAAGTCATAGTTTGGTCTATTAGGGCCATTATGGCAGTCAGAGGTTGAAGTGACCAAAGGCTTCAAATCGACGATGCCGGCTATGCAAAAATACGTGAAAATTCCGATGTCGGAATCGGTTAATACACACACGAAAACATCACCAAAGGTGTACAGAAGTCATAGTTTGGTCTATTAGGGCCATTATGGCAGTCAGAGGTTGAAGTGACCAAAGGCTTCAAATCGACGATGCCGGCTATGCAAAAATACGTGAAAATTCCGATGTCCTGAAATGCAGCCCAACGTATCGGAATCGGTTAATACACACACGAAAACATCACCAAAGGTGTACAGAAGTCATAGTTTGGTCTATTAGGGCCATTATGGCAGTCAGAGGTTGAAGTGACCAAAGGCTTCAAATCGACGATGCCGGCTATGCAAAAATACGTGAAAATTCCGATGTCCTGAAATGCAGCCCAACGTATCAGAATCGGTTAATACACACACGAAAACATCACCAAAGGTGTACAGAAGTCATAGTTTGGTCTATTAGGGCCATTATGGCAGTCAGAGGTTGAAGTGACCAAAGGCTTCAAATCGACGATGCCGGCTATGCAAAAATACGTGAAAATTCCGATGTCCTGAAATGCAGCCCAACGTATCAGAATCGGTTAATACACACACGAAAACATCACCAAAGGTGTACAGAAGTCATAGTTTGGTCTATTAGGGCCATTATGGCAGTCAGAGGTTGAAGTGACCAAAGGCTTCAAATCGACGATGCCGGCTATGCAAAAATACGTGAAAATTCCGATGTCCTTAAATGCAGCCCAACGTATCGGAATCGGTTAATACACACACGAAAACATCACCAAAGGTGTACAGAAGTCATAGTTTGGTCTATTAGGGCCATTATGGCAGTGAGAGGTTGAAGTGACCAAAGGCTTCAAATCGACGATGCCGGCTATGCAAAAATACGTGAAAATTCCGATGTCCTGAAATGCAGCCCAACGTATCGGAATCGGTTAATACACACACGAAAACATCACCAAAGGTGTACAGAAGTCATAGTTTGGTCTATTAGGGCCATTATGGCAGTCAGAGGTTGAAGTGACCAAAGGCTTCAAATCGACGATGCCGGCTATGCAAAAATACGTGAAAATTCCGATGTCACGGAATGCAGCCCAACGTATCGGAATCGGTTAATACACACACGAAAACATCACCAAAGGTGTACAGAAGTCATAGTTTGGTCTATTAGGGCCATTATGGCAGTCAGAGGTTGAAGTGACCAAAGGCTTCAAATCGACGATGCCGGCTATGCAAAAATACGTGAAAATTCCGATGTCCTGAAATGCAGCCCAACGTATCGGAATCGGTTAATACACACACGAAAACATCACCAAAGGTGTACAGAAGTCATAGTTTGGTCTATTAGGGCCATTATGGCAGTCAGAGGTTGAAGTGACCAAAGGCTTCAAATCGACGATGCCGGCTATGCAAAAATACGTGAAAATTCCGATGTCCTGAAATGCAGCCCAACGTATCGGAATCGGTTAATACACACACGAAAACATCACCAAAGGTGTACAGAAGTCATAATTTGGTCTATTAGGGCCATTATGGCAGTCAGAGGTTGAAGTGACCAAAGGCTTCAAATCGACGATGCCGGCTATGCAAAAATACGTGAAAATTCCGATGTCCTGAAATGCAGCCCAACGTATCAGAATCGGTTAATACACACACGAAAACATCACCAAAGGTGTACAGAAGTCATAGTTTGGTCTATTAGGGCCATTATGGCAGTCAGAGGTTGAAGTGACCAAAGGCTTCAAATCGACGGTGCCGGCTATGCAAAAATACGTGAAAATTCCGATGTCCTGAAATGCAGCCCAACGTATCGGAATCGGTTAATACACACACGAAAACATCACCAAAGGTGTACAGAAGTCATAGTTTGGTCTATTAGGGCCATTATGGCAGTCAGAGGTTGAAGTGACCAAAGGCTTCAAATCGACGATGCCGGCTATGCAAAAATACGTGAAAATTCCGATGTCCTGAAATGCAGCCCAACGTATCGGAATCGGTTAATACACACACGAAAACATCACCAAAGGTGTACAGAAGTCATAGTTTGGTCTATTAGGGCCATTATGGCAGTCAGAGGTTGAAGTGACCAAAGGCTTCAAATCGACGATGCCGGCTATGCAAAAATACGTGAAAATTCCGATGTCCTGAAATGCAGCCCAACGTATCGGAATCGGTTAATACACACACGAAAACATCACCAAAGGTGTACAGAAGTCATAGTTTGGTCTATTAGGGCCATTATGGCAGTCAGAGGTTGAAGTGACCAAAGGCTTCAAATCGACGATGCCGGCTATGCAAAAATACGTGAAAATTCCGATGTCCTGAAATGCAGCCCAACGTATCGGAATCGGTTAATACACACACGAAAACATCACCAAAGGTGTACAGAAGTCATAGTTTGGTCTATTAGGGCCATTATGGCAGTCAGAGGTTGAAGTGACCAAAGGCTTCAAATCGACGATGCCGGCTATGCAAAAATACGTGAAAATTCCGATGTCCTGAAATGCAGCCCAACGTATCAGAATCGGTTAATACACACACGAAAACATCACCAAAGGTGTACAGAAGTCATAGTTTGGTCTATTAGGGCCATTATGGCAGTCAGAGGTTGAAGTGACCAAAGGCTTCAAATCGACGATGCCGGCTATGCAAAAATACGTGAAAATTCCGATGTCCTGAAATGCAGCCCAACGTATCGGAATCGGTTAATACACACACGAAAACATCACCAAAGGTGTACAGAAGTCATAGTTTGGTCTATTAGGGCCATTATGGCAGTCAGAGGTTGAAGTGACCAAAGGCTTCAAATCGACGATGCCGGCTATGCAAAAATACGTGAAAATTCCGATGTCCTGAAATGCAGCCCAACGTATCAGAATCGGTTAATACACACACGAAAACATCACCAAAGGTGTACAGAAGTCATAGTTTGGTCTATTAGGGCCATTATGGCAGTCAGAGGTTGAAGTGACCAAAGGCTTCAAATCGACGATGCCGGCTATGCAAAAATACGTGAAAATTCCGATGTCCTGAAATGCAGCCCAACGTATCGGAATCGGTTAATACACACACGAAAACATCACCAAAGGTGTACAGAAGTCATAGTTTGGTCTATTAGGGCCATTATGGCAGTCAGAGGTTGAAGTGACCAAAGGCTTCAAATCGACGATGCCGGCTATGCAAAAATACGTGAAAATTCCGATGTCCTGAAATGCAGCCCAACGTATCAGAATCGGTTAATACACACACGAAAACATCACCAAAGGTGTACAGAAGTCATAGTTTGGTCTATTAGGGCCATTATGGCAGTCAGAGGTTGAAGTGACCAAAGGCTTCAAATCGACGATGCCGGCTATGCAAAAATACGTGAAAATTCCGATGTCCTGAAATGCAGCCCAACGTATCAGAATCGGTTAATACACACACGAAAACATCACCAAAGGTGTACAGAAGTCATAGTTTGGTCTATTAGGGCCATTATGGCAGTCAGAGGTTGAAGTGACCAAAGGCTTCAAATCGACGATGCCGGCTATGCAAAAATACGTGAAAATTCCGATGTCCTGAAATGCAGCCCAACGTATCGGAATCGGTTAATACACACACGAAAACATCAACAAAGGTGTACAGAAGTCATAGTTTGGTCTATTAGGGCCATTATGGCAGTGAGAGGTTGAAGTGACCAAAGGCTTCAAATCGACGATGCCGGCTATGCAAAAAATACGTGAAAATTCCGATGTCCTGAAATGCAGCCCAACGTATCGGAATCGGTTAATACACACACGAAAACATCACCAAAGGTGTACAGAAGTCATAGTTTGGTCTATTAGGGCCATTATGGCAGTCAGAGGTTGAAGTGACCAAAGGCTTCAAATCGACGATGCCGGCTATGCAAAAATACGTGAAAATTCCGATGTCACGGAATGCAGCCCAACGTATCGGAATCGGTTAATACACACACGAAAACATCACCAAAGGTGTACAGAAGTCATAGTTTGGTCTATTAGGGCCATTATGGCAGTCAGAGGTTGAAGTGACCAAAGGCTTCAAATCGACGATGCCGGCTATGCAAAAATACGTGAAAATTCCGATGTCCTGAAATGCAGCCCAACGTATCGGAATCGGTTAATACACACACGAAAACATCACCAAAGGTGTACAGAAGTCATAGTTTGGTCTATTAGGGCCATTATGGCAGTCAGAGGTTGAAGTGACCAAAGGCTTCAAATCGACGATGCCGGCTATGCAAAAATACGTGAAAATTCCGATGTCCTGAAATGCAGCCCAACGTATCGGAATCGGTTAATACACACACGAAAACATCACCAAAGGTGTACAGAAGTCATAGTTTGGTCTATTAGGGCCATTATGGCAGTCAGAGGTTGAAGTGACCAAAGGCTTCAAATCGACGATGCCGGCTATGCAAAAATACGTGAAAATTCCGATGTCCTGAAATGCAGCCCAACGTATCGGAATCGGTTAATACACACACAAAAACATCACCAAAGGTGTACACAAGTCATAGTTTGGTCTATTAGGGCCATTATGGCAGTCAGAGGTTGAAGTGACCAAAGGCTTCAAATCGACGATGCCGGCTATGCAAAAATACGTGAAAATTCCGATGTCCTGAAATGCAGCCCAACGTATCAGAATCGGTTAATACACACACGAAAACATCACCAAAGGTGTACAGAAGTCATAGTTTGGTCTATTAGGGCCATTATGGCAGTCAGAGGTTGAAGTGACCAAAGGCTTCAAATCGACGATGCCGGCTATGCAAAAATACGTGAAAATTCCGATGTCCTGAAATGCAGCCCAACGTATCAGAATCGGTTAATACACACACGAAAACATCACCAAAGGTGTACAGAAGTCATAGTTTGGTCTATTAGGGCCATTATGGCAGTCAGAGGTTGAAGTGACCAAAGGCTTCAAATCGACGATGCCGGCTATGCAAAAATACGTGCAAATTCCGATGTCCTGAAATGCAGCCCAACGTATCGGAATCGGTTAATACACACACGAAAACATCACCAAAGGTGTACAGAAGTCCTAGTTTGGTCTATTAGGGCCATTATGGCAGTCAGAGGTTGAAGTGACCAAAGGCTTCAAATCGACGATGCCGGCTATGCAAAAATACGTGAAAATTCCGATGTCCTGAAATGCAGCCCAACGTATCAGAATCGGTTAATACACACACGAAAACATCACCAAAGGTGTACAGAAGTCATAGTTTTGGTCTATTAGGGCCATTATGGCAGTCAGAGGTTGAAGTGACCAAAGGCTTCAAATCGACGATGCCGGCTATGCAAAAATACGTGAAAATTCCGATGTCCTGAAATGCAGCCCAACGTATCGGAATCGGTTAATACACACACGAAAACATCACCAAAGGTGTACAGAAGTCATAGTTTGGTCTATTAGGGCCATTATGGCAGTGAGAGGTTGAAGTGACCAAAGTCTTCAAATCGACGATGCCGGCTATGCAAAAATATGTGAAAATTCCGATGTCCTGAAATGCAGCCCAACGTATCGGAATCGGTTAATACACACACGAAAACATCACCAAAGGTGTACAGAAATCATAGTTGGTCTATTAGGGCCATTATGGCAGTCAGAGGTTGAAGTGACCAAAGGCTTCAAATCGACGATGCCGGCTATGCAAAAATACGTGAAAATTCCGATGTCCTGAAATGCAGCCCAACGTATCGGAATCGGTTAATACACACACGAAAACATCACCAAAGGTGTACAGAAGTCATAGTTTGGTCTATTAGGGCCATTATGGCAGTCAGAGGTTGAAGTGACCAAAGGCTTCAAATCGACGATGCCGGCTATGCAAAAATACGTGAAAATTCCGATGTCCTGAAATGCAGCCCAACGTATCGGAATCGGTTAATACACACACGAAAACATCACCAAAGGTGTACAGAAGTCATAGTTTGGTCTATTAGGGCCATTATGGCAGTGAGAGGTTGAAGTGACCAAAGGCTTCAAATCGACGATGCCGGCTATGCAAAAATACGTGAAAATTCCGATGTCCTGAAATGCAGCCCAACGTATCGGAATCGGTTAATACACACACGAAAACATCACCAAAGGTGTACAGAAATCATAGTTTGGTCTATTAGGGCCATTATGGCAGTCAGAGGTTGAAGTGACCAAAGGCTTCAAATCGACGATGCCGGCTATGCAAAAATACGTGAAAATTCCGATGTCGGAATCGGTTAATACACACACGAAAACATCACCAAAGGTGTACAGAAGTCATAGTTTGGTCTATTAGGGCCATTATGGCAGTCAGAGGTTGAAGTGACCAAAGGCTTCAAATCGACGATGCCGGCTATGCAAAAATACGTGAAAATTCCGATGTCCTGAAATGCAGCCCAACGTATCGGAATCGGTTAATACACACACGAAAACATCACCAAAGGTGTACAGAAGTCATAGTTTGGTCTATTAGGGCCATTATGGCAGTCAGAGGTTGAAGTGACCAAAGGCTTCAAATCGACGATGCCGGCTATGCAAAAATACGTGAAAATTCCGATGTCCTGAAATGCAGCCCAACGTATCGGAATCGGTTAATACACACACGAAAACATCACCAAAGGTGTACAGAAGTCATAGTTTGGTCTATTAGGGCCATTATGGCAGTCAGAGGTTGAAGTGACCAAAGGCTTCAAATCGACGATGCCGGCTATGCAAAAATACGTGAAAATTCCGATGTCCTGAAATGCAGCCCAACGTATCGGAATCGGTTAATACACACACGAAAACATCACCAAAGGTGTACAGAAGTCATAGTTTGGTCTATTAGGGCCATTATGGCAGTCAGAGGTTGAAGTGACCAAAGGCTTCAAATCGACGATGCCGGCTATGCAAAAATACGTGAAAATTCCGATGTCCTGAAATGCAGCCCAACGTATCAGAATCGGTTAATACACACACGAAAACATCACCAAAGGTGTACAGAAGTCATAGTTTGGTCTATTAGGGCCATTATGGCAGTCAAAGGTTGAAGTGACCAAAGGCTTCAAATCGACGATGCCGGCTATGCAAAAATACGTGAAAATTCCGATGTCCTGAAATGCAGCCCAACGTATCGGAATCGGTTAATACACACACGAAAACATCACCAAAGGTGTACAGAAGTCATAGTTTGGTCTATTAGGGCCATTATGGCAGTCAGAGGTTGAAGTGACCAAAGGCTTCAAATCGACGATGCCGGCTATGCAAAAATACGTGAAAATTCCGATGTCACGGAATGCAGCCCAACTTATCGGAATCGGTTAATACATACACGAAAACATCACCAAAGGTGTACAGAAGTCATAGTTTGGTCTATTAGGGCCATTATGGCAGTCAGAGGTTGAAGTGACCAAAGGCTTCAAATCGACGATGCCGGCTATGCAAAAATACGTGAAAATTCCGATGTCCTGAAATGCAGCCCAACGTATCAGAATCGGTTAATACACACACGAAAACATCACCAAAGGTGTACAGAAGTCATAGTTTGGTCTATTAGGGCCATTATGGCAGTCAGAGGTTGAAGTGACCAAAGGCTTCAAATCGACGATGCCGGCTATGCAAAAATACGTGAAAATTCCGATGTCCTGAAATGCAGCCCAACGTATCGGAATCGGTTAATACACACACGAAAACATCACCAAAGGTGTACAGAAGTCATAGTTTGGTCTATTAGGGCCATTATGGCAGTCAGAGGTTGAAGTGACCAAAGGCTTCAAATCGACGATGCCGGCTATGCAAAAATACGTGAAAATTCCGATGTCCTGAAATGCAGCCCAACGTATCGGAATCGGTTAATACACACACGAAAACATCACCAAAGGTGTACAGAAGTCATAGTTTGGTCTATTAGGGCCATTATGGCAGTCAGAGGTTGAAGTGACCAAAGGCTTCAAATCGACGATGCCGGCTATGCAAAAATACGTGAAAATTCCGATGTCCTGAAATGCAGCCCAACGTATCGGAATCGGTTAATACACACACGAAAACATCACCAAAGGTGTACAGAAGTCATAGTTTGGTCTATTAGGGCCATTATGGCAGTCAGAGGTTGAAGTGACCAAAGGCTTCAAATCGACGATGCCGGCTATGCAAAAATACGTGAAAATTCCGATGTCCTGAAATGCAGCCCAACGTATCGGAATCGGTTAATACACACACGAAAACATCACCAAAGGTGTACAGAAGTCATAGTTTGGTCTATTAGGGCCATTATGGCAGTCAGAGGTTGAAGTGACCAAAGGCTTCAAATCGACGATGCCGGCTATGCAAAAATACGTGAAAATTCCGATGTCCTGAAATGCAGCCCAACGTATCAGAATCGGTTAATACACACACGAAAACATCACCAAAGGTGTACAGAAGTCATAGTTTGGTCTATTAGGGCCATTATGGCAGTCAGAGGTTGAAGTGACCAAAGGCTTCAAATCGACGATGCCGGCTATGCAAAAATACGTGAAAATTCCGATGTCCTGAAATGCAGCCCAACGTATCAGAATCGGTTAATACACACACGAAAACATCACCAAAGGTGTACAGAAGTCATAGTTTGGTCTATTAGGGCCATTATGGCAGTCAGAGGTTGAAGTGACCAAAGGCTTCAAATCGACGATGCCGGCTATGCAAAAATACGTGAAAATTCCGATGTCCTGAAATGCAGCCCAACGTATCGGAATCGGTTAATACACACACGAAAACATCACCAAAGGTGTACAGAAGTCATAGTTTGGTCTATTAGGGCCATTATGGCAGTGAGAGGTTGAAGTGACCAAAGGCTTCAAATCGACGATGCCGGCTATGCAAAAATACGTGAAAATTCCGATGTCCTGAAATGCAGCCCAACGTATCGGAATCGGTTAATACACACACGAAAACATCACCAAAGGTGTACAGAAGTCATAGTTTGGTCTATTAGGGCCATTATGGCAGTCAGAGGTTGAAGTGACCAAAGGCTTCAAATCGACGATGCCGGCTATGCAAAAATACGTGAAAATTCCGATGTCCTGAAATGCAGCCCAACGTATCGGAATCGGTTAATACACACACGAAAACATCACCAAAGGTGTACAGAAGTCATAGTTTGGTCTATTAGGGCCATTATGGCAGTCAGAGGTTGAAGTGACCAAAGGCTTCAAATCGACGATGCCGGCTATGCAAAAATACGTGAAAATTCCGATGTCCTGAAATGCAGCCCAACGTATCAGAATCGGTTAATACACACACGAAAACATCACCAAAGGTGTACAGAAGTCATAGTTTGGTCTATTAGGGCCATTATGGCAGTCAGAGGTTGAAGTGACCAAAGGCTTCAAATCGACGATGCCGGCTATGCAAAAATACGTGAAAATTCCGATGTCCTGAAATGCAGCCCAACGTATCAGAATCGGTTAATACACACACGAAAACATCACCAAAGGTGTACAGAAGTCATAGTTTGGTCTATTAGGGCCATTATGGCAGTCAGAGGTTGAAGTGACCAAAGGCTTCAAATCGACGATGCCGGCTATGCAAAAATACGTGAAAATTCCGATGTCCTGAAATGCAGCCCAACGTATCGGAATCGGTTAATACACACACGAAAACATCACCAAAGGTGTACAGAAGTCATAGTTTGGTCTATTAGGGCCATTATGGCAGTCAGAGGTTGAAGTGACCAAAGGCTTCAAATCGACGATGCCGGCTATGCAAAAATACGTGAAAATTCCGATGTCCTGAAATGCAGCCCAACGTATCGGAATCGGTTAATACACACACGAAAACATCACCAAAGGTGTACAGAAGTCATAGTTTGGTCTATTAGGGCCATTATGGCAGTCAGAGGTTGAAGTGACCAAAGGCTTCAAATCGACGATGCCGGCTATGCAAAAATACGTGAAAATTCCGATGTCCTGAAATGCAGCCCAACGTATCGGAATCGGTTAATACACACACGAAAACATCACCAAAGGTGTACAGAAGTCATAGTTTGGTCTATTAGGGCCATTATGGCAGTCAGAGGTTGAAGTGACCAAAGGCTTCAAATCGACGATGCCGGCTATGCAAAAATACGTGAAAATTCCGATGTCCTGAAATGCAGCCCAACGTATCGGAATCGGTTAATACACACACGAAAACATCACCAAAGGTGTACAGAAGTCATAGTTTGGTCTATTAGGGCCATTATGGCAGTCAGAGGTTGAAGTGACCAAAGGCTTCAAATCGACGATGCCGGCTATGCAAAAATACGTGAAAATTCCGATGTCCTGAAATGCAGCCCAACGTATCGGAATCGGTTAATACACACACGAAAACATCACCAAAGGTGTACAGAAGTCATAGTTTGGTCTATTAGGGCCATTATGGCAGTCAGAGGTTGAAGTGACCAAAGGCTTCAAATCGACGATGCCGGCTATGCAAAAATACGTGAAAATTCCGATGTCCTGAAATGCAGCCCAACGTATCAGAATCGGTTAATACACACACGAAAACATCACCAAAGGTGTACAGAAGTCATAGTTTGGTCTATTAGGGCCATTATGGCAGTCAAAGGTTGAAGTGACCAAAGGCTTCAAATCGACGATGCCGGCTATGCAAAAATACGTGAAAATTCCGATGTCCTGAAATGCAGCCCAACGTATCGGAATCGGTTAATACACACACGAAAACATCACCAAAGGTGTACAGAAGTCATAGTTTGGTCTATTAGGGCCATTATGGCAGTCAGAGGTTGAAGTGACCAAAGGCTTCAAATCGACGATGCCGGCTATGCAAAAATACGTGAAAATTCCGATGTCACGGAATGCAGCCCAACTTATCGGAATCGGTTAATACATACACGAAAACATCACCAAAGGTGTACAGAAGTCATAGTTTGGTCTATTAGGGCCATTATGGCAGTCAGAGGTTGAAGTGACCAAAGGCTTCAAATCGACGATGCCGGCTATGCAAAAATACGTGAAAATTCCGATGTCCTGAAATGCAGCCCAACGTATCAGAATCGGTTAATACACACACGAAAACATCACCAAAGGTGTACAGAAGTCATAGTTTGGTCTATTAGGGCCATTATGGCAGTCAGAGGTTGAAGTGACCAAAGGCTTCAAATCGACGATGCCGGCTATGCAAAAATACGTGAAAATTCCGATGTCCTGAAATGCAGCCCAACGTATCGGAATCGGTTAATACACACACGAAAACATCACCAAAGGTGTACAGAAGTCATAGTTTGGTCTATTAGGGCCATTATGGCAGTCAGAGGTTGAAGTGACCAAAGGCTTCAAATCGACGATGCCGGCTATGCAAAAATACGTGAAAATTCCGATGTCCTGAAATGCAGCCCAACGTATCGGAATCGGTTAATACACACACGAAAACATCACCAAAGGTGTACAGAAGTCATAGTTTGGTCTATTAGGGCCATTATGGCAGTCAGAGGTTGAAGTGACCAAAGGCTTCAAATCGACGATGCCGGCTATGCAAAAATACGTGAAAATTCCGATGTCCTGAAATGCAGCCCAACGTATCGGAATCGGTTAATACACACACGAAAACATCACCAAAGGTGTACAGAAGTCATAGTTTGGTCTATTAGGGCCATTATGGCAGTCAGAGGTTGAAGTGACCAAAGGCTTCAAATCGACGATGCCGGCTATGCAAAAATACGTGAAAATTCCGATGTCCTGAAATGCAGCCCAACGTATCGGAATCGGTTAATACACACACGAAAACATCACCAAAGGTGTACAGAAGTCATAGTTTGGTCTATTAGGGCCATTATGGCAGTCAGAGGTTGAAGTGACCAAAGGCTTCAAATCGACGATGCCGGCTATGCAAAAATACGTGAAAATTCCGATGTCCTGAAATGCAGCCCAACGTATCAGAATCGGTTAATACACACACGAAAACATCACCAAAGGTGTACAGAAGTCATAGTTTGGTCTATTAGGGCCATTATGGCAGTCAGAGGTTGAAGTGACCAAAGGCTTCAAATCGACGATGCCGGCTATGCAAAAATACGTGAAAATTCCGATGTCCTGAAATGCAGCCCAACGTATCGGAATCGGTTAATACACACACGAAAACATCACCAAAGGTGTACAGAAGTCATAGTTTGGTCTATTAGGGCCATTATGGCAGTCAGAGGTTGAAGTGACCAAAGGCTTCAAATCGACGATGCCGGCTATGCAAAAATACGTGAAAATTCCGATGTCCTGAAATGCAGCCCAACGTATCGGAATCGGTTAATACACACACGAAAACATCACCAAAGGTGTACAGAAGTCATAGTTTGGTCTATTAGGGCCATTATGGCAGTGAGAGGTTGAAGTGACCAAAGGCTTCAAATCGACGATGCCGGCTATGCAAAAATACGTGAAAATTCCGATGTCCTGAAATGCAGCCCAACGTATCGGAATCGGTTAATACACACACGAAAACATCACCAAAGGTGTACAGAAGTCATAGTTTGGTCTATTAGGGCCATTATGGCAGTCAGAGGTTGAAGTGACCAAAGGCTTCAAATCGACGATGCCGGCTATGCAAAAATACGTGAAAATTCCGATGTCCTGAAATGCAGCCCAACGTATCGGAATCGGTTAATACACACACGAAAACATCACCAAAGGTGTACAGAAGTCATAGTTTGGTCTATTAGGGCCATTATGGCAGTCAGAGGTTGAAGTGACCAAAGGCTTCAAATCGACGATGCCGGCTATGCAAAAATACGTGAAAATTCCGATGTCCTGAAATGCAGCCCAACGTATCAGAATCGGTTAATACACACACGAAAACATCACCAAAGGTGTACAGAAGTCATAGTTTGGTCTATTAGGGCCATTATGGCAGTCAGAGGTTGAAGTGACCAAAGGCTTCAAATCGACGATGCCGGCTATGCAAAAATACGTGAAAATTCCGATGTCCTGAAATGCAGCCCAACGTATCAGAATCGGTTAATACACACACGAAAACATCACCAAAGGTGTACAGAAGTCATAGTTTGGTCTATTAGGGCCATTATGGCAGTCAGAGGTTGAAGTGACCAAAGGCTTCAAATCGACGATGCCGGCTATGCAAAAATACGTGAAAATTCCGATGTCCTGAAATGCAGCCCAACGTATCGGAATCGGTTAATACACACACGAAAACATCACCAAAGGTGTACAGAAGTCATAGTTTGGTCTATTAGGGCCATTATGGCAGTCAGAGGTTGAAGTGACCAAAGGCTTCAAATCGACGATGCCGGCTATGCAAAAATACGTGAAAATTCCGATGTCCTGAAATGCAGCCCAACGTATCGGAATCGGTTAATACACACACGAAAACATCACCAAAGGTGTACAGAAGTCATAGTTTGGTCTATTAGGGCCATTATGGCAGTCAGAGGTTGAAGTGACCAAAGGCTTCAAATCGACGATGCCGGCTATGCAAAAATACGTGAAAATTCCGATGTCCTGAAATGCAGCCCAACGTATCGGAATCGGTTAATACACACACGAAAACATCACCAAAGGTGTACAGAAGTCATAGTTTGGTCTATTAGGGCCATTATGGCAGTCAGAGGTTGAAGTGACCAAAGGCTTCAAATCGACGATGCCGGCTATGCAAAAATACGTGAAAATTCCGATGTCCTGAAATGCAGCCCAACGTATCGGAATCGGTTAATACACACACGAAAACATCACCAAAGGTGTACAGAAGTCATAGTTTGGTCTATTAGGGCCATTATGGCAGTCAGAGGTTGAAGTGACCAAAGGCTTCAAATCGACGATGCCGGCTATGCAAAAATACGTGAAAATTCCGATGTCCTGAAATGCAGCCCAACGTATCGGAATCGGTTAATACACACACGAAAACATCACCAAAGGTGTACAGAAGTCATAGTTTGGTCTATTAGGGCCATTATGGCAGTCAGAGGTTGAAGTGACCAAAGGCTTCAAATCGACGATGCCGGCTATGCAAAAATACGTGAAAATTCCGATGTCCTGAAATGCAGCCCAACGTATCGGAATCGGTTAATACACACACGAAAACATCACCAAAGGTGTACAGAAGTCATAGTTTGGTCTATTAGGGCCATTATGGCAGTCAGAGGTTGAAGTGACCAAAGGCTTCAAATCGACGATGCCGGCTATGCAAAAATACGTGAAAATTCCGATGTCCTGAAATGCAGCCCAACGTATCAGAATCGGTTAATACACACACGAAAACATCACCAAAGGTGTACAGAAGTCATAGTTTGGTCTATTAGGGCCATTATGGCAGTCAAAGGTTGAAGTGACCAAAGGCTTCAAATCGACGATGCCGGCTATGCAAAAATACGTGAAAATTCCGATGTCCTGAAATGCAGCCCAACGTATCGGAATCGGTTAATACACACACGAAAACATCACCAAAGGTGTACAGAAGTCATAGTTTGGTCTATTAGGGCCATTATAGCAGTCAGAGGTTGAAGTGACCAAAGGCTTCAAATCAATCGACGATGCCGGCTATGCAAAAATACGTGAAAATTCCGATGTCCTGAAATGCAGCCCAACTTATCAGAATCGGTTAATACACACACGAAAACATCACCAAAGGTGTACAGAAGTCATAGTTTGGTCTATTAGGGCCATTATGGCAGTCAGAGGTTGAAGTGACGGCTTCAAATCGACGATGCCGGCTATGCAAAAATACGTGAAAATTCCGATGTCCTGAAATGCAGCCCAACGTATCGGAATCGGTTAATACACACGCGAAAACATCACCAAAGGTGTACAGAAGTCAAAGTTTGGTCTATTAGGGCCATTATGGCAGTCAGAGGTTGAAGTGACCAAAGGCTTCAAATCGACGATGCCGGCTATGCAAAAATACGTGAAAATTCCGATGTCCTGAAATGCAGCCCAACGTATCGGAATCGGTTAATACACACACGAAAACATCACCAAAGGTGTACAGAAGTCAAAGTTTGGTCTATTAGGGCCATTATGGCAGTCAGAGGTTGAAGTGACCAAAGGCTTCAAATCGACGATGCCGGCTATGCAAAAATACGTGAAAATTCCGATGTCACGGAATGCAGCCCAACGTATCAGAATCGGTTAATACGCACACGAAAACATTACCAAAGGTGTACAGAAGTCATAGTTTGGTCTATTAGGGCCATTATGGCAGTCAGAGGTTGAAGTGACCAAAGGCTTCAAATCGACGATGCCGGCTATGCAAAAATACGTGAAAATTCCGATGTCCTGAAATGCAGCCCAACTTATCGGAATCGGTTAATACACACACGAAAACATCACCAAAGGTGTACAGAAGTCATAGTTTGGTCTATTAGGGCCATTATGGCAGTCAGAGGTTGAAGTGACCAAAGGCTTCAAATCGACGATGCCGGCTATGCAAAAATACGTGAAAATTCCGATGTCCTGAAATGCAGCCCAACTTATCAGAATCGGTTAATACACACACGAAAACATCACCAAAGGTGTACAGAAGTCATAGTTTGGTCTATTAGGGCCATTATGGCAGTCAGAGGTTGAAGTGACCAAAGGCTTCAAATCGACGATGCCGGCTATGCAAAAATACGTGAAAATTCCGATGTCCTGAAATGCAGCCCAACGTATCGGAATCGGTTAATACACACACGAAAACATCACCAAAGGTGTACAGAAGTCAAAGTTTGGTCTATTAGGGCCATTATGGCAGTCAGAGGTTGAAGTGACCAAAGGCTTCAAATCGACGATGCCGGCTATGCAAAAATACGTGAAAATTCCGATGTCCTGAAATGCAGCCCAACGTATCGGAATCGGTTAATACACACACGAAAACATCACCAAAGGTGTACAGAAGTCATAGTTTGGTCTATTAGGGCCATTATGGCAGTCAGAGTTGAAGTGACCAAAGGCTTCAAATCGACGATGCCGGCTATGCAAAAATACGTGAAAATTCCGATGTCCTGAAATGCAGCCCAACTTATCGGAATCGGTTAATACACACACGAAAACATCACCAAAGGTGTACAGAAGTCATAGTTTGGTCTATTAGGGCCATTATGGCAGTCAGAGGTTGAAGTGACCAAAGGCTTCAAATCGACGATGCCGGCTATGCAAAAATACGTGAAAATTCCGATGTCCTGA
Organism: Eristalis tenax; assembly: GCA_905231855.2. NCBI lineage: Eukaryota > Metazoa > Arthropoda > Insecta > Diptera > Syrphidae > Eristalis > Eristalis tenax. The sequence continues at coordinate 55,383 of CAJNIU020000120.1, forward strand.
AATGCAGCCCAACTTATCGGAATCGGTTAATACACACACGAAAACATCACCAAAGGTGTACAGAAGTCATAGTTTGGTCTATTAGGGCCATTATGGCAGTCAGAGGTTGAAGTGACCAAAGGCTTCAAATCGACGATGCCGGCTATGCAAAAATACGTGAAAATTCCGATGTCACGGAATGCAGCCCAACTTATCGGAATCGGTTAATACATACACGAAAACATCACCAAAGGTGTACAGAAGCCATAGTTTGGTCTATTAGGGCCATTATGGCAGTCAGAGGTTGAAGTGACCAAAGGCTTCAAATCGACGATGCCGGCTATGCAAAAATACGTGAAAATTCCGATGTCCTGAAATGCAGCCCAACGTATCGGAATCGGTTAATACACACACGAAGACATCACCAAAGGTGTACAGAAGTCGAAGTTTGGTCTATTAGGGCCATTATGGCAGTCAGAGGTTGAAGTGACCAAAGGCTTCAAATCGACGATGCCGGCTATGCAAAAATACGTGAAAATTCCGATGTCACGGAATGCAGCCCAACTTATCGGAATCGGTTAATACACACACGAAAACATCACCAAAGGTGTGCAGAAGTCATAGTTTGGTTTATTAGGGCCATTATGGCAGTCAGAGGTTGAAGTGACCAAAGGCTTCAAATCGACGATGCCGGCTATGCAAAAATACGTGAAAATTCCGATGTCCTGAAATGCAGCCCAACGTATCAGAATCGGTTAATACACACACGAAAACATCACCAAAGGTGTACAGAAGTCATAGTTTGGTCTATTAGGGCCATTATGGCAGTCAGAGGTTGAAGTGACCAAAGGCTTCAAATCGACGATGCCGGCTATGCAAAAATACGTGAAAATTCCGATGTCACGGAATGCAGCCCAACGTATCAGAATCGGTTAATACGCACACGAAAACATCACCAAAGGTGTACAGAAGTCATAGTTTGGTCTATTAGGGCCATTATGGCAGTCAGAGGTTGAAGTGACCAAAGGCTTCAAATCGACGATGCCGGCTATGCAAAAATACGTGAAAATTCCGATGTCCTGAAATGCAGCCCAACTTATCGGAATCGGTTAATACACACACGAAAACATCACCAAAGGTGTACAGAAGTCATAGTTTGGTCTATTAGGGCCATTATGGCAGTCAGAGGTTGAAGTGACCAAAGGCTTCAAATCGACGATGCCGGCTATGCAAAAATACGTGAAAATTCCGATGTCCTGAAATGCAGACCAACTTATCAGAATCGGTAAATACACACACGAAACCATCACCAAAGGTGTACAGAAGTCATAGTTTGGTCTATTAGGGCCATTATGGCAGTCAGAGGTTGAAGTGACCAAAGGCTTCAAATCGACGATGCCGGCTATGCAAAAATACGTGAAAATTCCGATGTCCTGAAATGCAGCCCAACGTATCGGAATCGGTTAATACACACACGAAAACATCACCAAAGGTGTACAGAAGTCAAAGTTTGGTCTATTAGGGCCATTATGGCAGTCAGAGGTTGAAGTGACCAAAGGCTTCAAATCGACGATGCCGGCTATGCAAAAATACGTGAAAATTCCGATGTCCTGAAATGCAGCCCAACTTATCGGAATCAGTTAATACACACACGAAAACATCACCAAAGGTGTACAGAAGTCATAGTTTGGTCTATTAGGGCCATTATGGCAGTCAGAGGTTGAAGTGACCAAAGGCTTCAAATCGACGATGCCGGCTATGCAAAAATACGTGAAAATTCCGATGTCCTGAAATGCAGCCCAACTTATCAGAATCGGTTAATACACACACGAAAACATCACCAAAGGTGTACAGAAGTCATAGTTTGGTCTATTAGGGCCATTATTGCAGTCAGAGGTTGAAGTGACCAAAGGCTTCAAATCGACGATGCCGGCTATGCAAAAATACGTGAAAATTCCGATGTCCTGAAATGCAGCCCAACGTATCGGAATCGGTTAATACACACACGAAAACATCACCAAAGGTGTACAGAAGTCAAAGTTTGGTCTATTAGGGCCATTATGGCAGTCAGAGGTTGAAGTGACCAAAGGCTTCAAATCGACGATGCCGGCTATGCAAAAATACGTGAAAATTCCGATGTCCTGAAATGCAGCCCAACGTATCGGAATCGGTTAATACACACACGAAAACATCACCAAAGGTGTACAGAAGTCAAAGTTTGGTCTATTAGGGCCATTATGACAGTCAGAGGTTGAAGTGACCAAAGGCTTCAAATCGACGATGCCGGCTATGCAAAAATACGTGAAAATTCCGATGTCACGGAATGCAGCACAACGTATCAGAATCGGTTAATACACACACGAAAACATCACCAAAGGTGTACAGAAGTCATAGTTTGGTCTATTAGGGCCATTATGGCAGTCAGAGGTTGAAGTGACCAAAGGCTTCAAATCGACGATGCCGGCTATGCAAAAATACGTGAAAATTCCGATGTCACGGAATGCAGCCCAACTTATCGGAATCGGTTAATACACACACGAAAACATCACCAAAGGTGTACAGAAGTCATAGTTTGGTCTATTAGGGTCATTATGGCAGTCAGAGGTTGAAGTGACCAAAGGCTTCAAATCGACGATGCCGGCTATGCAAAAATACGTGAAAATTCCGATGTCCTGAAATGCAGCCCAACTTATCAGAATCGGTTAATACACACACGAAAACATCACCAAAGGTGTACAGAAGTCATAGTTTGGTCTATTAGGGCCATTATGGCAGTCAGAGGTTGAAGTGACGGCTTCAAATCGACGATGCCGGCTATGCAAAAATACGTGAAAATTCCGATGTCCTGAAATGCAGCCCAACTTATCGGAATCGGTTAATACACACACGAAAACATCACCAAAGGTGTACAGAAGTCAAAGTTTGGTCTATTAGGGCCATTATGGCAGTCAGAGGTTGAAGTGACCAAAGGCTTCAAATCGACGATGCCGGCTATGCAAAAATACGTGAAAATTCCGATGTCCTGAAATGCAGCCCAACGTATCGGAATCGGTTAATACACACGCGAAAACATCACCAAAGGTGTACAGAAGTCAAAGTTTGGTCTATTAGGGCCATTATGGCAGTCAGAGGTTGAAGTGACCAAAGGCTTCAAATCGACGATGCCGGCTATGCAAAAATACGTGAAAATTCCGATGTCCTGAAATGCAGCCCAACGTATCGGAATCGGTTAATACACACACGAAAACATCACCAAAGGTGTACAGAAGTCAAAGTTTGGTCTATTAGGGCCATTATGGCAGTCAGAGGTTGAAGTGACCAAAGGCTTCAAATCGACGATGCCGGCTATGCAAAAATACGTGAAAATTCCGATGTCACGGAATGCAGCCCAACGTATCAGAATCGGTTAATACGCACACGAAAACATTACCAAAGGTGTACAGAAGTCATAGTTTGGTCTATTAGGGCCATTATGGCAGTCAGAGGTTGAAGTGACCAAAGGCTTCAAATCGACGATGCCGGCTATGCAAAAATACGTGAAAATTCGATGTCCTGAAATGCAGCCCAACTTATCGGAATCGGTTAATACACACACGAAAACATCACCAAAGGTGTACAGAAGTCATAGTTTGGTCTATTAGGGCCATTATGGCAGTCAGAGGTTGAAGTGACCAAAGGCTTCAAATCGACGATGCCGGCTATGCAAAAATACGTGAAAATTCCGATGTCCTGAAATGCAGCCCAACTTATCGGAATCGGTTAATACACACACGAAAACATCACCAAAGGTGTACAGAAGTCAAAGTTTGGTCTATTAGGGCCATTATGGCAGTCAGAGGTTGAAGTGACCAAAGGCTTCAAATCGACGATGCCGGCTATGCAAAAATACGTGAAAATTCCGATGTCCTGAAATGCAGCCCAACGTATCGGAATCGGTTAATACACACGCGAAAACATCACCAAAGGTGTACAGAAGTCAAAGTTTGGTCTATTAGGGCCATTATGGCAGTCAGAGGTTGAAGTGACCAAAGGCTTCAAATCGACGATGCCGGCTATGCAAAAATACGTGAAAATTCCGATGTCCTGAAATGCAGCCCAACGTATCGGAATCGGTTAATACACACACGAAAACATCACCAAAGGTGTACAGAAGTCATAGTTTGGTCTATTAGGGCCATTATGGCAGTCAGAGTTGAAGTGACCAAAGGCTTCAAATCGACGATGCCGGCTATGCAAAAATACGTGAAAATTCCGATGTCCTGAAATGCAGCCCAACTTATCGGAATCGGTTAATACACACACGAAAACATCACCAAAGGTGTACAGAAGTCATAGTTTGGTCTATTAGGGCCATTATGGCAGTCAGAGGTTGAAGTGACCAAAGGCTTCAAATCGACGATGCCGGCTATGCAAAAATACGTGAAAATTCGATGTCACGGAATGCAGCCCAACTTATCAGAATCGGTTAATACACACACGAAAACATCACCAAAGGTGTACAGAAGTCATAGTTTGGTCTATTAGGGCCATTATGGCAGTCAGAGGTTGAAGTGACCAAAGGCTTCAAATCGACGATGCCGGCTATGCAAAAATACGTGAAAATTCCGATGTCCTGAAATGCAGCCCAACTTATCAGAATCGGTTAATACACACACGAAAACATCACCAAAGGTGTACAGAAGTCATAGTTTGGTCTATTAGGGCCATTATGGCAGTCAGAGGTTGAAGTGACGGCTTCAAATCGACGATGCCGGCTATGCAAAAATACGTGAAAATTCCGATGTCCTGAAATGCAGCCCAACGTATCGGAATCGGTTAATACACACACGAAAACATCACCAAAGGTGTACAGAAGTCAAAGTTTGGTCTATTAGGGCCATTATGGCAGTCAGAGGTTGAAGTGACCAAAGGCTTCAAATCGACGATGCCGGCTATGCAAAAATACGTGAAAATTCCGATGTCCTGAAATGCAGCCCAACGTATCGGAATCGGTTAATACACACACGAAAACATCACCAAAGGTGTACAGAAGTCATAGTTTGGTCTATTAGGGCCATTATGGCAGTCAGAGGTTGAAGTGACCAAAGGCTTCAAATCGACGATGCCGGCTATGCAAAAATACGTGAAAATTCCGATGTCACGGAATGCAGCCCAACTTATCGGAATCGGTTAATACACACACGAAAACATCACCAAAGGTGTACAGAAGTCATAGTTTGGTCTATTAGGGCCATTATGGCAGTCAGAGGTTGAAGTGACCAAAGGCTTCAAATCGACGATGCCGGCTATGCAAAAATACGTGAAAATTCCGATGTCACGGAATGTAGCCCAACTTATCGGAATCGGTTAATACACACACGAAAACATCACCAAAGGTGTACAGAAGTCATAGTTTGGTCTATTAGGGCCATTATGGCAGTCAGAGGTTGAAGTGACCAAAGGCTTCAAATCGACGATGCCGGCTATGCAAAAATACGTGAAAATTCCGATGTCACGGAATGCAGCCCAACTTATCGGAATCGGTTAATACACACACGAAAACATCACCAAAGGTGTACAGAAGTCATAGTTTGGTCTATTAGGGCCATTATGGCAGTCAGAGGTTGAAGTAACCAAAGGCTTCAAATCGACGATGCCGGCTATGCAAAAATACGTGAAAATTCCGATGTCCTGAAATGCAGCCCAACTTATCGGAATCGGTTAACACACACGAAAACATCACCAAAGGTGTACAGAAGTCATAGTTTGGTCTATTAGGGCCATTATGGCAGTCAGAGGTTGAAGTGACCAAAGGCTTCAAATCGACGATGCCGGCTATGCAAAAATACGTGAAAATTCCGATGTCCTGAAATGCAGCCCAACTTATCGGAATCGGTTAATACACACACGAAAACATCACTAAAGGTGTACAGAAGTCATAGTTTGGTTTATTAGGGCCATTATGGCAGTCAGAGGTTGAAGTGACCAAAGGCTTCAAATCGACGATGCCGGCTATGCAAAAATACGTGAAAATTCCGATGTCACGGAATGCAGCCCAACTTATCGGAATCGGTTAATACACACACGAAAACATCACCAAAGGTGTACAGAAGTCATAGTTTGGTTTATTAGGGCCATTATGGCAGTCAGAGGTTGAAGTGACCAAAGGCTTCAAATCGACGATGCCGGCTATGCAAAAATACGTGAAAATTCCGATGTCCTGAAATGCAGCAAAACGTATCAGAATCGGTTAATACACACACGAAAACATCACCAAAGTTGTACAGAAGTCATAGTTTGGTTTATTAGGGCCATTATGGCAGTCAGAGGTTGAAGTGACCAAAGGCTTCAAACCGACGATGCCGGCTATGCAAAAATACGTGAAAATTCCGATGTCACGGAATGCAGCCCAACTTATCGGAATCGGTTAATACACACACGAAAACATCACCAAAGGTGTACAGAAGTCATAGTTTGGTCTATTAGGGCCATTATGGCAGTCAGAGGTTGAAGTGACCAAAGGCTTCAAATCGACGATGCCGGCTATGCAAAAATACGTGAAAATTCCGATGTCCTGAAATGCAGCCCAACTTATCGGAATCGGTTAATACACACACGAAAACATCACCAAAGTTGTACAGAAGTCATAGTTTGGTTTATTAGGGCCATTATGGCAGTCAGAGGTTGAAGTGACCAAAGGCTTCAAACCGACGATGCTGGCTATGCAAAAATACGTGAAAATTCCGATGTCACGGAATGCAGCCCAACTTATCGGAATCGGTTAATACACACACGAAAACATCACCAAAGGTGTACAGAAGTCATAGTTTGGTCTATTAGGGCCATTATGGCAGTCAGAGGTTGAAGTGACCAAAGGCTTCAAATCGACGATGCCGGCTATGCAAAAATACGTGAAAATTCCGATGTCCTGAAATGCAGCCCAACTTATCGGAATCGGTTAATACACACACGAAAACATCACCAAAGGTGTACAGAAGCCATAGTTTGGTCTATTAGGGCCATTATGGCAGTCAGAGGTTGAAGTGACCAAAGGCTTCAAATCGACGATGCCGGCTATGCAAAAATACGTGAAAATTCCGATGTCCTGAAATGCAGCCCAACGTATCGGAATCGGTTAATACACACACGAAGACATCACCAAAGGTGTACAGAAGTCAAAGTTTGTTCTATTAGGGCCATTATGGCAGTCAGAGGTTGAAGTGACCAAAGGCTTCAAATCGACGATGCCGGCTATGCAAAAATACGTGAAAATTCCGATGTCACGGAATGCAGCCCAACTTATCGGAATCGGTTAATACACACACGAAAACATCACCAAAGGTGTACAGAAGTCATAGTTTGGTTTATTAGGGCCATTATGGCAGTCAGAGGTTGAAGTGACCAAAGGCTTCAAATCGACGATGCCGGCTATGCAAAAATACGTGAAAATTCCGATGTCCTGAAATGCAGCCCAACGTATCAGAATCGGTTAATACACACACGAAAACATCACCAAAGGTGTACAGAAGTCATAGTTTGGTCTATTAGGGCCATTATGGCAGTCAGAGGTTGAAGTGACCAAAGGCTTCAAATCGACGATGCTATGCAAAAATTATGGCAGTCAGAGGTTGAAGTGACCAAAGGCTTCAAATCGACGATGCCGGCTATGCAAAAATACGTGAAAATTCCGATGTCACGGAATGCAGCCCAACTTATCGGAATCGGTTAATACACACACGAAAACATCACCAAAGGTGCACAGAAGTCATAGTTTGGTCTATTAGGGCCATTATGGCAGTCAGAGGTTGAAGTGACCAAAGGCTTCAAATCGACGATGCCGGCTATGCAAAAATACGTGAAAATTCCGATGTCCTGAAATGCAGCCCAACTTATCGGAATCGGTTAATACACACACGAAAACATCACCAAAGGTGTACAGAAGTCATAGTTTGGTCTATTAGGGCCATTATGGCAGTCAGAGGTTGAAGTGACCAAAGGCTTCAAATCGACGATGCCGGCTATGCAAAAATACGTGAAAATTCCGATGTCACGGAATGCAGCCCAACTTATCGGAATCGGTTAATACACACACGAAAACATCACCAAAGGTGCACAGAAGTCATAGTTTGGTCTATTAGGGCCATTATGGCAGTCAGAGGTTGAAGTGACCAAAGGCTTCAAATCGACGATGCCGGCTATGCAAAAATACGTGAAAATTCCGATGTCCTGAAATGCAGCCCAACTTATCGGAATCGGTTAATACACACACGAAAACATCACCAAAGGTGTACAGAAGTCATAGTTTGGTCTATTAGGGCCATTATGGCAGTCAGAGGTTGAAGTGACCAAAGGCTTCAAATCGACGATGCCGGCTATGCAAAAATACGTGAAAATTCCGATGTCACGGAATGCAGCCCAACTTATCGGAATCGGTTAATACACACACGAAAACATCACCAAAGGTGTACAGAAGTCATAGTTTGGTCTATTAGGGCCATTATGGCAGTCAGAGGTTGAAGTGACCAAAGGCTTCAAATCGACGATGCCGGCTATGCAAAAATACGTGAAAATTCCGATGTCCTGAAATGCAGCCCAACTTATCGGAATCGGTTAATACACACACGAAAACATCACCAAAGGTGTACAGAAGTCATAGTTTGGTCTATTAGGGCCATTATGGCAGTCAGAGGTTGAAGTGACTAAAGGCTTCAAATCAAAATACGTGAAAATTCCGATGTCCTGAAATGCAGCCCAACTTATCGGAATCGGTTAATACACACACGAAAACATCACCAAAGGTGTACAGAAGTCATAGTTTGGTCTATTAGGGCCATTATGGCAGTCAGAGGTTGAAGTGACCAAAGGCTTCAAATCGACGATGCCGGCTATGCAAAAATACGTGAAAATTCCGATGTCACGGAATGCAGCCCAACTTATCGGAATCGGTTAATACACACACGAAAACATCACCAAAGGTGTACAGAAGTCATAGTTTGGTCTATTAGGGCCATTATGGCAGTCAGAGGTTGAAGTGACCAAAGGCTTCAAATCGACGATGCCGGCTATGCAAAAATACGTGAAAATTCCGATGTCCTGAAATGCAGCCCAACTTATCGGAATCGGTTAATACACACACGAAAACATCACCAAAGGTGTACAGAAGTCATAGTTTGGTTTATTAGGGCCATTATGGCAGTCAGAGGTTGAAGTGACCAAAGGCTTCAAATCGACGATGCCGGCTATGCAAAAATACGTGAAAATTCCGATGTCACGGAATGCAGCCCAAATTATCGGAATCGGTTAATACACACACGAAAACATCACCAAAGGTGTACAGAAGCCATAGTTTGGTCTATTAGGGCCATTATGGCAGTCAGAGGTTGAAGTGACCAAAGGCTTCAAATCGACGATGCCGGCTATGCAAAAATACGTGAAAATTCCGATGTCCTGAAATGCAGCCCAACGTATCGGAATCGGTTAATACACACACGAAGACATCACCAAAGGTGTACAGAAGTCAAAGTTTGGTCTATTAGGGCCATTATGGCAGTCAGAGGTTGAAGTGACCAAAGGCTTCAAATCGACGATGCCGGCTATGCAAAAATACGTGAAAATTCCGATGTCACGGAATGCAGCCCAACTTATCGGAATCGGTTAATACACACACGAAAACATCACCAAAGGTGTACAGAAGTCATAGTTTGGTCTATTAGGGCCATTATGGCAGTCAGAGGTTGAAGTGACCAAAGGCTTCAAATCGACGATGCTATGCAAAAATTATGGCAGTCAGAGGTTGAAGTGACCAAAGGCTTCAAATCGACGATGCCGGCTATGCAAAAATACGTGAAAATTCCGATGTCACGGAATGCAGCCCAACTTATCGGAATCGGTTAATACACACACGAAAACATCACCAAAGGTGCACAGAAGTCATAGTTTGGTCTATTAGGGCCATTATGGCAGTCAGAGGTTGAAGTGACCAAAGGCTTCAAATCGACGATGCCGGCTATGCAAAAATACGTGAAAATTCCGATGTCACGGAATGCAGCCCAACTTATCGGAATCGGTTAATACACACACGAAAACATCACCAAAGGTGTACAGAAGCCATAGTTTGGTCTATTAGGGCCATTATGGCAGTCAGAGGTTGAAGTGACCAAAGGCTTCAAATCGACGATGCCGGCTATGCAAAAATACGTGAAAATTCCGATGTCACGGAATGCAGCCCAACTTATCGGAATCGGTTAATACACACACGAAAACATCACCAAAGGTGTACAGAAGCCATAGTTTGGTCTATTAGGGCCATTATGGCAGTCAGAGGTTGAAGTGACCAAAGGCTTCAAATCGACGATGCCGGCTATGCAAAAATACGTGAAAATTCCGATGTCCTGAAATGCAGCCCAACGTATCGGAATCGGTTAATACACACACGAAGACATCACCAAAGGTGTACAGAAGTCAAAGTTTGGTCTATTAGGGCCATTATGGCAGTCAGAGGTTGAAGTGACCAAAGGCTTCAAATCGACGATGCCGGCTATGCAAAAATACGTGAAAATTCCGATGTCACGGAATGCAGCCCAACTTATCGGAATCGGTTAATACACACACGAAAACATCACCAAAGGTGTACAGAAGTCATAGTTTGGTCTATTAGGGCCATTATGGCAGTCAGAGGTTGAAGTGACCAAAGGCTTCAAATCGACGATGCTATGCAAAAATTATGGCAGTCAGAGGTTGAAGTGACCAAAGGCTTCAAATCGACGATGCCGGCTATGCAAAAATACGTGAAAATTCCGGTGTCACGGAATGCAGCCCAACTTATCGGAATCGGTTAATACACACACGAAAACATCACCAAAGGTGTACAGAAGTCATAGTTTGGTCTATTAGGGCCATTATGGCAGTCAGAGGTTGAAGTGACCAAAGGCTTCAAATCGACGATGCCGGCTATGCAAAAATACGTGAAAATTCCGATGTCCTGAAATGCAGCCCAACGTATCGGAATCGGTTAATACACACACGAAGACATCACCAAAGGTGTACAGAAGTCAAAGTTTGGTCTATTAGGGCCATTATGGCAGTCAGAGGTTGAAGTGACCAAAGGCTTCAAATCGACGATGCCGGCTATGCAAAAATACGTGAAAATTCCGATGTCACGGAATGCAGCCCAACTTATCGGAATCGGTTAATACACACACGAAAACATCACCAAAGGTGTACAGAAGTCATAGTTTCGTTTATTAGGGCCATTATGGCAGTCAGAGGTTGAAGTGACCAAAGGCTTCAAATCGACGATGCCGGCTATGCAAAAATGCGTGAAAATTCCGATGTCCTGAAATGCAGCCCAACGTATCAGAATCGGTTAATACACACACGAAAACATCACCAAAGGTGTACAGAAGTCATAGTTTGGTCTATTAGGGCCATTATGGCAGTCAGAGGTTGAAGTGACCAAAGGCTTCAAATCGACGATGCCGGCTATGCAAAAATACGTGAAAATTCCGATGTCCTGAAATGCAGCCCAACGTATCAGAATCGGTTAATACACATACGAAAACATCACCAAAGGTGTACAGAAGTCATAGTTTGGTTTATTAGGGCCATTATGGTAGTCAGAGGTTGAAGTGACCAAAGGCTTCAAATCGACGATGCCGGCTATGCAAAAATACGTGAAAATTCCGATGTCCTGAAATGCAGCCCAACGTATCAGAATCGGTTAATACACACACGAAAACATCACCAAAGGTGTACAGAAGTCATAGTTTGGTTTATTAGGGCCATTATGGCAGTCAGAGGTTGAAGTGACCAAAGGCTTCAAATCGACGATGCCGGCTATGCAAAAATACGTGAAAATTCCGATGTCCTGAAATGCAGCAAAACGTATCAGAATCGGTTAATACACACACGAAAACATCACCAAAGGTGTACAGAAGTCATAGTTTGGTTTATTAGGGCCATTATGGCAGTCAGAGGTTGAAGTGACCAAAGGCTTCAAATCGACGATGCCGGCTATGCAAAAATACGTGAAAATTCCGATGTCACGGAATGCAGCCCAACTTATCGGAATCGGTTAATAAACACACGAAAACATCACCAAAGGTGTACAGAAGTCATAGTTTGGTTTATTAGGGCCATTATGGCAGTCAGAGGTTGAAGTGACCAAAGGCTTCAAATCGACGATGCCGGCTATGCGAAAATACGTGAAAATTCCGATGTCCTGAAATGCAGCCCAACTTATCGGAATCGGTTAATACACACACGAAAACATCACCAAAGGTGTACAGAAGTCATAGTTTGGTCTATTAGTGACCAAAGGCTTCAAACCGACGATGCCGGCTATGCAAAAATACGTGAAAATTCCGATGTCACGGAATGCAGCCCAACTTATCGGAATCGGTTAATACACACACGAAAACATCACCAAAGGTGTACAAAAGTCATAGTTTGGTCTATTAGGGCCATTATGGCAGTCAGAGGTTGAAGTGACCAAAGGCTTCAAATCGACGATGCCGGCTATGCAAAAATACGTGAAAATTCCGATGTCCTGAAATGCAGCCCAACTTATCGGAATCGGTTAATACACACACGAAAACATCACCAAAGGTGTACAGAAGTCATAGTTTGGTTTATTAGGGCCATTATGGCAGTCAGAGGTTGAAGTGACCAAAGGCTTCAAATCGACGATGCCGGCTATGCAAAAATACGTGAAAATTCCGATGTCCTGAAATGCAGCCCAACGTATCAGAATCGGTTAATACACACACGAAAACATCACCAAAGGTGTACAGAAGTCATAGTTTGGTCTATTAGGGCCATTATGGCAGTCAGAGGTTGAAGTGACCAAAGGCTTCAAATCGACGATGCCGGCTATGCAAAAATACGTGAAAATTCCGATGTCCTGAAATGCAGCGCAACGTATCAGAATCGGTTAATACACACACGAAAACATCACCAAAGGTGTACAGAAGTCATAGTTTGGTTTATTAGGGCCATTATGGCAGTCAGAGGTTGAAGTGACCAAAGGCTTCAAATCGACGATGCCGGCTATGCAAAAATACGTGAAAATTCCGATGTCCTGAAATGCAGCAAAACGTATCAGAATCGGTTAATACACACACGAAAACATCACCAAAGTTGTACAGAAGTCATAGTTTGGTTTATTAGGGCCATTATGGCAGTCAGAGGTTGAAGTGACCAAAGGCTTCAAATCGACGATGCTATGCAAAAATATGTGAAAATTCCGATGTCACGGAATGCAGCCCAACTTATCGGAATCGGTTAATACACACACGAAAACATCACCAAAGGTGTACAGAAGTCATAGTTTGGTCTATTAGGGCCATTATGGCAGTCAGAGGTTGAAGTGACCAAAGGCTTCAAATCGACGATGCCGGCTATGCAAAAATACGTGAAAATTCCGATGTCCTGAAATGCAGCCCAACGTATCGGAATCGGTTAATACACACACGAAGACATCACCAAAGGTGTACAGAAGTCATAGTTTGGTCTATTAGGGCCATTATGGCAGTCAGAGGTTGAAGTGACCAAAGGCTTCAAATCGACGATGCCGGCTATGCAAAAATACGTGAAAATTCCGATGTCCTGAAATGCAGCCCAACGTATCGGAATCGGTTAATACACACACGAAAACATCACCAAAGGTGTACAGAAGTCATAGTTTGGTCTATTAGGGCCATTATGGTAGTCAGAGGTTGAAGTGACCAAAGGCTTCAAATCGACGATGCCGGCTATGCAAAAATACGTGAAAATTCCGATGTCCTGAAATGCAGCCCAACGTATCAGAATCGGTTAATACACACACGAAAACATCACCAAAGGTGTACAGAAGTCATAGTTTGGTTTATTAGGGCCATTATGGCAGTCAGAGGTTGAAGTGACCAAAGGCTTCAAATCGACGATGCCGGCTATGCAAAAATACGTGAAAATTCCGATGTCCTGAAATGCAGCAAAACGTATCAGAATCGGTTAATACACACACGAAAACATCACCAAAGGTGTACAGAAGTCATAGTTTGGTCTATTAGGGCCATTATGGCAGTCAGAGGTTGAAGTGACCAAAGGCTTCAAATCGACGATGCCGGCTATGCAAAAATACGTGAAAATTCCGATGTCCTGAAATGCAGCCCAACGTATCAGAATCGGTTAATACACACACGAAAACATCACCAAAGGTGTACAGAAGTCATAGTTTGGTTTATTAGGGCCATTATGGCAGTCAGAGGTTGAAGTGACCAAAGGCTTCAAATCGACGATGCCGGCTATGCAAAAATACGTGAAAATTCCGATGTCCTGAAATGCAGCAAAACGTATCAGAATCGGTTAATACACACACGAAAACATCACCAAAGTTGTACAGAAGTCATAGTTTGGTTTATTAGGGCCATTATGGCAGTCAGAGGTTGAAGTGACCAAAGGCTTCAAATCGACGATGCTATGCAAAAATATGTGAAAATTCCGATGTCACGGAATGCAGCCCAACTTATCGGAATCGGTTAATACACACACGAAAACATCACCAAAGGTGTACAGAAGTCATAGTTTGGTCTATTAGGGCCATTATGGCAGTCAGAGGTTGAAGTGACCAAAGGCTTCAAATCGACGATGCCGGCTATGCAAAAATACGTGAAAATTCCGATGTCCTGAAATGCAGCCCAACTTATCGGAATCGGTTAATACACACACGAAAACATCACCAAAGGTGTACAGAAGTCATAGCTTGGTTTATTAGGGCCATTATGGCAGTCAGAGGTTGAAGTGACCAAAGGCTTCAAATCGACGATGCCGGCTATGCAAAAATACGTGAAAATTCCGATGTCCTGAAATGCAGCCCAACGTATCAGAATCGGTTAATACACACACGAAAACATCACCAAAGGTGTACAGAAGTCATAGTTTGGTCTATTAGGGCCATTATGGCAGTCAGAGGTTGAAGTGACCAAAGGCTTCAAATCGACGATGCCGGCTATGAAAAAATACGTGAAAATTCCGATGTCCTGAAATGCAGCCCAACGTATCAGAATCGGTTAATACACACACGAAAACATCACCAAAGGTGTACAGAAGTCATAGTTTGGTTTATTAGGGCCATTATGGCAGTCAGAGGTTGAAGTGACCAAAGGCTTCAAATCGACGATGCCGGCTATGCAAAAATACGTGAAAATTCCGATGTCCTGAAATGCAGCAAAACGTATCAGAATCGGTTAATACACACACGAAAACATCACCAAAGTTGTACAGAAGTCATAGTTTGGTTTATTAGGGCCATTATGGCAGTCAGAGTTTGAAGTGACCAAAGGCTTCAAATCGACGATGCTATGCAAAAATATGTGAAAATTCCGATGTCACGGAATGCAGCCCAACTTATCGGAATCGGTTAATACACACACGAAAACATCACCAAAGGTGTACAGAAGTCATAGTTTGGTCTATTAGGGCCATTATGGCAGTCAGAGGTTGAAGTGACCAAAGGCTTCAAATCGACGATGCCGGCTATGCAAAAATACGTGAAAATTCCGATGTCCTGAAATGCAGCCCAACGTATCGGAATCGGTTAATACACACACGAAAACATCACCAAAGGTGTACAGAAGTCATAGTTTGGTCTATTAGGGCCATTATGGCAGTCAGAGGTTGAAGTGACCAAAGGCTTCAAATCGACGATGCCGGCTATGCAAAAATACGTGAAAATTCCGATGTCCTGAAATGCTGCCCAACTTATCGGAATCGGTTAATACACACACGAAAACATCACCAAAGGTGTACAGAAGTCATAGTTTGGTCTATTAGGGCCATTATGGCAGTCAGAGGTTGAAGTGACCAAAGGCTTCAAATCGACGATGCCGGCTATGCAAAAATACGTGAAAATTCCGATGTCCTGAAATGCAGCCCAACGTATCAGAATCGGTTAATACACACACGAAAACATCACCAAAGGTGTACAGAAGTCATAGTTTGGTTTATTAGGGCCATTATGGCAGTCAGAGGTTGAAGTGACCAAAGGCTTCAAATCGACGATGCCGGCTATGCAAAAATACGTGAAAATTTCGATGTCCTGAAATGCAGCAAAACGTATCAGAATCGGTTAATACACACACGAAAACATCACCAAAGTTGTACAGAAGTCATAGTTTGGTTTATTAGGGCCATTATGGCAGTCAGAGGTTGAAGTGACCAAAGGCTTCAAATCGACGATGCTATGCAAAAATATGTGAAAATTCCGATGTCACGGAATGCAGCCCAACTTATCGGAATCGGTTAATACACACACGAAAACATCACCAAAGGTGTACAGAAGTCATAGTTTGGTCTATTAGGGCCATTATGGCAGTCAGAGGTTGAAGTCACCAAAGGCTTCAAATCGACGATGCCGGCTATGCAAAAATACGTGAAAATTCCGATGTCACGGAATGCAGCCCAACTTATCGGAATCGGTTAATACACACACGAAAACATCACCAAAGGTGTACAGAAGTCATAGTTTGGTCTATTAGGGCCATTATGGCAGTCAGAGGTTGAAGTGACCAAAGGCTTCAAATCGACGATGCTATGCAAAAATATGTGAAAATGTCCTGAAATGCAGCCCAACGTATCAGAATCGGTTAATACACACACGAAAACATCACCAAAGGTGTACAGAAGTCATAGTTTGGTCTATTAGGGCCATTATGGCAGTCAGAGGTTGAAGTGACCAAAGGCTTCAAATCGACGATGCCGGCTATGCAAAAATACGTGAAAATTCCGATGTCCTGAAATGCAGCCCAACGTATCGGAATCGGTTAATACACACACGAAAACATCACCAAAGGTGTACAGAAGTCATAGTTTGGTCTATTAGGGCCATTATGGCAGTCAGAGGTTGAAGTGACCAAAGGCTTCAAATCGACGATGCCGGCTATGCAAAAATACGTGAAAATTCCGATGTCCTGAAATGCTGCCCAACTTATCGGAATCGGTTAATACACACACGAAAACATCACCAAAGGTGTACAGAAGTCATAGTTTGGTCTATTAGGGCCATTATGGCAGTCAGAGGTTGAAGTGACCAAAGGCTTCAAATCGACGATGCCGGCTATGCAAAAATACGTGAAAATTCCGATGTCCTGAAATGCAGCCCAACGTATCAGAATCGGTTAATACACACACGAAAACATCACCAAAGGTGTACAGAAGTCATAGTTTGGTTTATTAGGGCCATTATGGCAGTCAGAGGTTGAAGTGACCAAAGGCTTCAAATCGACGATGCCGGCTATGCAAAAATACGTGAAAATTTCGATGTCCTGAAATGCAGCAAAACGTATCAGAATCGGTTAATACACACACGAAAACATCACCAAAGTTGTACAGAAGTCATAGTTTGGTTTATTAGGGCCATTATGGCAGTCAGAGGTTGAAGTGACCAAAGGCTTCAAATCGACGATGCTATGCAAAAATATGTGAAAATTCCGATGTCACGGAATGCAGCCCAACTTATCGGAATCGGTTAATACACACACGAAAACATCACCAAAGGTGTACAGAAGTCATAGTTTGGTCTATTAGGGCCATTATGGCAGTCAGAGGTTGAAGTCACCAAAGGCTTCAAATCGACGATGCCGGCTATGCAAAAATACGTGAAAATTCCGATGTCACGGAATGCAGCCCAACTTATCGGAATCGGTTAATACACACACGAAAACATCACCAAAGGTGTACAGAAGTCATAGTTTGGTCTATTAGGGCCATTATGGCAGTCAGAGGTTGAAGTGACCAAAGGCTTCAAATCGACGATGCCGGCTATGCAAAAATACGTGAAAATTCCGATGTCCTTAAATGCAGCCCAACTTATCGGAATCGGTTAATACACACACGAAAACATCACCAAAGGTGTACAGAAGTCATAGTTTGGTCTATCAGGGCCATTATGGCAGTCAGAGGTTGAAGTGACCAAAGGCTTCAAATCGACGATGCCGGCTATGCAAAAATACGTGAAAATTCCGATGTCCTGAAATGCAGCCCAACTTATCGGAATCGGTTAATACACACACGAAAACATCACCAAAGGTGTACAGAAGTCATAGTTTGGTCTATTAGGGCCATTATGGCAGTCAGAGGTTGAAGTGACCAAAGGCTTCAAATCGACGATGCCGGCTATGCAAAAATACGTGAAAATTCCGATGTCCTGAAATGCAGCCCAACGTATCGGAATCGGTTAATACACACACGAAGACATCACCAAAGGTGTACAGAAGTCAAAGTTTGGTCTATTAGGGCCATTATGGCAGTCAGAGGTTGAAGTGACCAAAGGCTTCAAATCGACGATGCCGGCTATGCAAAAATACGTGAAAATTCCGATGTCACGGAATGCAGCCCAACTTATCGGAATCGGTTAATACACACACGAAAACATCACCAAAGGTGTACAGAAGTCATAGTTTGGTCTATTAGGGCCATTATGGCAGTCAGAGGTTGAAGTGACCACAGGCTTCAAATCTTCGATGCCGGCTATGCAAAAATACGTGAAAATTCCGATGTCCTGAAATGCAGCCCAATGTATCAGAATCGGTTAATACACACACGAAAACATCACCAAAGGTGTACAGAAGTCATAGTTTGGTTTATTAGGGCCATTATGGTAGTCAGAGGTTGAAGTGACCAAAGGCTTCAAATCGACGATGCCGGCTATGCAAAAATACGTGAAAATTCCGATGTCCTGAAATGCAGCCCAACGTATCAGAATCGGTTAATACACACACGAAAACATCACCAAAGGTGTACAGAAGTCATAGTTTGGTTTATTAGGGCCATTATGGCAGTCAGAGGTTGAAGTGACCAAAGGCTTCAAATCGACGATGCCGGCTATGCAAAAATACGTGAAAATTCCGATGTCCTGAAATGCAGCCCAACGTATCAGAATCGGTTAATACACACACGAAAACATCACCAAAGGTGTACAGAAGTCATAGTTTGGTCTATTAGGGCCATTATGGCAGTCAGAGGTTGAAGTGACCAAAGGCTTCAAATCGACGATGCCGGCTATGCAAAAATACGTGAAAATTCCGATGTCATGGAATGCAGCCCAACTTATCGGAATCGGTTAATACACACACGAAAACATCACCAAAGGTGTACAGAAGTCATAGTTTGGTCTATTAGGGCCATTATGGCAGTCAGAGGTTGAAGTGACCAAAGGCTTCAAATCGACGATGCCGGCTATGCAAAAATACGTGAAAATTCCGATGTCCTGAAATGCAGCCCAACGTATCAGAATCGGTTAATACACACACGAAAACATCACCAAAGGTGTACAGAAGTCATAGTTTGGTTTATTAGGGCCATTATGGCAGTCAGAGGTTGAAGTGACCAAAGGCTTCAAATCGACGATGCCGGCTATGCAAAAATACGTGAAAATTCCGATGTCCTGAAATGCAGCCCAACTTATCGGAATCGGTTAATACACACACGAAAACATCACCAAAGGTGTACAGAAGTCATAGTTTGGTCTATTAGGGCCATTATGGCAGTCAGAGGTTGAAGTGACCAAAGGCTTCAAATCGACGATGCCGGCTATGCAAAAATACGTGAAAATTCCGATGTCCTGAAATGCAGCCCAACGTATCAGAATCGGTTAATACACACACGAAAACATCACCAAAGGTGTACAGAAGTCATAGTTTGGTTTATTAGGGCCATTATGGCAGTCAGAGGTTGAAGTGACCAAAGGCTTCAAATCGACGATGCCGGCTATGCAAAAATACGTGAAAATTCCGATGTCACGGAATGCAGCCCAACTTATCGAAATCGGTTAATACACACACGAAAACATCACCAAAGGTGTACAGAAGTCATAGTTTGGTCTATTAGGGCCATTATGGCAGTCAGAGGTTGAAGTGACAAAAGGCTTCAAATCGACGATGCCGGCTATGCAAAAATACGTGCAAATTCCGATGTCCTGAAATGCAGCCCAACTTATCGGAATCGGTTAATACACACACGAAAACATCACCAAAGGTGTACAGAAGTCATAGTTTGGTCTATTAGGGCCATTATGGCAGTCAGAGGTTGAAGTGACCAAAGGCTTCAAATCGACGATGCCGGCTATGCAAAAATACGTGAAAATTCCGATGTCCTGAAATGCAGCCCAACGTATCAGAATCGGTTAATACACACACGAAAACATCACCAAAGGTGTACAGAAGTCATAGTTTGGTCTATTAGGGCCATTATGGCAGTCAGAGGTTGAAGTGACCAAAGGCTTCAAATCGACGATGCCGGCTATGCAAAAATACGTGAAAATTCCGATGTCACGGAATGCAGCCCAACTTATCGGAATCGGTTAATACACACACGAAAACATCACCAAAGGTGTACAGAAGTCATAGTTTGGTTTATTAGGGCCATTATGGCAGCCAGAGGTTGAAGTGACCAAAGGCTTCAAATCGACGATACCGGCTATGCAAAAATACGTGAAAATTCCGATGTCACGGAATGCAGCCCAACTTATCGGAATCGGTTAATACACACACGAAAACATCACCAAAGGTGTACAGAAGTCATAGTTTGGTCTATTAGGGCCATTATGGCAGTCAGAGGTTGAAGTGACCAAAGGCTTCAAATCGACGATGCCGGCTATGCAAAAATACGTGAAAATTCCGATGTCCTGAAATGCAGCCCAACGTATCAGAATCGGTTAATACACACACGAAAACATCACCAAAGGTGTACAGAAGTCATAGTTTGGTCTATTAGGGCCATTATGGCAGTCAGAGGTTGAAGTGACCAAAGGCTTCAAATCGACGATGCCGGCTATGCAAAAATACGTGAAAATTCCGATGTCCTGAAATGCAGCCCAACGTATCAGAATCGGTTAATACACACACGAAAACATCACCAAAGGTGTACAGAAGTCATAGTTTGGTTTATTAGGGCCATTATGGCAGTCAGAGGTTGAAGTGACCAAAGGCTTCAAATCGACGATGCCGGCTATGCAAAAATACGTGAAAATTCCGATGTCACGGAATGCAGCCCAACTTATCGAAATCGGTTAATACACACACGAAAACATCACCAAAGGTGTACAGAAGTCATAGTTTGGTCTATTAGGGCCATTATGGCAGTCAGAGGTTGAAGTGACAAAAGGCTTCAAATCGACGATGCCGGCTATGCAAAAATACGTGCAAATTCCGATGTCCTGAAATGCAGCCCAACTTATCGGAATCGGTTAATACACACACGAAAACATCACCAAAGGTGTACAGAAGTCATAGTTTGGTCTATTAGGGCCATTATGGCAGTCAGAGGTTGAAGTGACCAAAGGCTTCAAATCGACGATGCCGGCTATGCAAAAATACGTGAAAATTCCGATGTCCTGAAATGCAGCCCAACGTATCAGAATCGGTTAATACACACACGAAAACATCACCAAAGGTGTACAGAAGTCATAGTTTGGTCTATTAGGGCCATTATGGCAGTCAGAGGTTGAAGTGACCAAAGGCTTCAAATCGACGATGCCGGCTATGCAAAAATACGTGAAAATTCCGATGTCACGGAATTGCAGCCCAACTTATCGGAATCGGTTAATACACACACGAAAACATCACCAAAGGTGTACAGAAGTCATAGTTTGGTCTATTAGGGCCATTATGGCAGCCAGAGGTTGAAGTGACCAAAGGCTTCAAATCGACGATAACGGCTATGCAAAAATACGTGAAAATTCCGATGTCACGGAATGCAGCCCAACTTATCGGAATCGGTTAATACACACACGAAAACATCACCAAAGGTGTACAGAAGTCATAGTTTGGTCTATTAGGGCCATTATGGCAGTCAGAGGTTGAAGTGACCAAAGGCTTCAAATCGACGATGCCGGCTATGCAAAAATACGTGAAAATTCCGATGTCCTGAAATGCAGCCCAACGTATCAGAATCGGTTAATACACACACGAAAACATCACCAAAGGTGTACAGAAGTCATAGTTTGGTCTATTAGGGCCATTATGGCAGTCAGAGGTTGAAGTGACCAAAGGCTTCAAATCGACGATGCCGGCTATGCAAAAATACGTGAAAATTCCGATGTCACGGAATGCAGCCCAACTTATCGGAATCGGTTAATACACACACGAAAACATCACCAAAGGTGTACAGAAGTCATAGTTTGGTTTATTAGGGCCATTATGGCAGCCAGAGGTTGAAGTGACCAAAGGCTTCAAATCGACGATGCCGGCTATGCAAAAATACGTGAAAATTCCGATGTCCTGAAATGCAGCCCAACTTATCGGGAATCGGTTAATACACACACGAAAACATCACCAAAGGTGTACAGAAGTCATAGTTTGGTCTATTAGGGCCATTATGGCAGTCAGAGGTTGAAGTGACCAAAGGCTTCAAATCGACGATGCCGGCTATGCAAAAATACGTGAAAATTCCGATGTCACGGAATGCAGCCCAACTTATCGGAATCGGTTAATACACACACGAAAACATCACCAAAGGTGTACAGAAGTCATAGTTTGGTTTATTAGGGCCATTATGGCAGCCAGAGGTTGAAGTGACCAAAGGCTTCAAATCGACGATACCGGCTATGCAAAAATACGTGAAAATTCCGATGTCACGGAATGCAGCCCAACTTATCGGAATCGGTTAATACACACACGAAAACATCACCAAAGGTGTACAGAAGTCATAGTTTGGTCTATTAGGGCCATTATGGCAGTCAGAGGTTGAAGTGACCAAAGGCTTCAAATCGACGATGCCGGCTATGCAAAAATACGTGAAAATTCCGATGTCCTGAAATGCAGCCCAACGTATCAGAATCGGTTAATACACACACGAAAACATCACCAAAGGTGTACAGAAGTCATAGTTTGGTCTATTAGGGCCATTATGGCAGTCAGAGGTTGAAGTGACCAAAGGCTTCAAATCGACGATGCCGGCTATGCAAAAATACGTGAAAATTCCGATGTCCTGAAATGCAGCCCAACGTATCAGAATCGGTTAATACACACACGAAAACATCACCAAAGGTGTACAGAAGTCATAGTTTGGTTTATTAGGGCCATTATGGCAGTCAGAGGTTGAAGTGACCAAAGGCTTCAAATCGACGATGCCGGCTATGCAAAAATACGTGAAAATTCCGATGTCACGGAATGCAGCCCAACTTATCGAAATCGGTTAATACACACACGAAAACATCACCAAAGGTGTACAGAAGTCATAGTTTGGTCTATTAGGGCCATTATGGCAGTCAGAGGTTGAAGTGACAAAAGGCTTCAAATCGACGATGCCGGCTATGCAAAAATACGTGCAAATTCCGATGTCCTGAAATGCAGCCCAACTTATCGGAATCGGTTAATACACACACGAAAACATCACCAAAGGTGTACAGAAGTCATAGTTTGGTCTATTAGGGCCATTATGGCAGTCAGAGGTTGAAGTGACCAAAGGCTTCAAATCGACGATGCCGGCTATGCAAAAATACGTGAAAATTCCGATGTCCTGAAATGCAGCCCAACGTATCAGAATCGGTTAATACACACACGAAAACATCACCAAAGGTGTACAGAAGTCATAGTTTGGTCTATTAGGGCCATTATGGCAGTCAGAGGTTGAAGTGACCAAAGGCTTCAAATCGACGATGCCGGCTATGCAAAAATACGTGAAAATTCCGATGTCACGGAATGCAGCCCAACTTATCGGAATCGGTTAATACACACACGAAAACATCACCAAAGGTGTACAGAAGTCATAGTTTGGTTTATTAGGGCCATTATGGCAGCCAGAGGTTGAAGTGACCAAAGGCTTCAAATCGACGATACCGGCTATGCAAAAATACGTGAAAATTCCGATGTCACGGAATGCAGCCCAACTTATCGGAATCGGTTAATACACACACGAAAACATCACCAAAGGTGTACAGAAGTCATAGTTTGGTCTATTAGGGCCATTATGGCAGTCAGAGGTTGAAGTGACCAAAGGCTTCAAATCGACGATGCCGGCTATGCAAAAATACGTGAAAATTCCGATGTCCTGAAATGCAGCCCAACGTATCAGAATCGGTTAATACACACACGAAAACATCACCAAAGGTGTACAGAAGTCATAGTTTGGTCTATTAGGGCCATTATGGCAGTCAGAGGTTGAAGTGACCAAAGGCTTCAAATCGACGATGCCGGCTATGCAAAAATACGTGAAAATTCCGATGTCACGGAATGCAGCCCAACTTATCGGAATCGGTTAATACACACACGAAAACATCACCAAAGGTGTACAGAAGTCATAGTTTGGTTTATTAGGGCCATTATGGCAGCCAGAGGTTGAAGTGACCAAAGGCTTCAAATCGACGATGCCGGCTATGCAAAAATACGTGAAAATTCCGATGTCCTGAAATGCAGCCCAACTTATCGGAATCGGTTAATACACACACGAAAACATCACCAAAGGTGTACAGAAGTCATAGTTTGGTCTATTAGGGCCATTATGGCAGTCAGAGGTTGAAGTGACCAAAGGCTTCAAATCGACGATGCCGGCTATGCAAAAATACGTGAAAATTCCGATGTCCTGAAATGCAGCCCAACGTATCAGAATCGGTTAATACACACACGAAAACATCACCAAAGGTGTACAGAAGTCATAGTTTGGTCTATTAGGGCCATTATGGCAGTCAGAGGTTGAAGTGACCAAAGGCTTCAAATCGACGATGCCGGCTATGCAAAAATACGTGAAAATTCCGATGTCCTGAAATGCAGCCCAACGTATCAGAATCGGTTAATACACACACGAAAACATCACCAAAGGTGTACAGAAGTCATAGTTTGGTTTATTAGGGCCATTATGGCAGTCAGAGGTTGAAGTGACCAAAGGCTTCAAATCGACGATGCCGGCTATGCAAAAATACGTGAAAATTCCGATGTCCTGAAATGCAGCCCAACTTATCGGAATCGGTTAATACACACACGAAAACATCACCAAAGGTGTACAGAAGTCATAGTTTGGTCTATTAGGGCCATTATGGCAGTCAGAGGTTGAAGTGACCAAAGGCTTCAAATCGACGATGCCGGCTATGCAAAAATACGTGAAAATTCCGATGTCCTGAAATGCAGCCCAACTTATCGGAATCGGTTAATACACACACGAAAACATCACCAAAGGTGTACAGGAGTCATAGCTTGGTCTATTAGGGCCATTATGGCAGTCAGAGGTTGAAGTGACCAAAGGCTTCAAATCGACGATGCCGGCTATGCAAAAATACGTGAAAATTCCGATGTCCTGAAATGCAGCCCAACTTATCGGAATCGGTTAATACACACACGAAAACATCACCAAAGGTGTACAGAAGTCATAGTTTGGTCTATTAGGGCCATTATGGCAGTGAGAGGTTGAAGTGACCAAAGGCTTCAAATCGACGATGCCGGCTATGCAAAAATACGTGAAAATTCCGATGTCCTGAAATGCAGCCCAACGTATCAGAATCGGTTAATACACACACGAAAACATCACCAAAGGTGTACAGAAGTCATAGTTTGGTTTATTAGGGCCATTATGGCAGTCAGAGGTTGAAGTGACCAAAGGCTTCAAATCGACGATGCCGGCTATGCAAAAATACGTGAAAATTCCGATGTCCTGAAATGCAGCCCAACTTATCGGAATCGGTTAATACACACACGAAAACATCACCAAAGGTGTACAGAAGTCATAGTTTGGTCTATTAGGGCCATTATGGCAGTCAGAGGTTGAAGTGACCAAAGGCTTCAAATCGACGATGCCGGCTATGCAAAAATACGTGAAAATTCCGATGTCCTGAAATGCAGCCCAACGTATCAGAATCGGTTAATACACACACGAAAACATCACCAAAGGTGTACAGAAGTCATAGTTTCGTTTATTAGGGCCATTATGGCAGTCAGAGGTTGAAGTGACCAAAGGCTTCAAATCGACGATGCCGGCTATGCAAAAATACGTGAAAATTCCGATGTCACGGAATGCAGCCCAACTTATCGGAATCGGTTAATACACACACGAAAACATCACCAAAGGTGTACAGAAGTCATAGTTTGGTCTATTAGGGCCATTATGGCAGTCAGAGGTTGAAGTGACCAAAGGCTTCAAATCGACGATGCCGGCTATGCAAAAATACGTGAAAATTCCGATGTCACGGAATGCAGCCCAACTTATCGGAATCGGTTAATACACACACGAAAACATCACCAAAGGTGTACAGAAGTCATAGTTTGGTTTATTAGGGCCATTATGGCAGCCAGAGGTTGAAGTGACCAAAGGCTTCAAATCGACGATGCCGGCTATGCAAAAATACGTGAAAATTCCGATGTCCTGAAATGCAGCCCAACTTATCGGAATCGGTTAATACACACACGAAAACATCACCAAAGGTGTACAGAAGTCATAGTTTGGTCTATTAGGGCCATTATGGCAGTCAGAGGTTGAAGTGACCAAAGGCTTGACGATGCCGGCTATGCAAAAATACGTGAAAATTCCGATGTCCTGAAATGCAGCCCAACGTATCAGAATCGGTTAATACACACACGAAAACATCACCAAAGGTGTACAGAAGTCATAGTTTGGTTTATTAGGGCCATTATGGCAGCCAGAGGTTGAAGTGACCAAAGGCTTCAAATCGACGATGCCGGCTATGCAAAAATACGTGAAAATTCCGATGTCACGGAATGCAGCCCAACTTATCGGAATCGGTTAATACACACACGAAAACATCACCAAAGGTGTACAGAAGTCATAGTTTGGTCTATTAGGGCCATTATGGCAGTCAGAGGTTGAAGTGACCAAAGGCTTCAAATCGACGATGCCGGCTATGCAAAAATACGTGAAAATTCCGATGTCCTGAAATGCAGCCCAACTTATCGGAATCGGTTAATACACACACGAAAACATCACCAAAGGTGTACAGGAGTCATAGCTTGGTCTATTAGGGCCATTATGGCAGTCAGAGGTTGAAGTGACCAAAGGCTTCAAATCGACGATGCCGGCTATGCAAAAATACGTGAAAATTCCGATGTCCTGAAATGCAGCCCAACTTATCGGAATCGGTTAATACACACACGAAAACATCACCAAAGGTGTACAGAAGTCATAGTTTGGTCTATTAGGGCCATTATGGCAGTGAGAGGTTGAAGTGACCAAAGGCTTCAAATCGACGATGCCGGCTATGCAAAAATACGTGAAAATTCCGATGTCCTGAAATGCAGCCCAACGTATCAGAATCGGTTAATACACACACGAAAACATCACCAAAGGTGTACAGAAGTCATAGTTTGGTTTATTAGGGCCATTATGGCAGTCAGAGGTTGAAGTGACCAAAGGCTTCAAATCGACGATGCCGGCTATGCAAAAATACGTGAAAATTCCGATGTCCTGAAATGCAGCCCAACTTATCGGAATCGGTTAATACACACACGAAAACATCACCAAAGGTGTACAGAAGTCATAGTTTGGTCTATTAGGGCCATTATGGCAGTCAGAGGTTGAAGTGACCAAAGGCTTCAAATCGACGATGCCGGCTATGCAAAAATACGTGAAAATTCCGATGTCCTGAAATGCAGCCCAACGTATCAGAATCGGTTAATACACACACGAAAACATCACCAAAGGTGTACAGAAGTCATAGTTTCGTTTATTAGGGCCATTATGGCAGTCAGAGGTTGAAGTGACCAAAGGCTTCAAATCGACGATGCCGGCTATGCAAAAATACGTGAAAATTCCGATGTCACGGAATGCAGCCCAACTTATCGGAATCGGTTAATACACACACGAAAACATCACCAAAGGTGTACAGAAGTCATAGTTTGGTCTATTAGGGCCATTATGGCAGTCAGAGGTTGAAGTGACCAAAGGCTTCAAATCGACGATGCCGGCTATGCAAAAATACGTGAAAATTCCGATGTCACGGAATGCAGCCCAACTTATCGGAATCGGTTAATACACACACGAAAACATCACCAAAGGTGTACAGAAGTCATAGTTTGGTTTATTAGGGCCATTATGGCAGCCAGAGGTTGAAGTGACCAAAGGCTTCAAATCGACGATGCCGGCTATGCAAAAATACGTGAAAATTCCGATGTCCTGAAATGCAGCCCAACTTATCGGAATCGGTTAATACACACACGAAAACATCACCAAAGGTGTACAGAAGTCATAGTTTGGTCTATTAGGGCCATTATGGCAGTCAGAGGTTGAAGTGACCAAAGGCTTGACGATGCCGGCTATGCAAAAATACGTGAAAATTCCGATGTCCTGAAATGCAGCCCAACGTATCAGAATCGGTTAATACACACACGAAAACATCACCAAAGGTGTACAGAAGTCATAGTTTGGTTTATTAGGGCCATTATGGCAGCCAGAGGTTGAAGTGACCAAAGGCTTCAAATCGACGATGCCGGCTATGCAAAAATACGTGAAAATTCCGATGTCCACGGAATGCAGCCCAACTTATCGGAATCGGTTAATACACACACGAATACATCACCAAAGGTGTACAGAAGTCATAGTTTGGTCTATTAGGGCCATTATGGCAGTCAGAGGTTGAAGTGACCAAAGGCTTCAAATCGACGATGCCGGCTATGCAAAAATACGTGAAAATTCCGATGTCCTGAAATGCAGCCCAACGTATCAGAATCGGTTAATACACACACGAAAACATCACCAAAGGTGTACAGAAGTCATAGTTTGGTTTATTAGGGCCATTATGGCAGTCAGAGGTTGAAGTGACCAAAGGCTTCAAATCGACGATGCCGGCTATGCAAAAATACGTGAAAATTCCGATGTCCTGAAATGCAGCCCAACTTATCGGAATCGGTTAATACACACACGAAAACATCACCAAAGGTGTACAGAAGTCATAGTTTGGTCTATTAGGGCCATTATGGCAGTCAGAGGTTGAAGTGACCAAGGCTCAAATCGACGATGCCGGCTATGCAAAAATACGTGAAAATTCCGATGTCCTGAAATGCAGCCCAACGTATCAGAATCGGTTAATACACACACGAAGACATCACCAAAGGTGTACAGAAGTCATAGTTTGGTTTATTAGGGCCATTATGGCAGTCAGAGGTTGAAGTGACCAAAGGCTTCAAATCGACGATGCCGGCTATGCAAAAATACGTGAAAATTCCGATGTCCTGAAATGCAGCCCAACTTATCGGAATCGGTTAATACACACACGAAAACATCACCAAAGGTGTACAGGAGTCATAGCTTGGTCTATTAGGGCCATTATGGCAGTCAGAGGTTGAAGTGACCAAAGGCTTCAAATCGACGATGCCGGCTATGCAAAAATACGTGAAAATTCCGATGTCCTGAAATGCAGCCCAACGTATCAGAATCGGTTAATACACACACGAAAACATCACCAAAGGTGTACAGAAGTCATAGTTTGGTTTATTAGGGCCATTATGGCAGTCAGAGGTTGAAGTGACCAAAGGCTTCAAATCGACGATGCCGGCTATGCAAAAATACGTGAAAATTCCGATGTCCTGAAATGCAGCCCAACTTATCGGAATCGGTTAATACACACACGAAAACATCACCAAAGGTGTACAGAAGTCATAGTTTGGTCTATTAGGGCCATTATGGCAGTCAGAGGTTTGAAGTGACCAAAGGCTTCAAATCGACGATGCCGGCTATGCAAAAATACGTGAAAATTCCGATGTCCTGAAATGCAGCCCAACGTATCAGAATCGGTTAATACACACACGAAAACATCACCAAAGGTGTACAGAAGTCATAGTTTCGTTTATTAGGGCCATTATGGCAGTCAGAGGTTGAAGTGACCAAAGGCTTCAAATCGACGATGCCGGCTATGCAAAAATACGTGAAAATTCCGATGTCACGGAATGCAGCCCAACTTATCGGAATCGGTTAATACACACACGAAAACATCACCAAAGGTGTACAGAAGTCATAGTTTGGTCCTATTAGGGCCATTATGGCAGTCAGAGGTTGAAGTGACCAAAGGCTTCAAATCGACGATGCCGGCTATGCAAAAAATACGTGAAAATTCCGATGTCCTGAAATGCAGCCCAACGTATCAGAATCGGTTAATACACACACGAAAACATCACCAAAGGTGTACAGAAGTCATAGTTTCGTTTATTAGGGCCATTATGGCAGTCAGAGGTTGAAGTGACCAAAGGCTTCAAATCGACGATGCCGGCTATGCAAAAATACGTGAAAATTCCGATGTCACGGAATGCAGCCCAACTTATCGGAATCGGTTAATACACACACGAAAAACATCACCAAAGGTGTACAGAAGTCATAGTTTGGTTTATTAGGGCCATTATGGCAGCCAGAGGTTGAAGTGACCAAAGGCTTCAAATCGACGATGCCGGCTATGCAAAAATACGTGCAAATTCCGATGTCCTGAAATGCAGCCAACTTATCGGAATCGGTTAATACACACACGAAAACATCACCAAAGGTGTACAGAAGTCATAGTTTGGTCTATTAGGGCCATTATGGCAGTCAGAGGTTGAAGTGACCAAAGGCTTCAAATCGACGATGCCGGCTATGCAAAAATACGTGAAAATTCCGATGTCCTGAAATGCAGCCCAACTTATCGGAATCGGTTAATACACACACGAAAACATCACCAAAGGTGTACAGAAGTCATAGTTTGGTCTATTAGGGCCATTATGGCAGTCAGAGGTTGAAGTGACCAAAGGCTGACGATGCCGGCTATGCAAAAATACGTGAAAATTCCGATGTCCTGAAATGCAGCCCAACGTATCAGAATCGGTTAATACACACACGAAAACATCACCAAAGGTGTACAGAAGTCATAGTTTGGTCTATTAGGGCCATTATGGCAGTCAGAGGTTGAAGTGACCAAAGGCTTCAAATCGACGATGCCGGCTATGCAAAAATACGTGAAAATTCCGATGTCCTGAAATGCAGCCCAACGTATCGGAATCGGTTAATACACACACGAAGACATCACCAAAGGTGTACAGAAGTCAAAGTTTGGTCTATTAGGGCCATTATGGCAGTCAGAGGTTGAAGTGACCAAAGGCTTCAAATCGACTATGCCGGCTATGCAAAAATACGTGAAAATTCCGATGTCACGGAATGCAGCCCAACTTATCGGAATCGGTTAATACACACACGAAAACATCACCAAAGGTGTACAGAAGTCATAGTTTGGTTTATTAGGGCCATTATGGCAGTCAGAGGTTGAAGTGACAAAAGGCTTCAAATCGACGATGCCGGCTATGCAAAAATACGTGAAAATTCCGATGTCCTGAAATGCAGCCCAACGTATCAGAATCGGTTAATACACACACGAAAACATCACCAAAGGTGTACAGAAGTCATAGTTTGGTTTATTAGGGCCATTATGGCAGTCAGAGGTTGAAGTGACCAAAGGCTTCAAATCGACGATGCCGGCTATGCAAAAATACGTGAAAATTCCGATGTCACGGAATGCAGCCCAACTTATCGGAATCGGTTAATACACACACGAAAACATCACCAAAGGTGTACAGAAGTCATAGTTTGGTTTATTAGGGCCATTATGGCAGTCAGAGGTTAAAGTGACCAAAGGCTTCAAATCGACGATGCCGGCTATGCAAAAATACGTGAAAATTCCGATGTCCTGAAATGCAGCCCAACGTATCAGAATCGGTTAATACACACACGAAAACATCACCAAAGGTGTACAGAAGTCATAGTTTGGTCTATTAGGGCCATTATGGCAGTCAGAGGTTGAAGCGACCAAAGGCTTCAAATCGACGATGCCGGCTATGCAAAAATACGTGAAAATTCCGATGTCCTGAAATGCAGCCCAACTTATCGGAATCGGTTAATACACACACGAAAACATCACCAAAGGTGTACAGAAGTCATAGTTTGGTCTATTAGGGCCATTATGGCAGTCAGAGGTTGAAGTGACCAAAGGCTTCAAATCGACGATGCCGGCTATGCAAAAATACGTGAAAATTCCGATGTCCTGAAATGCAGCCCAACGTATCAGAATCGGTTAATACACACACGAAAACATCACCAAAGGTGTACAGAAGTCATAGTTTGGTTTATTAGGGCCATTATGGCAGTCAGAGGTTGAAGTGACCAAAGGCTTCAAATCGACGATGCCTGCTATGCAAAAATATGTGAAAATTCCGATGTCCTGAAATGCAGCCCAACGTATCGGAATCGGTTAATACACACACGAAGACATCACCAAAGGTGTACAGAAGTCAAAGTTTGGTCTATTAGGGCCATTATGGCAGTCAGAGGTTGAAGTGACCAAAGGCTTCAAATCGACGATGCCGGCTATGCAAAAATACGTGAAAATTCCGATGTCACGGAATGCAGCCCAACTTATCGGAATCGGTTAATACACACACGAAAACATCACCAAAGGTGTACAGAAGTCATAGTTTGGTTTATTAGGGCCATTATGGCAGTCAGAGGTTGAAGTGACCAAAGGCTTCAAATCGACGATGCCGGCTATGCAAAAATACGTGAAAATTCCGATGTCCTGAAATGCAGCCCAACGTATCAGAATCGGTTAATACACACACGAAAACATCACCAAAGGTGTACAGAAGTCATAGTTTGGTTTATTAGGGCCATTATGGCAGTCAGAGGTTGAAGTGACCAAAGGCTTCAAATCGACGATGCCGGCTATGCAAAAATACGTGAAAATTCCGATGTCACGGAATGCAGCCCAACTTATCGAAATCGGTTAATACACACACGAAAACATCACCAAAGGTGTACAGAAGTCATAGTTTGGTCTATTAGGGCCATTATGGCAGTCAGAGGTTGAAGTGACAAAAGGCTTCAAATCGACGATGCCGGCTATGCAAAAATACGTGAAAATTCCGATGTCCTGAAATGCAGCCCAACGTATCGGAATCGGTTAATACACACACGAAGACATCACCAAAGGTGTACAGAAGTCAAAGTTTGGTCTATTAGGGCCATTATGGCAGTCAGAGGTTGAAGTGACCAAAGGCTTCAAATCGACGATGCCGGCTATGCAAAAATACGTGAAAATTCCGATGTCACGGAATGCAGCCCAACTTATCGGAATCGGTTAATACACACACGAAAACATCACCAAAGGTGTACAGAAGTCATAGTTTGGTTTATTAGGGCCATTATGGCAGTCAGAGGTTGAAGTGACCAAAGGCTTCAAATCGACGATGCCGGCTATGCAAAAATACGTGAAAATTCCGATGTCCTGAAATGCAGCCCAACGTATCAGAATCGGTTAATACACACACGAAAACATCACCAAAGGTGTACAGAAGTCATAGTTTGGTTTATTAGGGCCATTATGGCAGTCAGAGGTTGAAGTGACCAAAGGCTTCAAATCGACGATGCCGGCTATGCAAAAATACGTGAAAATTCCGATGTCACGGAATGCAGCCCAACTTATCGGAATCGGTTAATACACACACGAAAACATCACCAAAGGTGTACAGAAGTCATAGTTTGGTTTATTAGGGCCATTATGGCAGTCAGAGGTTGAAGTGACCAAAGGCTTCAAATCGACGATGCCGGCTATGCAAAAATACGTGAGAATTCCGATGTCCTGAAATGCAGCCCAACGTATCAGAATCGGTTAATACACACACGAAAACATCACCAAAGGTGTACAGAAGTCATAGTTTGGTCTATTAGGGCCATTATGGCAGTCAGAGGTTGAA
Organism: Eristalis tenax; assembly: GCA_905231855.2. NCBI lineage: Eukaryota > Metazoa > Arthropoda > Insecta > Diptera > Syrphidae > Eristalis > Eristalis tenax. The sequence goes on from CAJNIU020000120.1 coordinate 89,021, forward strand.
GCGACCAAAGGCTTCAAATCGACGATGCCGGCTATGCAAAAATACGTGAAAATTCCGATGTCCTGAAATGCAGCCCAACGTATCGGAATCGGTTAATACACACACGAAGACATCACCAAAGGTGTACAGAAGTCAAAGTTTGGTCTATTAGGGCCATTATGGCAGTCAGAGGTTGAAGTGACCAAAGGCTTCAAATCGACGATGCCGGCTATGCAAAAATACGTGAAAATTCCGATGTCACGGAATGCAGCCCAACTTATCGGAATCGGTTAATACACACACGAAAACATCACCAAAGGTGTACAGAAGTCATAGTTTGGTCTATTAGGGCCATTATGGCAGTCAGAGGTTGAAGTGACCAAAGGCTTCAAATCGACGATGCCGGCTATGCAAAAATACGTGAAAATTCCGATGTCCTGAAATGCAGCCCAACGTATCAGAATCGGTTAATACACACACGAAAACATCACCAAAGGTGTACAGAAGTCATAGTTTGGTTTATTAGGGCCATTATGGCAGTCAGAGGTTGAAGTGACCAAAGGCTTCAAATCGACGATGCCTGCTATGCAAAAATATGTGAAAATTCCGATGTCCTGAAATGCAGCCCAACGTATCGGAATCGGTTAATACACACACGAAGACATCACCAAAGGTGTACAGAAGTCAAAGTTTGGTCTATTAGGGCCATTATGGCAGTCAGAGGTTGAAGTGACCAAAGGCTTCAAATCGACGATGCCGGCTATGCAAAAATACGTGAAAATTCCGATGTCACGGAATGCAGCCCAACTTATCGGAATCGGTTAATACACACACGAAAACATCACCAAAGGTGTACAGAAGTCATAGTTTGGTTTATTAGGGCCATTATGGCAGTCAGAGGTTGAAGTGACCAAAGGCTTCAAATCGACGATGCCGGCTATGCAAAAATACGTGAAAATTCCGATGTCCTGAAATGCAGCCCAACGTATCAGAATCGGTTAATACACACACGAAAACATCACCAAAGGTGTACAGAAGTCATAGTTTGGTCTATTAGGGCCATTATGGCAGTCAGAGGTTGAAGTGACCAAAGGCTTCAAATCGACGATGCCGGCTATGCAAAAATACGTGGAAATTCCGATGTCCTGAAATGCAGACCAACGTATCAGAATCGGTTAATACACACACGAAAACATCACCAAAGGTGTACAGAAGTCATAGTTTGGTTTATTAGGGCCATTATGGCAGTCAGATTTTGAAGTGACCAAAGGCTTCAAATCGACGATGCCGGCTATGCAAAAATACGTGAAAATTCCGATGTCCTGAAATGCAGCCCAACGTATCAGAATCGGTTAATACACACACGAAAACATCACCAAAGGTGTACAGAAGTCATAGTTTGGTTTATTAGGGCCATTATGGCAGTCAGAGGTTGAAGTGACCAAAGGCTTCAAATCGACGATGCCGGCTATGCAAAAATACGTGAAAATTCCGATGTCACGGAATGTAGCCCAACTTATCGGAATCGGTTAATACACACACGAAAACATCACCAAAGGTGTACAGAAGTCATAGTTTGGTCTATTAGGGCCATTATGGCAGTCAGAGGTTGAAGTGACCAAAGGCTTCAAATCGACGATGCCGGCTATGCAAAAATACGTGAAAATTCCGATGTCCTGAAATGCAGCCCAACGTATCAGAATCGGTTAATACACACACGAAAACATCACCAAAGGTGTACAGAAGTCATAGTTTGGTTTATTAGGGCCATTATGGCAGTCAGAGGTTGAAGTGACCAAAGGCTTCAAATCGACGATGCCGGCTATGCAAAAATACGTGAAAATTCCGATGTCACGGAATGCAGCCCAACTTATCGAAATCGGTTAATACACACACGAAAACATCACCAAAGGTGTACAGAAGTCATAGTTTGGTCTATTAGGGCCATTATGGCAGTCAGAGGTTGAAGTGACAAAAGGCTTCAAATCGACGATGCCGGCTATGCAAAAATACGTGAAAATTCCGATGTCCTGAAATGCAGCCCAACGTATCGGAATCGGTTAATACACACACGAAGACATCACCAAAGGTGTACAGAAGTTAAAGTTTGGTCTATTAGGGCCATTATGGCAGTCAGAGGTTGAAGTGACCAAAGGCTTCAAATCGACGATGCCGGCTATGCAAAAATACGTGAAAATTCCGATGTCACGGAATGCAGCCCAACTTATCGGAATCGGTTAATACACACACGAAAACATCACCAAAGGTGTACAGAAGTCATAGTTTGGTTTATTAGGGCCATTATGGCAGTCAGAGGTTGAAGTGACCAAAGGCTTCAAATCGACGATGCCGGCTATGCAAAAATACGTGAAAATTCCGATGTCCTGAAATGCAGCCCAACGTATCAGAATCGGTTAATACACACACGAAAACATCACCAAAGGTGTACAGAAGTCATAGTTTGGTTTATTAGGGCCATTATGGCAGTCAGAGGTTGAAGTGACCAAAGGCTTCAAATCGACGATGCCGGCTATGCAAAAATACGTGAAAATTCCGATGTCACGGAATGCAGCCCAACTTATCGGAATCGGTTAATACACACACGAAAACATCACCAAAGGTGTACAGAAGTCATAGTTTGGTTTATTAGGGCCATTATGGCAGTCAGAGGTTGAAGTGACCAAAGGCTTCAAATCGACGATGCCGGCTATGCAAAAATACGTGAAAATTCCGATGTCCTGAAATGCAGCCCAACGTATCAGAATCGGTTAATACACACACGAAAACATCACCAAAGGTGTACAGAAGTCATAGTTTGGTCTATTAGGGCCATTATGGCAGTCAGAGGTTGAAGTGACCAAAGGCTTCAAATCGACGATGCCGGCTATGCAAAAATACGTGAAAATTCCGATGTCACGGAATGCAGCCCAACGTATCGGAATCGGTTAATACACACACGAAGACATCACCAAAGGTGTACAGAAGTCAAAGTTTGGTCTATTAGGGCCATTATGGCAGTCAGAGGTTGAAGTGACCAAAGGCTTCAAATCGACGATGCCGGCTATGCAAAAATACGTGAAAATTCCGATGTCACGGAATGCAGCCCAACTTATCGGAATCGGTTAATACACACACGAAAACATCACCAAAGGTGTACAGAAGTCATAGTTTGGTTTATTAGGGCCATTATGGCAGTCAGAGGTTGAAGTGACCAAAGGCTTCAAATCGACGATGCCGGCTATGCAAAAATACGTGAAAATTCCGATGTCCTGAAATGCAGCCCAACGTATCAGAATCGGTTAATACACACACGAAAACATCACCAAAGGTGTACAGAAGTCATAGTTTGGTTTATTAGGGCCATTATGGCAGTCAGAGGTTGAAGTGACCAAAGGCTTCAAATCGACGATGCCGGCTATGCAAAAATACGTGAAAATTCCGATGTCCTGAAATGCAGCCCAACGTATCAGAATCGGTTAATACACACACGAAAACATCACCAAAGGTGTACAGAAGTCATAGTTTGGTTTATTAGGGCCATTATGGCAGTCAGAGGTTGAAGTGACCAAAGGCTTCAAATCGACGATGCCGGCTATGCAAAAATACGTGAAAATTCCGATGTCCTGAAATGCAGCCCAACTTATCGGAATCGGTTAATACAAACACGAAAACATCACCAAAGGTGTACAGAAGTCATAGTTTGGTCTATTAGGGCCATTATGGCAGTCAGAGGTTGAAGTGACCAAAGGCTTCAAATCGACGATGCCGGCTATGCAAAAATACGTGAAAATTCCGATGTCCTGAAATGCAGCCCAACGTATCAGAATCGGTTAATACACACACGAAAACATCACCAAAGGTGTACAGAAGTCATAGTTTGGTCTATTAGGGCCATTATGGCAGTCAGAGGTTGAAGTGACCAAAGGCTTCAAATCGACGATGCCGGCTATGCAAAAATACGTGAAAATTCCGATGTCCTGAAATGCAGCCCAACTTATCGGAATCGGTTAATACACACACGAAAACATCACCAAAGGTGTACAGAAGTCATAGTTTGGTCTATTGGGGCCATTGTGGCAGTCAGAGGTTGAAGTGACCAAAGGCTTCAAATCGACGATGCCGGCTATGCAAAAATACGTGAAAATTCCGATGTCCTGAAATGCAGCCCAACGTATCAGAATCGGTTAATACACACACGAAAACATCACCAAAGGTGTACAGAAGTCATAGTTTGGTTTATTAGGGCCATTATGGCAGTCAGAGGTTGAAGTGACCAAAGGCTTCAAATCGACGATGCCGGCTATGCAAAAATACGTGAAAATTCCGATGTCCTGAAATGCAGCCCAACGTATCAGAATCGGTTAATACACACACGAAAACATCACCAAAGGTGTACAGAAGTCATAGTTTGGTTTATTAGGGCCATTGTGGCAGTCAGAGGTTGAAGTGACCAAAGGCTTCAAATCGACGATGCCGGCTATGCAAAAATACGTGAAAATTCCGATGTCCTGAAATGCAGCCCAACGTATCAGAATCGGTTAATACACACACGAAAACATCACCAAAGGTGTACAGAAGTCATAGTTTGGTTTATTAGGGCCATTATGGCAGTCAGAGGTTGAAGTGACCAAAGGCTTCAAATCGACGATGCCGGCTATGCAAAAATACGTGAAAATTCCGATGTCCTGAAATGCAGCCCAACTTATCGGAATCGGTTAATACAAACACGAAAACATCACCAAAGGTGTACAGAAGTCATAGTTTGGTCTATTAGGGCCATTATGGCAGTCAGAGGTTGAAGTGACCAAAGGCTTCAAATCGACGATGCCGGCTATGCAAAAATACGTGAAAATTCCGATGTCCTGAAATGCAGCCCAACGTATCGGAATCGGTTAATACACACACGAAAACATCACCAAAGGTGTACAGAAGTCATAGTTTGGTCTATTAGGGCCATTATGGCAGTCAGAGGTTGAAGTGACCAAAGGCTTCAAATCGACGATGCCGGCTATGCAAAAATACGTGAAAATTCCGATGTCCTGAAATGCAGCCCAACTTATCGGAATCGGTTAATACACACACGAAAACATCACCAAAGGTGTACAGAAGTCATAGTTTGGTCTATTGGGGCCATTGTGGCAGTCAGAGGTTGAAGTGACCAAAGGCTTCAAATCGACGATGCCGGCTATGCAAAAATACGTGAAAATTCCGATGTCCTGAAATGCAGCCCAACGTATCAGAATCGGTTAATACACACACGAAAACATCACCAAAGGTGTACAGAAGTCATAGTTTGGTTTATTAGGGCCATTATGGCAGTCAGAGGTTGAAGTGACCAAAGGCTTCAAATCGACGATGCCGGCTATGCAAAAATACGTGAAAATTCCGATGTCACGGAATGCAGCCCAACTTATCAAAATCGGTTAATACACACACGAAAACATCACCAAAGGTGTACAGAAGTCATAGTTTGGTCTATTAGGGCCATTATGGCAGTCAGAGGTTGAAGTGACCAAAGGCTTCAAATCGACGATGCCGGCTATGCAAAAATACGTGAAAATTCCGATGTCCTGAAATGCAGCCCAACGTATCAGAATCGGTTAATACACACACGAAGACATCACCAAAGGTGTACAGAAGTCAAAGTTTGGTCTATTAGGGCCATTATGGCAGTCAGAGGTTGAAGTGACCAAAGGCTTCAAATCGACGATGCCGGCTATGCAAAAATACGTGAAAATTCCGATGTCACGGAATGCAGCCCAACTTATCGGAATCGGTTAATACACACACGAAAACATCACCAAAGGTGTACAGAAGTCATAGTTTGGTTTATTAGGGCCATTATGGCAGTCAGAGGTTGAAGTGACCAAAGGCTTCAAATCGACGATGCCGGCTATGCAAAAATACGTGAAAATTCCGATGTCCTGAAATGCAGCCCAACGTATCAGAATCGGTTAATACACACACGAAAACATCACCAAAGGTGTACAGAAGTCATAGTTTGGTTTATTAGGGCCATTATGGCAGTCAGAGGTTGAAGTGACCAAAGGCTTCAAATCGACGATGCCGGCTATGCAAAAATACGTGAAAATTCCGATGTCACGGAATGCAGCCCAACTTATCGGAATCGGTTAATACACACACGAAAACATCACCAAAGGTGTACAGAAGTCATAGTTTGGTTTATTAGGGCCATTATGGCAGTCAGAGGTTGAAGTGACCAAAGGCTTCAAATCGACGATGCCGGCTATGCAAAAATACGTGAAAATTCCGATGTCCTGAAATGCAGCCCAACGTGTCAGAATCGGTTAATACACACACGAAAACATCACCAAAGGTGTACAGAAGTCATAGTTTGGTCTATTAGGGCCATTATGGCAGTCAGAGGTTGAAGCGACCAAAGGCTTCAAATCGACGATGCCGGCTATGCAAAAATACGTGAAAATTCCGATGTCCTGAAATGCAGCCCAACGTATCAGAATCGGTTAATACACACACGAAAACATCACCAAAGGTGTACAGAAGTCATAGTTTGGTTTATTAGGGCCATTATGGCAGTCAGAGGTTGAAGTGACCAAAGGCTTCAAATCGACGATGCCTGCTATGCAAAAATATGTGAAAATTCCGATGTCCTGAAATGCAGCCCAACGTATCGGAATCGGTTAATACACACACGAAGACATCACCAAAGGTGTACAGAAGTCAAAGTTTGGTCTATTAGGGCCATTATGGCAGTCAGAGGTTGAAGTGACCAAAGGCTTCAAATCGACGATGCCGGCTATGCAAAAATACGTGAAAATTCCGATGTCCTGAAATGCAGCCCAACGTATCAGAATCGGTTAATACACACACGAAAACATCACCAAAGGTGTACAGAAGTCATAGTTTGGTCTATTAGGGCCATTATGGCAGTCAGAGGTTGAAGTGACCAAAGGCTTCAAATCGACGATGCCGGCTATGCAAAAATACGTGAAAATTCCGATGTCCTGAAATGCAGCCCAACGTATCAGAATCGGTTAATACACACACGAAAACATCACCAAAGGTGTACAGAAGTCATAGTTTGGTCTATTAGGGCCATTATGGCAGTCAGAGGTTGAAGTGACCAAAGGCTTCAAATCGACGATGCCGGCTATGCAAAAATACGTGAAAATTCCGATGTCCTGAAATGCAGCCCAACGTATCAGAATCGGTTAATACACACACGAAAACATCACCAAAGGTGTACAGAAGTCATAGTTTGGTCTATTAGGGCCATTATGGCAGTCAGAGGTTGAAGTGACCAAAGGCTTCAAATCGACGATGCCGGCTATGCAAAAATACGTGAAAATTCCGATGTCACGGAATGCAGCCCAACGTATCGGAATCGGTTAATACACACACGAAGACATCACCAAAGGTGTACAGAAGTCAAAGTTTGGTCTATTAGGGCCATTATGGCAGTCAGAGGTTGAAGTGACCAAAGGCTTCAAATCGACGATGCCGGCTATGCAAAAATACGTGAAAATTCCGATGTCACGGAATGCAGCCCAACTTATCGGAATCGGTTAATACACACACGAAAACATCACCAAAGGTGTACAGAAGTCATAGTTTGGTTTATTAGGGCCATTATGGCAGTCAGAGGTTGAAGTGACCAAAGGCTTCAAATCGACGATGCCGGCTATGCAAAAATACGTGAAAATTCCGATGTCCTGAAATGCAGCCCAACGTATCAGAATCGGTTAATACACACACGAAAACATCACCAAAGGTGTACAGAAGTCATAGTTTGGTTTATTAGGGCCATTATGGCAGTCAGAGGTTGAAGTGACCAAAGGCTTCAAATCGACGATGCCGGCTATGCAAAAATACGTGAAAATTCCGATGTCCTGAAATGCAGCCCAACGTATCAGAATCGGTTAATACACACACGAAAACATCACCAAAGGTGTACAGAAGTCATAGTTTGGTTTATTAGGGCCATTATGGCAGTCAGAGGTTGAAGTGACCAAAGGCTTCAAATCGACGATGCCGGCTATGCAAAAATACGTGAAAATTCCGATGTCCTGAAATGCAGCCCAACTTATCGGAATCGGTTAATACAAACACGAAAACATCACCAAAGGTGTACAGAAGTCATAGTTTGGTCTATTAGGGCCATTATGGCAGTCAGAGGTTGAAGTGACCAAAGGCTTCAAATCGACGATGCCGGCTATGCAAAAATACGTGAAAATTCCGATGTCCTGAAATGCAGCCCAACGTATCAGAATCGGTTAATACACACACGAAAACATCACCAAAGGTGTACAGAAGTCATAGTTTGGTCTATTAGGGCCATTATGGCAGTCAGAGGTTGAAGTGACCAAAGGCTTCAAATCGACGATGCCGGCTATGCAAAAATACGTGAAAATTCCGATGTCCTGAAATGCAGCCCAACTTATCGGAATCGGTTAATACACACACGAAAACATCACCAAAGGTGTACAGAAGTCATAGTTTGGTCTATTGGGGCCATTGTGGCAGTCAGAGGTTGAAGTGACCAAAGGCTTCAAATCGACGATGCCGGCTATGCAAAAATACGTGAAAATTCCGATGTCCTGAAATGCAGCCCAACGTATCAGAATCGGTTAATACACACACGAAAACATCACCAAAGGTGTACAGAAGTCATAGTTTGGTTTATTAGGGCCATTATGGCAGTCAGAGGTTGAAGTGACCAAAGGCTTCAAATCGACGATGCCGGCTATGCAAAAATACGTGAAAATTCCGATGTCCTGAAATGCAGCCCAACGTATCAGAATCGGTTAATACACACACGAAAACATCACCAAAGGTGTACAGAAGTCATAGTTTGGTTTATTAGGGCCATTGTGGCAGTCAGAGGTTGAAGTGACCAAAGGCTTCAAATCGACGATGCCGGCTATGCAAAAATACGTGAAAATTCCGATGTCCTGAAATGCAGCCCAACGTATCAGAATCGGTTAATAAACACACGAAAACATCACCAAAGGTGTACAGAAGTCATAGTTTGGTTTATTAGGGCCATTATGGCAGTCAGAGGTTGAAGTGACCAAAGGCTTCAAATCGACGATGCCGGCTATGCAAAAATACGTGAAAATTCCGATGTCCTGAAATGCAGCCCAACTTATCGGAATCGGTTAATACAAACACGAAAACATCACCAAAGGTGTACAGAAGTCATAGTTTGGTCTATTAGGGCCATTATGGCAGTCAGAGGTTGAAGTGACCAAAGGCTTCAAATCGACGATGCCGAGGCTTCAAATGCGACCAAAGGCTTCAAATCGACGATGCCGGCTATGCAAAAATACGTGAAAATTCCGATGTCCTGAAATGCAGCCCAACTTATCGGAATCGGTTAATACACACACGAAAACATCACCAAAGGTGTACAGAAGTCATAGTTTGGTCTATTAGGGCCATTGTGGCAGTCAGAGGTTGAAGTGACCAAAGGCTTCAAATCGACGATGCCGGCTATGCAAAAATACGTGAAAATTCCGATGTCCTGAAATGCAGCCCAACGTATCAGAATCGGTTAATAAACACACGAAAACATCACCAAAGGTGTACAGAAGTCATAGTTTGGTTTATTAGGGCCATTATGGCAGTCAGAGGTTGAAGTGACCAAAGGCTTCAAATCGACGATGCCGGCTATGCAAAAATACGTGAAAATTCCGATGTCCTGAAATGCAGCCCAACTTATCGGAATCGGTTAATACAAACACGAAAACATCACCAAAGGTGTACAGAAGTCATAGTTTGGTCTATTAGGGCCATTATGGCAGTCAGAGGTTGAAGTGACCAAAGGCTTCAAATCGACGATGCCGGCTATGCAAAAATACGTGAAAATTCCGATGTCCTGAAATGCAGCCCAACGTATCAGAATCGGTTAATACACACACGAAAACATCACCAAAGGTGTACAGAAGTCATAGTTTGGTCTATTAGGGCCATTATGGCAGTCAGAGGTTGAAGTGACCAAAGGCTTCAAATCGACGATGCCGGCTATGCAAAAATACGTGAAAATTCCGATGTCCTGAAATGCAGCCCAACTTATCGGAATCGGTTAATACACACACGAAAACATCACCAAAGGTGTACAGAAGTCATAGTTTGGTCTATTGGGGCCATTGTGGCAGTCAGAGGTTGAAGTGACCAAAGGCTTCAAATCGACGATGCCGGCTATGCAAAAATACGTGAAAATTCCGATGTCCTGAAATGCAGCCCAGCGGATCAGAATCGGTTAATACACACACGACAACATCACCACAGGTGTACACAAGTCATAGTTTGGTTTATTAGGGCCATTATGGCAGTCAGAGGTTGAAGTGACCAAAGGCTTCAAATCGACGATGCCGGCTATGCAAAAATACGTGAAAATTCCGATGTCACGGAATGCAGCCCAACTTATCAAAATCGGTTAATACACACACGAAAACATCACCAAAGGTGTACAGAAGTCATAGTTTGGTCTATTAGGGCCATTATGGCAGTCAGAGGTTGAAGTGACAAAAGGCTTCAAATCGACGATGCCGGCTATGCAAAAATACGTGAAAATTCCGATGTCCTGAAATGCAGCCCAACGTATCGGAATCGGTTAATACACACACGAAGACATCACCAAAGGTGTACAGAAGTCAAAGTTTGGTCTATTAGGGCCATTATGGCAGTCAGAGGTTGAAGTGACCAAAGGCTTCAAATCGACGATGCCGGCTATGCAAAAATACGTGAAAATTCCGATGTCACGGAATGCAGCCCAACTTATCGGAATCGGTTAATACACACACGAAAACATCACCAAAGGTGTACAGAAGTCATAGTTTGGTTTATTAGGGCCATTATGGCAGTCAGAGGTTGAAGTGACCAAAGGCTTCAAATCGACGATGCCGGCTATGCAAAAATACGTGAAAATTCCGATGTCCTGAAATGCAGCCCAACGTATCAGAATCGGTTAATACACACACGAAAACATCACCAAAGGTGTACAGAAGTCATAGTTTGGTTTATTAGGGCCATTATGGCAGTCAGAGGTTGAAGTGACCAAAGGCTTCAAATCGACGATGCCGGCTATGCAAAAATACGTGAAAATTCCGATGTCACGGAATGCAGCCCAACTTATCGGAATCGGTTAATACACACACGAAAACATCACCAAAGGTGTACAGAAGTCATAGTTTGGTTTATTAGGGCCATTATGGCAGTCAGAGGTTGAAGTGACCAAAGGCTTCAAATCGACGATGCCGGCTATGCAAAAATACGTGAAAATTCCGATGTCCTGAAATGCAGCCCAACTTATCGGAATCGGTTAATACACACACGAAAACATCACCAAAGGTGTACAGAAGTCATAGTTTGGTTTATTAGGGCCATTATGGCAGTCAGAGGTTGAAGTGACCAAAGGCTTCAAATCGACGATGCCTGCTATGCAAAAATATGTGAAAATTCCGATGTCCTGAAATGCAGCCCAACGTATCGGAATCGGTTAATACACACACGAAGACATCACCAAAGGTGTACAGAAGTCAAAGTTTGGTCTATTAGGGCCATTATGGCAGTCAGAGGTTGAAGTGACCAAAGGCTTCAAATCGACGATGCCGGCTATGCAAAAATACGTGAAAATTCCGATGTCCTGAAATGCAGCCCAACGTATCAGAATCGGTTAATACACACACGAAAACATCACCAAAGGTGTACAGAAGTCATAGTTTGGTCTATTAGGGCCATTATGGCAGTCAGAGGTTGAAGTGACCAAAGGCTTCAAATCGACGATGCCGGCTATGCAAAAATACGTGAAAATTCCGATGTCCTGAAATGCAGCCCAACGTATCAGAATCGGTTAATACACACACGAAAACATCACCAAAGGTGTACAGAAGTCATAGTTTGGTCTATTAGGGCCATTATGGCAGTCAGAGGTTGAAGTGACCAAAGGCTTCAAATCGACGATGCCGGCTATGCAAAAATACGTGAAAATTCCGATGTCCTGAAATGCAGCCCAACGTATCAGAATCGGTTAATACACACACGAAAACATCACCAAAGGTGTACAGAAGTCATAGTTTGGTCTATTAGGGCCATTATGGCAGTCAGAGGTTGAAGTGACCAAAGGCTTCAAATCGACGATGCCGGCTATGCAAAAATACGTGAAAATTCCGATGTCACGGAATGCAGCCCAACGTATCGGAATCGGTTAATACACACACGAAGACATCACCAAAGGTGTACAGAAGTCAAAGTTTGGTCTATTAGGGCCATTATGGCAGTCAGAGGTTGAAGTGACCAAAGGCTTCAAATCGACGATGCCGGCTATGCAAAAATACGTGAAAATTCCGATGTCACGGAATGCAGCCCAACTTATCGGAATCGGTTAATACACACACGAAAACATCACCAAAGGTGTACAGAAGTCATAGTTTGGTTTATTAGGGCCATTATGGCAGTCAGAGGTTGAAGTGACCAAAGGCTTCAAATCGACGATGCCGGCTATGCAAAAATACGTGAAAATTCCGATGTCCTGAAATGCAGCCCAACGTATCAGAATCGGTTAATACACACACGAAAACATCACCAAAGGTGTACAGAAGTCATAGTTTGGTCTATTAGGGCCATTATGGCAGTCAGAGGTTGAAGTGACCAAAGGCTTCAAATCGACGATGCCGGCTATGCAAAAATACGTGGAAATTCCGATGTCCTGAAATGCAGACCAACGTATCAGAATCGGTTAATACACACACGAAAACATCACCAAAGGTGTACAGAAGTCATAGTTTGGTTTATTAGGGCCATTATGGCAGTCAGAGGTTGAAGTGACCAAAGGCTTCAAATCGACGATGCCGGCTATGCAAAAATACGTGAAAATTCCGATGTCCTGAAATGCAGCCCAACTTATCGGAATCGGTTAATACAAACACGAAAACATCACCAAAGGTGTACAGAAGTCATAGTTTGGTCTATTAGGGCCATTATGGCAGTCAGAGGTTGAAGTGACCAAAGGCTTCAAATCGACGATGCCGGCTATGCAAAAATACTTGAAAATTCCGATGTCCTGAAATGCAGCCCAACGTATCAGAATCGGTTAATACACACACGAAAACATCACCAAAGGTGTACAGAAGTCATAGTTTGGTCTATTAGGGCCATTATGGCAGTCAGAGGTTGAAGTGACCAAAGGCTTCAAATCGACGATGCCGGCTATGCAAAAATACGTGAAAATTCCGATGTCCTGAAATGCAGCCCAACTTATCGGAATCGGTTAATACACACACGAAAACATCACCAAAGGTGTACAGAAGTCATAGTTTGGTCTATTGGGGCCATTGTGGCAGTCAGAGGTTGAAGTGACCAAAGGCTTCAAATCGACGATGCCGGCTATGCAAAAATACGTGAAAATTCCGATGTCCTGAAATGCAGCCCAACGTATCAGAATCGGTTAATACACACACGAAAACATCACCAAAGGTGTACAGAAGTCATAGTTTGGTTTATTAGGGCCATTATGGCAGTCAGAGGTTGAAGTGACCAAAGGCTTCAAATCGACGATGCCGGCTATGCAAAAATACGTGAAAATTCCGATGTCACGGAATGCAGCCCAACTTATCAAAATCGGTTAATACACACACGAAAACATCACCAAAGGTGTACAGAAGTCATAGTTTGGTCTATTAGGGCCATTATGGCAGTCAGAGGTTGAAGTGACAAAAGGCTTCAAATCGACGATGCCGGCTATGCAAAAATACGTGAAAATTCCGATGTCCTGAAATGCAGCCCAACGTATCGGAATCGGTTAATACACACACGAAGACATCACCAAAGGTGTACAGAAGTCAAAGTTTGGTCTATTAGGGCCATTATGGCAGTCAGAGGTTGAAGTGACCAAAGGCTTCAAATCGACGATGCCGGCTATGCAAAAATACGTGAAAATTCCGATGTCACGGAATGCAGCCCAACTTATCGGAATCGGTTAATACACACACGAAAACATCACCAAAGGTGTACAGAAGTCATAGTTTGGTTTATTAGGGCCATTATGGCAGTCAGAGGTTGAAGTGACCAAAGGCTTCAAATCGACGATGCCGGCTATGCAAAAATACGTGAAAATTCCGATGTCCTGAAATGCAGCCCAACGTATCAGAATCGGTTAATACACACACGAAAACATCACCAAAGGTGTACAGAAGTCATAGTTTGGTTTATTAGGGCCATTATGGCAGTCAGAGGTTGAAGTGACCAAAGGCTTCAAATCGACGATGCCGGCTATGCAAAAATACGTGAAAATTCCGATGTCACGGAATGCAGCCCAACTTATCGGAATCGGTTAATACACACACGAAAACATCACCAAAGGTGTACAGAAGTCATAGTTTGGTTTATTAGGGCCATTATGGCAGTCAGAGGTTGAAGTGACCAAAGGCTTCAAATCGACGATGCCGGCTATGCAAAAATACGTGAAAATTCCGATGTCCTGAAATGCAGCCCAACGTATCAGAATCGGTTAATACACACACGAAAACATCACCAAAGGTGTACAGAAGTCATAGTTTGGTCTATTAGGGCCATTATGGCAGTCAGAGGTTGAAGCGACCAAAGGCTTCAAATCGACGATGCCGGCTATGCAAAAATACGTGAAAATTCCGATGTCCTGAAATGCAGCCCAACTTATCGGAATCGGTTAATACACACACGAAAACATCACCAAAGGTGTACAGAAGTCATAGTTTGGTCTATTAGGGCCATTATGGCAGTCAGAGGTTGAAGTGACCAAAGGCTTCAAATCGACGATGCCGGCTATGCAAAAATACGTGAAAATTCCGATGTCCTGAAATGCAGCCCAACGTATCAGAATCGGTTAATACACACACGAAAACATCACCAAAGGTGTACAGAAGTCATAGTTTGGTTTATTAGGGCCATTATGGCAGTCAGAGGTTGAAGTGACCAAAGGCTTCAAATCGACGATGCCTGCTATGCAAAAATATGTGAAAATTCCGATGTCCTGAAATGCAGCCCAACGTATCGGAATCGGTTAATACACACACGAAGACATCACCAAAGGTGTACAGAAGTCAAAGTTTGGTCTATTAGGGCCATTATGGCAGTCAGAGGTTGAAGTGACCAAAGGCTTCAAATCGACGATGCCGGCTATGCAAAAATACGTGAAAATTCCGATGTCACGGAATGCAGCCCAACTTATCGGAATCGGTTAATACACACACGAAAACATCACCAAAGGTGTACAGAAGTCATAGTTTGGTTTATTAGGGCCATTATGGCAGTCAGAGGTTGAAGTGACCAAAGGCTTCAAATCGACGATGCCGGCTATGCAAAAATACGTGAAAATTCCGATGTCCTGAAATGCAGCCCAACGTATCAGAATCGGTTAATACACACACGAAAACATCACCAAAGGTGTACAGAAGTCATAGTTTGGTCTATTAGGGCCATTATGGCAGTCAGAGGTTGAAGTGACCAAAGGCTTCAAATCGACGATGCCGGCTATGCAAAAATACGTGGAAATTCCGATGTCCTGAAATGCAGACCAACGTATCAGAATCGGTTAATACACACACGAAAACATCACCAAAGGTGTACAGAAGTCATAGTTTGGTTTATTAGGGCCATTATGGCAGTCAGAGGTTGAAGTGACCAAAGGCTTCAAATCGACGATGCCGGCTATGCAAAAATACGTGAAAATTCCGATGTCCTGAAATGCAGCCCAACGTATCAGAATCGGTTAATACACACACGAAAACATCACCAAAGGTGTACAGAAGTCATAGTTTGGTTTATTAGGGCCATTATGGCAGTCAGAGGTTGAAGTGACCAAAGGCTTCAAATCGACGATGCCGGCTATGCAAAAATACGTGAAAATTCCGATGTCCTGAAATGCAGCCCAACTTATCGGAATCGGTTAATACAAACACGAAAACATCACCAAAGGTGTACAGAAGTCATAGTTTGGTCTATTAGGGCCATTATGGCAGTCAGAGGTTGAAGTGACCAAAGGCTTCAAATCGACGATGCCGGCTATGCAAAAATACGTGAGAATTCCGATGTCCTGAAATGCAGCCCAACGTATCAGAATCGGTTAATACACACACGAAAACATCACCAAAGGTGTACAGAAGTCATAGTTTGGTTTATTAGGGCCATTATGGCAGTCAGAGGTTGAAGTGACCAAAGGCTTCAAATCGACGATGCCGGCTATGCAAAAATACGTGAAAATTCCGATGTCCTGAAATGCAGCCCAACTTATCGGAATCGGTTAATACAAACACGAAAACATCACCAAAGGTGTACAGAAGTCATAGTTTGGTCTATTAGGGCCATTATGGCAGTCAGAGGTTGAAGTGACCAAAGGCTTCAAATCGACGATGCCGGCTATGCAAAAATACGTGAAAATTCCGATGTCCTGAAATGCAGCCCAACTTATCGGAATCGGTTAATACACACACGAAAACATCACCAAAGGTGTACAGAAGTCATAGTTTGGTCTATTAGGGCCATTATGGCAGTCAGAGGTTGAAGTGACCAAAGGCTTCAAATCGACGATGCCGGCTATGCAAAAATACGTGAAAATTCCGATGTCCTGAAATGCAGCCCAACGTATCATGTCCGGCTATGTAAAAATACGTGAAAATTCCGATGTCCTGAAATGCAGCCCAACTTATCGGAATCGGTTAATACACACACGAAAACATCACCAAAGGTGTACAGAAGTCATAGTTTGGTCTATTAGGGCCATTATGGCAGTCAGAGGTTGAAGTGACCAAAGGCTTCAAATCGACGATGCCGGCTATGCAAAAATACGTGAAAATTCCGATGTCCTGAAATGCAGCCCAACGTATCAGAATCGGTTAATACACACACGAAAACATCACCAAAGGTGTACAGAAGTCATAGTTTGGTTTATTAGGGCCATTATGGCAGTCAGAGGTTGAAGTGACCAAAGGCTTCAAATCGACGATGCCGGCTATGCAAAAATACGTGAAAATTCCGATGTCCTGAAATGCAGCCCAACGTATCAGAATCGGTTAATACACACACGAAAACATCACCAAAGGTGTACAGAAGTCATAGTTTGGTCTATTAGGGCCATTATGGCAGTCAGAGGTTGAAGTGACCAAAGGCTTCAAATCGACGATGCCGGCTATGCAAAAATACGTGAAAATTCCGATGTCCTGAAATGCAGCCCAACTTATCGGAATCGGTTAATACACACACGAAAACATCACCAAAGGTGTACAGAAGTCATAGTTTGGTCTATTAGGGCCATTATGGCAGTCAGAGGTTGAAGTGACCAAAGGCTTCAAATCGACGATGCCGGCTATGCAAAAATACGTGAAAATTCCGATGTCCTGAAATGCAGCCCAACTTATCGGAATCGGTTAATACACACACGAAAACATCACCAAAGGTGTACAGAAGTCATAGTTTGGTCTATTAGGGCCATTATGGCAGTCAGAGGTTGAAGTGACCAAAGGCTTCAAATCGACGATGCCGGCTATGCAAAAATACGTGAAAATTCCGATGTCCTGAAATGCAGCCCAACGTATCGGAATCGGTTAATACACACACGAAAACATCACCAAAGGTGTACAGAAGTCATAGTTTGGTCTATTAGGGCCATTATGGCAGTCAGAGGTTGAAGTGACCAAAGGCTTCAAATCGACGATGCCGGCTATGCAAAAATACGTGAAAATTCCGATGTCCTGAAATGCAGCCCAACGTATCAGAATCGGTTAATACACACACGAAAACATCACCAAAGGTGTACAGGAGTCATAGCTTGGTCTATTAGGGCCATTATGGCAGTCAGAGGTTGAAGTGACCAAAGGCTTCAAATCGACGATGCCGGCTATGCAAAAATACGTGAAAATTCCGATGTCCTGAAATGCAGCCCAACTTATCGGAATCGGTTAATAGACACACGAAAACATCACCAAAGGTGTACAGAAGTCATAGTTTGGTCTATTAGGGCCATTATGGCAGTCAGAGGTTGAAGTGACCAAAGGCTTCAAATCGACGATGCCGGCTATGCAAAAATACGTGAAAATTCCGATGTCACGTAATGCAGCCCAACTTATCGGAATCGGTTAATACACACACGAAAACATCACCAAAGATGTACAGAAGTCATAGTTTGGTTTATTAGGGCCATTATGGCAGTCAGAGGTTGAAGTGACCAAAGGCTTCAAATCGACGATGCCGGCTATGCAAAAATACGTGAAAATTCCGATGTCCTGAAATGCAGCCCAACTTATCGGAATCGGTTAATACACACACGAAAACATCACCAAAGGTGTACAGAAGTCATAGTTTGGTCTATTAGGGCCATTATGGCAGTCAGAGGTTGAAGTGACCAAAGGCTTCAAATCGACGATGCCGGCTATGCAAAAATACGTGAAAATTCCGATGTCCTGAAATGCAGCCCAACTTATCGGAATCGGTTAATACACACACGAAAACATCACCAAAGGTGTACA
Organism: Eristalis tenax; assembly: GCA_905231855.2. NCBI lineage: Eukaryota > Metazoa > Arthropoda > Insecta > Diptera > Syrphidae > Eristalis > Eristalis tenax. Next base: position 107,482 of record CAJNIU020000120.1, read on the forward strand.
GAAGTCATAGTTTGGTCTATTAGGGCCATTATGGCAGTCAGAGGTTGAAGTGACCAAAGGCTTCAAATCGACGATGCCGGCTATGCAAAAATACGTGAAAATTCCGATGTCCTGAAATGCAGCCCAACGTATCAGAATCGGTTAATACACACACGAAAACATCACCAAAGGTGTACAGGAGTCATAGCTTGGTCTATTAGGGCCATTATGGCAGTCAGAGGTTGAAGTGACCAAAGGCTTCAAATCGACGATGCCGGCTATGCAAAAATACGTGAAAATTCCGATGTCCTGAAATGCAGCCCAACTTATCGGAATCGGTTAATACACACACGAAAACATCACCAAAGGTGTACAGAAGTCATAGTTTGGTCTATTAGGGCCATTATGGCAGTCAGAGGTTGAAGTGACCAAAGGCTTCAAATCGACGATGCCGGCTATGCAAAAATACGTGAAAATTCCGATGTCCTGAAATGCAGCCCAACGTATCAGAATCGGTTAATACACACACGAAAACATCACCAAAGGTGTACAGAAGTCATAGTTTGGTTTATTAGGGCCATTATGGCAGTCAGAGGTTGAAATGACCAAAGGCTTCAAATCGACGATGCCGGCTATGCAAAAATACGTGAAAATTCCGATGTCCTGAAATGCAGCCCAACTTATCGGAATCGGTTAATACACACACAAAAACATCACCAAAGGTGTACAGAAGTCATAGTTTGGTCTATTAGGGCCATTATGGCAGTCAGAGGTTGAAGTGACCAAAGGCTTCAAATCGACGATGCCGGCTATGCAAAAATACGTGAAAATTCCGATGTCCTGAAATGCAGCCCAACGTATCAGAATCGGTTAATACACACACGAAAACATCACCAAAGGTGTACAGGAGTCATAGCTTGGTCTATTAGGGCCATTATGGCAGTCAGAGGTTGAAGTGACCAAAGGCTTCAAATCGACGATGCCGGCTATGCAAAAATACGTGAAAATTCCGATGTCCTGAAATGCAGCCCAACTTATCGGAATCGGTTAATACACACACGAAAACATCACCAAAGGTGTACAGAAGTCATAGTTTGGTCTATTAGGGCCATTATGGCAGTCAGAGGTTGAAGTGACCAAAGGCTTCAAATCGACGATGCCGGCTATGCAAAAATACGTGAAAATTCCGATGTCACGGAATGCAGCCCAACTTATCGGAATCGGTTAATACACACACGAAAACATCACCAAAGGTGTACAGAAGTCATAGTTTGGTTTATTAGGGCCATTATGGCAGTCAGAGGTTGAAGTGACCAAAGGCTTCAAATCGACGATGCCGGCTATGCAAAAATACGTGAAAATTCCGATGTCCTGAAATGCAGCCCAACGTATCAGAATCGGTTAATACACACACGAAAACATCACCAAAGGTGTACAGAAGTCATAGTTTGGTTTATTAGGGCCATTATGGCAGTCAGAGGTTGAAGTGACCAAAGGCTTCAAATCGACGATGCCGGCTATGCAAAAATACGTGAAAATTCCGATGTCCTGAAATGCAGCCCAACTTATCGGAATCGGTTAATACACACACGAAAACATCACCAAAGGTGTACAGAAGTCATAGTTTGGTCTATTAGGGCCATTATGGCAGTCAGAGGTTGAAGTGACCAAAGGCTTCAAATCGACGATGCCGGCTATGCAAAAATACGTGAAAATTCCGATGTCCTGAAATGCAGCCCAACTTATCGGAATCGGTTAATACACACACGAAAACATCACCAAAGGTGTACAGAAGTCATAGTTTGGTCTATTAGGGCCATTATGGCAGTCAGAGGTTGAAGTGACCAAAGGCTTCAAATCGACGATGCCGGCTATGCAAAAATACGTGAAAATTCCGATGTCCTGAAATGCAGCCCAACTTATCGGAATCGGTTAATACACACACGAAAACATCACCAAAGGTGTACAGAAGTCATAGTTTGGTCTATTAGGGCCATTATGGCAGTCAGAGGTTGAAGTGACCAAAGGCTTCAAATCGACGATGCCGGCTATGCAAAAATACGTGAAAATTCCGATGTCCTGAAATGCAGCCCAACGTATCAGAATCGGTTAATACACACACGAAAACATCACCAAAGGTGTACAGAAGTCATAGTTTGGTTTATTAGGGCCATTATGGCAGTCAGAGGTTGAAATGACCAAAGGCTTCAAATCGACGATGCCGGCTATGCAAAAATACGTGAAAATTCCGATGTCCTGAAATGCAGCCCAACTTATCGGAATCGGTTAATACACACACAAAAACATCACCAAAGGTGTACAGAAGTCATAGTTTGGTCTATTAGGGCCATTATGGCAGTCAGAGGTTGAAGTGACCAAAGGCTTCAAATCGACGATGCCGGCTATGCAAAAATACGTGAAAATTCCGATGTCCTGAAATGCAGCCCAACGTATCAGAATCGGTTAATACACACACGAAAACATCACCAAAGGTGTACAGGAGTCATAGCTTGGTCTATTAGGGCCATTATGGCAGTCAGAGGTTGAAGTGACCAAAGGCTTCAAATCGACGATGCCGGCTATGCAAAAATACGTGAAAATTCCGATGTCCTGAAATGCAGCCCAACTTATCGGAATCGGTTAATACACACACGAAAACATCACCAAAGGTGTACAGAAGTCATAGTTTGGTCTATTAGGGCCATTATGGCAGTCAGAGGTTGAAGTGACCAAAGGCTTCAAATCGACGATGCCGGCTATGCAAAAATACGTGAAAATTCCGATGTCACGGAATGCAGCCCAACTTATCGGAATCGGTTAATACACACACGAAAACATCACCAAAGGTGTACAGAAGTCATAGTTTGGTTTATTAGGGCCATTATGGCAGTCAGAGGTTGAAGTGACCAAAGGCTTCAAATCGACGATGCCGGCTATGCAAAAATACGTGAAAATTCCGATGTCCTGAAATGCAGCCCAACGTATCAGAATCGGTTAATACACACACGAAAACATCACCAAAGGTGTACAGAAGTCATAGTTTGGTTTATTAGGGCCATTATGGCAGTCAGAGGTTGAAGTGACCAAAGGCTTCAAATCGACGATGCCGGCTATGCAAAAATACGTGAAAATTCCGATGTCCTGAAATGCAGCCCAACTTATCGGAATCGGTTAATACACACACGAAAACATCACCAAAGGTGTACAGAAGTCATAGTTTGGTCTATTAGGGCCATTATGGCAGTCAGAGGTTGAAGTGACCAAAGGCTTCAAATCGACGATGCCGGCTATGCAAAAATACGTGAAAATTCCGATGTCCTGAAATGCAGCCCAACTTATCGGAATCGGTTAATACACACACGAAAACATCACCAAAGGTGTACAGAAGTCATAGTTTGGTCTATTAGGGCCATTATGGCAGTCAGAGGTTGAAGTGACCAAAGGCTTCAAATCGACGATGCCGGCTATGCAAAAATACGTGAAAATTCCGATGTCCTGAAATGCAGCCCAACTTATCGGAATCGGTTAATACACACACGAAAACATCACCAAAGGTGTACAGAAGTCATAGTTTGGTCTATTAGGGCCATTATGGCAGTCAGAGGTTGAAGTGACCAAAGGCTTCAAATCGACGATGCCGGCTATGCAAAAATACGTGAAAATTCCGATGTCCTGAAATGCAGCCCAACGTATCAGAATCGGTTAATACACACACGAAAACATCACCAAAGGTGTACAGGAGTCATAGCTTGGTCTATTAGGGCCATTATGGCAGTCAGAGGTTGAAGTGACCAAAGGCTTCAAATCGACGATGCCGGCTATGCAAAAATACGTGAAAATTCCGATGTCCTGAAATGCAGCCCAACTTATCGGAATCGGTTAATACACACACGAAAACATCACCAAAGGTGTACAGAAGTCATAGTTTGGTCTATTAGGGCCATTATGGCAGTCAGAGGTTGAAGTGACCAAAGGCTTCAAATCGACGATGCCGGCTATGCAAAAATACGTGAAAATTCCGATGTCACGGAATGCAGCCCAACTTATCGGAATCGGTTAATACACACACGAAAACATCACCAAAGATGTACAGAAGTCATAGTTTGGTTTATTAGGGCCATTATGGCAGTCAGAGGTTGAAGTGACCAAAGGCTTCAAATCGACGATGCCGGCTATGCAAAAATACGTGAAAATTCCGATGTCCTGAAATGCAGCCCAACGTATCAGAATCGGTTAATACACACACGAAAACATCACCAAAGGTGTACAGAAGTCATAGTTTGGTTTATTAGGGCCATTATGGCAGTCAGAGGTTGAAATGACCAAAGGCTTCAAATCGACGATGCCGGCTATGCAAAAATACGTGAAAATTCCGATGTCCTGAAATGCAGCCCAACTTATCGGAATCGGTTAATACACACACGAAAACATCACCAAAGGTGTACAGAAGTCATAGTTTGGTCTATTAGGGCCATTATGACAGTCAGAGGTTGAAGTGACCAAAGGCTTCAAATCGACGATGCCGGCTATGCAAAAATACGTGAAAATTCCGATGTCCTGAAATGCAGCCCAACTTATCGGAATCGGTTAATACACACACGAAAACATCACCAAAGGTGTACAGAAGTCATAGTTTGGTCTATTAGGGCCATTATGGCAGTCAGAGGTTGAAGTGACCAAAGGCTTCAAATCGACGATGCCGGCTATGCAAAAATACGTGAAAATTCCGATGTCCTGAAATGCAGCCCAACTTATCGGAATCGGTTAATACACACACGAAAACATCACCAAAGGTGTACAGAAGTCATAGTTTGGTCTATTAGGGCCATTATGGCAGTCAGAGGTTGAAGTGACCAAAGGCTTCAAATCGACGATGCCGGCTATGCAAAAATACGTGAAAATTCCGATGTCCTGAAATGCAGCCCAACGTATCAGAATCGGTTAATACACACACGAAAACATCACCAAAGGTGTACAGGAGTCATAGCTTGGTCTATTAGGGCCATTATGGCAGTCAGAGGTTGAAGTGACCAAAGGCTTCAAATCGACGATGCCGGCTATGCAAAAATACGTGAAAATTCCGATGTCCTGAAATGCAGCCCAACTTATCGGAATCGGTTAATACACACACGAAAACATCACCAAAGGTGTACAGAAGTCATAGTTTGGTCTATTAGGGCCATTATGGCAGTCAGAGGTTGAAGTGACCAAAGGCTTCAAATCGACGATGCCGGCTATGCAAAAATACGTGAAAATTCCGATGTCCTGAAATGCAGCCCAACGTATCAGAATCGGTTAATACACACACGAAAACATCACCAAAGGTGTACAGAAGTCATAGTTTGGTTTATTAGGGCCATTATGGCAGTCAGAGGTTGAAATGACCAAAGGCTTCAAATCGACGATGCCGGCTATGCAAAAATACGTGAAAATTCCGATGTCCTGAAATGCAGCCCAACTTATCGGAATCGGTTAATACACACACAAAAACATCACCAAAGGTGTACAGAAGTCATAGTTTGGTCTATTAGGGCCATTATGGCAGTCAGAGGTTGAAGTGACCAAAGGCTTCAAATCGACGATGCCGGCTATGCAAAAATACGTGAAAATTCCGATGTCCTGAAATGCAGCCCAACGTATCAGAATCGGTTAATACACACACGAAAACATCACCAAAGGTGTACAGGAGTCATAGCTTGGTCTATTAGGGCCATTATGGCAGTCAGAGGTTGAAGTGACCAAAGGCTTCAAATCGACGATGCCGGCTATGCAAAAATACGTGAAAATTCCGATGTCCTGAAATGCAGCCCAACTTATCGGAATCGGTTAATACACACACGAAAACATCACCAAAGGTGTACAGAAGTCATAGTTTGGTCTATTAGGGCCATTATGGCAGTCAGAGGTTGAAGTGACCAAAGGCTTCAAATCGACGATGCCGGCTATGCAAAAATACGTGAAAATTCCGATGTCACGGAATGCAGCCCAACTTATCGGAATCGGTTAATACACACACGAAAACATCACCAAAGGTGTACAGAAGTCATAGTTTGGTTTATTAGGGCCATTATGGCAGTCAGAGGTTGAAGTGACCAAAGGCTTCAAATCGACGATGCCGGCTATGCAAAAATACGTGAAAATTCCGATGTCCTGAAATGCAGCCCAACGTATCAGAATCGGTTAATACACACACGAAAACATCACCAAAGGTGTACAGAAGTCATAGTTTGGTTTATTAGGGCCATTATGGCAGTCAGAGGTTGAAATGACCAAAGGCTTCAAATCGACGATGCCGGCTATGCAAAAAACGTGAAAATTCCGATGTCACGGAATGCAGCCCAACTTATCGGAATCGGTTAATACACACACGAAAACATCACCAAAGGTGTACAGAAGTCATAGTTTGGTCTATTAGGGCCATTATGGCAGTCAGAGGTTGAAGTGACCAAAGGCTTCAAATCGACGATGCCGGCTATGGAAAAATACGTGAAAATTCCGATGTCCTGAAATGCAGCCCAACTTATCGGAATCGGTTAATACACACACGAAAACATCACCAAAGGTGTACAGAAGTCATGGTTTGGTTTATTAGGGCCATTATGGCAGCCAGAGGTTGAAGTGACCAAAGGCTTCAAATCGACGATGCCGGCTATGCAAAAATACGTGAAAATTCCGATGTCACGGAATGCAGCCCAACTTATCGGAATCGGTTAATACACACACGAAAACATCACCAAAGGTGTACAGAAGTCATAGTTTGGTCTATTAGGGCCATTATGGCAGTCAGAGGTTGAAGTGACCAAAGGCTTCAAATCGACGATGCCGGCTATGCAAAAATACGTGAAAATTCCGATGTCCTGAAATGCAGCCCAACGTATCAGAATCGGTTAATACACACACGAAAACATCACCAAAGGTGTACAGAAGTCATAGTTTGGGTTATTAGGGCCATTATGGCAGTCAGAGGTTGAAGTGACTAAAGGCTTCAAATCGACGATGCCGGCTATGCAAAAATACGTGAAAATTCCGATGTCCTGAAATGCAGCCCAACGTATCAGAATCGGTTAATACACACACGAAAACATCACCAAAGGTGTACAGAAGTCATAGTTTGGTCTATTAGGGCCATTATGGCAGTCAGAGGTTGAAGTGACCAAAGGCTTCAAATCGACGATGCCGGCTATGCAAAAATACGTGAAAATTCCGATGTCCTGAAATGCAGCCCAACGTATCAGAATCGGTTAATACACACACGAAAACATCACCAAAGGTGTACAGAAGTCATAGTTTGGCTTATTAGGGCCATTATGGCAGTCAGAGGTTGAAGTGACCAAAGGCTTCAAATCGATGATGCCGGCTATGCAAAAATACGTGAAAATTCCGATGTCCTGAAATGCAGCCCAACTTATCGGAATCGGTTAATACACACACGAAAACATCACCAAAGGTGTACAGAAGTCATAGTTTGGTCTATTAGGGCCATTATGGCAGTCAGAGGTTGAAGTGACCAAAGGCTTCAAATCGACGATGCCGGCTATGCAAAAATACGTGAAAATTCCGATGTCCTGAAATGCAGCCCAACGTATCAGAATCGGTTAATACACACACGAAAACATCACCAAAGGTGTACAGAAGTCATAGTTTGGTCTATTAGGGCCATTATGGCAGTCAGAGGTTGAAGTGACCAAAGGCTTCAAATCGACGATGCCGGCTATGCAAAAATATGTGAAAATTCCGATGTCACGGAATGCAGCCCAACTTATCGGAATCGGTTGATACACACACGAAAACATCACCAAAGGTGTACAGAAGTCATAGTTTGGTTTATTAGGGCCATTATGGCAGTCAGAGGTTGAAGTGACCAAAGGCGACGACGATGCCGGCTATGCAAAAATACGTGAAAATTCCGATGTCCTGAAATGCAGCCCAACGTATCAGAATCGGTTAATACACACACGAAAACATCACCAAAGGTGTACAGAAGTCAAAGTTTGGTCTATTAGGGCCATTATGGCAGTCAGAGGTTGAAGTGACCAAAGGCTTCAAATCGACGACGTGAAAATTCCGATGTCCTGAAATGCAGCCCAACTTATCGGAATCGGTTAATACACACACGAAAACATCACCAAAGGTGTACAGAAGTCATAGTTTGGTCTATTAGGGCCATTATGGCAGTCAGAGGTTGAAGTGACCAAAGGCTTCAAATCGACGATGCCGGCTATGCAAAAATACGTGAAAATTCCGATGTCCTGAAATGCAGCCCAACTTATCGGAATCGGTTAATACACACACGAAAACATCACCAAAGGTGTACAGAAGTCATAGTTTGGTTTATTAGGGCCATTATGGCAGTCAGAGGTTGAAGTGACCAAAGGCTTCAAATCGACGATGCCGGCTATGCAAAAATACGTGAAAATTCCGATGTCCTGAAATGCAGCCCAACGTATCAGAATCGGTTAATACACACACGAAAACATCACCAAAGGTGTACAGAAGTCATAGTTTGGTTTATTAGGGCCATTATGGCAGTCAGAGGTTGAAATGACCAAAGGCTTCAAATCGACGATGCCGGCTATGCAAAAAACGTGAAAATTCCGATGTCACGGAATGCAGCCCAACTTATCGGAATCGGTTAATACACACACGAAAACATCACCAAAGGTGTACAGAAGTCATAGTTTGGTCTATTAGGGCCATTATGGCAGTCAGAGGTTGAAGTGACCAAAGGCTTCAAATCGACGATGCCGGCTATGGAAAAATACGTGAAAATTCCGATGTCCTGAAATGCAGCCCAACTTATCGGAATCGGTTAATACACACACGAAAACATCACCAAAGGTGTACAGAAGTCATGGTTTGGTTTATTAGGGCCATTATGGCAGCCAGAGGTTGAAGTGACCAAAGGCTTCAAATCGACGATGCCGGCTATGCAAAAATACGTGAAAATTCCGATGTCACGGAATGCAGCCCAACTTATCGGAATCGGTTAATACACACACGAAAACATCACCAAAGGTGTACAGAAGTCATAGTTTGGTCTATTAGGGCCATTATGGCAGTCAGAGGTTGAAGTGACCAAAGGCTTCAAATCGACGATGCCGGCTATGCAAAAATACGTGAAAATTCCGATGTCCTGAAATGCAGCCCAACGTATCAGAATCGGTTAATACACACACGAAAACATCACCAAAGGTGTACAGAAGTCATAGTTTGGGTTATTAGGGCCATTATGGCAGTCAGAGGTTGAAGTGACTAAAGGCTTCAAATCGACGATGCCGGCTATGCAAAAATACGTGAAAATTCCGATGTCCTGAAATGCAGCCCAACGTATCAGAATCGGTTAATACACACACGAAAACATCACCAAAGGTGTACAGAAGTCATAGTTTGGTCTATTAGGGCCATTATGGCAGTCAGAGGTTGAAGTGACCAAAGGCTTCAAATCGACGATGCCGGCTATGCAAAAATACGTGAAAATTCCGATGTCCTGAAATGCAGCCCAACGTATCAGAATCGGTTAATACACACACGAAAACATCACCAAAGGTGTACAGAAGTCATAGTTTGGTCTATTAGGGCCATTATGGCAGTCAGAGGTTGAAGTGACCAAAGGCTTCAAATCGACGATGCCGGCTATGCAAAAATACGTGAAAATTCCGATGTCCTGAAATGCAGCCCAACTTATCGGAATCGGTTAATACACACACGAAAACATCACCAAAGGTGTACAGAAGTCATAGTTTGGTCTATTAGGGCCATTATGGCAGTCAGAGGTTGAAGTGACCAAAGGCTTCAAATCGACGATGCCGGCTATGCAAAAATACGTGAAAATTCCGATGTCCTGAAATGCAGCCCAACGTATCAGAATCGGTTAATACACACACGAAAACATCACCAAAGGTGTACAGAAGTCATAGTTTGGTCTATTAGGGCCATTATGGCAGTCAGAGGTTGAAGTGACCAAAGGCTTCAAATCGACGATGCCGGCTATGCAAAAATATGTGAAAATTCCGATGTCACGGAATGCAGCCCAACTTATCGGAATCGGTTGATACACACACGAAAACATCACCAAAGGTGTACAGAAGTCATAGTTTGGTTTATTAGGGCCATTATGGCAGTCAGAGGTTGAAGTGACCAAAGGCGACGACGATGCCGGCTATGCAAAAATACGTGAAAATTCCGATGTCCTGAAATGCAGCCCAACGTATCAGAATCGGTTAATACACACACGAAAACATCACCAAAGGTGTACAGAAGTCATAGTTTGGTCTATTAGGGCCATTATGGCAGTCAGAGGTTGAAGTGACCAAAGGCTTCAAATCGACGATGCCGGCTATGCAAAAATACGTGAAAATTCCGATGTCCTGAAATGCAGCCCAACGTATCAGAATCGGTTAATACACACACGAAAACATCACCAAAGGTGTACAGGAGTCATAGCTTGGTCTATTAGGGCCATTATGGCAGTCAGAGGTTGAAGTGACCAAAGGCTTCAAATCGACGATGCCGGCTATGCAAAAATACGTGAAAATTCCGATGTCCTGAAATGCAGCCCAACTTATCGGAATCGGTTAATACACACACGAAAACATCACCAAAGGTGTACAGAAGTCATAGTTTGGTCTATTAGGGCCATTATGGCAGTCAGAGGTTGAAGTGACCAAAGGCTTCAAATCGACGATGCCGGCTATGCAAAAATACGTGAAAATTCCGATGTCCTGAAATGCAGCCCAACGTATCGGAATCGGTTAATACACACACAAAGACATCACCAAAGGTGTACAGAAGTCAAAGTTTGGTCTATTAGGGCCATTATGGCAGTCAGAGGTTGAAGTGACCAAAGGCTTCAAATCGACGACGTGAAAATTCCGATGTCCTGAAATGCAGCCCAACTTATCGGAATCGGTTAATACACACACGAAAACATCACCAAAGGTGTACAGAAGTCATAGTTTGGTCTATTAGGGCCATTATGGCAGTCAGAGGTTGAAGTGACCAAAGGCTTCAAATCGACGATGCCGGCTATGCAAAAATACGTGAAAATTCCGATGTCCTGAAATGCAGCCCAACTTATCGGAATCGGTTAATACACACACGAAAACATCACCAAAGGTGTACAGAAGTCATAGTTTGGTCTATTAGGGCCATTATGGCAGTCAGAGGTTGAAGTGACCAAAGGCTTCAAATCGACGATGCCGGCTATGCAAAAATACGTGAAAATTCCGATGTCCTGAAATGCAGCCCAACGTATCGGAATCGGTTAATACACACACAAAGACATCACCAAAGGTGTACAGAAGTCAAAGTTTGGTCTATTAGGGCCATTATGGCAGTCAGAGGTTGAAGTGACCAAAGGCTTCAAATCGACGACGTGAAAATTCCGATGTCCTGAAATGCAGCCCAACTTATCGGAATCGGTTAATACACACACGAAAACATCACCAAAGGTGTACAGAAGTCATAGTTTGGTCTATTAGGGCCATTATGGCAGTCAGAGGTTGAAGTGACCAAAGGCTTCAAATCGACGATGCCGGCTATGCAAAAATACGTGAAAATTCCGATGTCCTGAAATGCAGCCCAACTTATCGGAATCGGTTAATACACACACGAAAACATCACCAAAGGTGTACAGAAGTCATAGTTTGGTCTATTAGGGCCATTATGGCAGTCAGAGGTTGAAGTGACCAAAGGCTTCAAATCGACGATGCCGGCTATGCAAAAATACGTGAAAATTCCGATGTCCTGAAATGCAGCCCAACGTATCAGAATCGGGTAATACACACACGAAAACATCACCAAAGGTGTACAGAAGTCATAGTTTGGTCTATTAGGGCCATTATGGCAGTCAGAGTTTGAAGTGACCATAGGCTTCAAATCGACGATGCCGGCTATGCAAAAATACGTGAAAATTCCGTTGTCACGGAATGCAGCCCAACGTATCAGAATCGGTTAATACACACACGAAAACATCACCAAAGGTGTACAGAAGTCATAGTTTGGTCTATTAGGGCCATTATGGCAGTCAGAGGTTGAAGTGACCAAAGGCTTCAAATCGACGATGCCGGCTATGCAAAAATACGTGAAAATTCCGATGTCCTGAAATGCAGCCCAACGTATCAGAATCGGTTAATACACACACGAAAACATCACCAAAGGTGTACAGAAGTCATAGTTTGGTCTATTAGGGCCATTATGGCAGTCAGAGGTTGAAGTGACCAAAGGCTTCAAATCGACGATGCCGGCTATGCAAAAATACGTGAAAATTCCGATGTCCTGAAATGCAGCCCAACTTATCGGAATCGGTTAATACACACACGAAAACATCACACACACGAAAAGGTGTACAGAAGTCATAGTTTGGTTTATTAGGGCCATTATGGCAGTCAGAGGTTGAAGTGACCAAAGGCTTCAAATCGACGATGCCGGCTATGCAAAAATACGTGAAAATTCCGATGTCCTGAAATGCAGCCCAACGTATCAGAATCGGTTAATACACACACGAAAACATCACCAAAGGTGTACAGAAGTCATAGTTTGGTCTATTAGGGCCATTATGGCAGTCAGAGGTTGAAGTGACCAAAGGCTTCAAATCGACGATGCCGGCTATGCAAAAATACGTGAAAATTCCGATGTCCTGAAATGCAGCCCAACTTATCGGAATCGGTTAATACACACACGAAAACATCACCAAAGGTGTACAGAAGTCATAGTTTGGTCTATTAGGGCCATTATGGCAGTCAGAGGTTGAAGTGACCAAAGGCTTCAAATCGACGATGCCGGCTATGCAAAAATACGTGAAAATTCCGATGTCCTGAAATGCAGCCCAACGTATCAGAATCGGTTAATACACACACGAAAACATCACCAAAGGTGTACAGAAGTCATAGTCTATTAGGGCCATTATGGCAGTCAGAGGTTGAAGTGACCAAAGGCTTCAAATCGACGATGCCGGCTATGCAAAAATACGTGAAAATTCCGATGTCCTGAAATGCAGCCCAACGTATCAGAATCGGTTAATACACACACGAAAACATCACCAAAGGTGTACAGAAGTCATAGTTTGGTCTATTAGGGCCATTATGGCAGTCAGAGGTTGAAGTGACCAAAGGCTTCAAATCGACGATGCCGGCTATGCAAAAATACGTGAAAATTCCGATGTCCTGAAATGCAGCCCAACGTATCAGAATCGGTTAATACACACACGAAAACATCACCAAAGGTGTACAGAAGTCATAGTTTGGTCTATTAGGGCCATTATGGCAGTCAGAGGTTGAAGTGACCAAAGGCTTCAAATCGACGATGCCGGCTATGCAAAAATACGTGAAAATTCCAATGTCACGCAATGCAGCCCAACTTATCGGAATCGGTTAATACACACACGAAAACATCACCAAAGGTGTACAGAAGTCATAGTTTGGTCTATTAGGGCCATTATGGCAGTCAGAGGTTGAAGTGACCAAAGGCTTCAAATCGACGATGCCGGCTATGCAAAAATACGTGAAAATTCCGATGTCCTGAAATGCAGCCCAACGTATCGGAATCGGTTAATACACACACGAAAACATCACCAAAGGTGTACAGAAGTCAAAGTTTGGTCTATTAGGGCCATTATGGCAGTCAGAGGTTGAAGTGACCAAAGGCTTCAAATCGACGATGCCGGCTATGCAAAATACGTGAAAATTCCGATGTCCTGAAATGCAGCCCAACGTATCAGAATCGGTTAATACACACACGAAAACATCACCAACGGTGTACAGGAGTCATAGTTTGGTCTATTAGGGCCATTATGGCAGTCAGAGGTTGAAGTGACCAAAGGCTTCAAATCGACGATGCCGGCTATGCAAAAATACGTGAAAATTCCGATGTCCTGAAATGCAGCCCAACGTATCGGAATCGGTTGATACACACACGAAAACATCACCAAAGGTGTACAGAAGTCATAGTTTGGTCTATTAGGGCCATTATGGCAGTCAGAGGTTGAAGTGACCAAAGGCTTCAAATCGACGATGCCGGCTATGCAAAAATACGTGAAAATTCCGATGTCCTGAAATGCAGCCCAACGTATCAGAATCGGTTAATACACACACGAAAACATCACCAAAGGTGTACAGAAGTCATAGTTTGGTCTATTAGGGCCATTATGGCAGTCAGAGGTTGAAGTGACCAAAGGCTTCAAATCGACGATGCCGGCTATGCAAAAATATGTGAAAATTCCGATGTCACGGAATGCAGCCCAACTTATCGGAATCGGTTGATACACACACGAAAACATCACCAAAGGTGTACAGAAGTCATAGTTTGGTTTATTAGGGCCATTATGGCAGTCAGAGGTTGAAGTGACCAAAGGCTTCAAATCGATGATGCCGGCTATGCAAAAATACGTGAAAATTCCGATGTCCTGAAATGCAGCCCAACTTATCGGAATCGGTAATACACACACGAAAACATCACCAAAGGTGTACAGAAGTCATAGTTTGGTCTATTAGGGCCATTATGGCAGTCAGAGGTTGAAGTGACCAAAGGCTTCAAATCGACGATGCCGGCTATGCAAAAATACGTGAAAATTCCGATGTCCTGAAATGCAGCCCAACGTATCAGAATCGGTTAATACACACACGAAAACATCACCAAAGGTGTACAGAAGTCATAGTTTGGTCTATTAGGGCCATTATGGCAGTCAGAGGTTGAAGTGACCAAAGGCTTCAAATCGACGATGCCGGCTATGCAAAAATATGTGAAAATTCCGATGTCACGGAATGCAGCCCAACTTATCGGAATCGGTTGATACACACACGAAAACATCACCAAAGGTGTACAGAAGTCATAGTTTGGTTTATTAGGGCCATTATGGCAGTCAGAGGTTGAAGTGACCAAAGGCTTCAAATCGACGATGCCGGCTATGCAAAAATACGTGAAAATTCCGATGTCCTGAAATGCAGCCCAACGTATCAGAATCGGTTAATACACACACGAAAACATCACCAAATGTGTACAGAAGTCATAGTTTGGTCTATTAGGGCCATTATGGCAGTCAGAGGTTGAAGTGACCAAAGGCTTCAAATCGACGATGCCGGCTATGCAAAAATACGTGAAAATTCCGATGTCCTGAAATGCAGCCCAACTTATCGGAATCGGTTAATACACACACGAAAACATCACCAAAGGTGTACAGAAGTCATAGTTTGGTCTATTAGGGCCATTATGGCAGTCAGAGGTTGAAGTGACCAAAGGCTTCAAATCGACGATGCCGGCTATGCAAAAATACGTGAAAATTCCGATGTCCTGAAATGCAGCCCAACTTATCGGAATCGGTTAATACACACACGAAAACATCACCAAAGGTGTACAGAAGTCATAGTTTGGTCTATTAGGGCCATTATGGCAGTCAGAGGTTGAAGTGACCAAAGGCTTCAAATCGACGATGCCGGCTATGCAAAAATACGTGAAAATTCCGATGTCCTGAAATGCAGCCCAACGTATCAGAATCGGGTAATACACACACGAAAACATCACCAAAGGTGTACAGAAGTCATAGTTTGGTCTATTAGGGCCATTATGGCAGTCAGAGGTTGAAGTGACCAAAGGCTTCAAATCGACGATGCCGGCTATGCAAAAATACGTGAAAATTCCGATGTCCTGAAATGCAGCCCAACGTATCAGAATCGGTTAATACACACACGAAAACATCACCAAAGGTGTACAGAAGTCATAGTCTATTAGGGCCATTATGGCAGTCAGAGGTTGAAGTGACCAAAGGCTTCAAATCGACGATGCCGGCTATGCAAAAATATGTGAAAATTCCGATGTCACGGAATGCAGCCCAACTTATCGGAATCGGTTGAAACACACACGAAAACATCACCAAAGGTGTACAGAAGTCATAGTTTGGTTTATTAGGGCCATTATGGCAGTCAGAGGTTGAAGTGACCAAAGGCGACGACGATGCCGGCTATGCAAAAATACGTGAAAATTCCGATGTCCTGAAATGCAGCCCAACGTATCAGAATCGGTTAATACACACACGAAAACATCACCAAAGGTGTACAGAAGTCATAGTTTGGTCTATTAGGGCCATTATGGCAGTCAGAGGTTGAAGTGACCAAAGGCTTCAAATCGACGATGCCGGCTATGCAAAAATATGTGAAAATTCCGATGTCACGGAATGCAGCCCAACTTATCGGAATCGGTTGATACACACACGAAAACATCACCAAAGGTGTACAGAAGTCATAGTTTGGTTTATTAGGGCCATTATGGCAGTCAGAGGTTGAAGTGACCAAAGGCTTCAAATCGATGATGCCGGCTATGCAAAAATACGTGAAAATTCCGATGTCCTGAAATGCAGCCCAACTTATCGGAATCGGTTAATACACACACGAAAACATCACCAAAGGTGTACAGAAGTCATAGTTTGGTCTATTAGGGCCATTATGGCAGTCAGAGGTTGAAGTGACCAAAGGCTTCAAATCGACGATGCCGGCTATGCAAAAATATGTGAAAATTCCGATGTCACGGAATGCAGCCCAACTTATCGGAATCGGTTGATACACACACGAAAACATCACCAAAGGTGTACAGAAGTCATAGTTTGGTCTATTAGGGCCATTATGGCAGTCAGAGGTTGAAGTGACCAAAGGCTTCAAATCGACGATGCCGGCTATGCAAAAATACGTGAAAATTCCGATGTCCTGAAATGCAGCCCAACGTATCAGAATCGGTTAATACACACACGAAAACATCACCAAAGGTGTACAGAAGTCATAGTTTGGTCTATTAGGGCCATTATGGCAGTCAGAGGTTGAAGTGACCAAAGGCTTCAAATCGACGATGCCGGCTATGCAAAAATATGTGAAAATTCCGATGTCACGGAATGCAGCCCAACTTATCGGAATCGGTTGATACACACACGAAAACATCACCAAAGGTGTACAGAAGTCATAGTTTGGTTTATTAGGGCCATTATGGCAGTCAGAGGTTGAAGTGACCAAAGGCGACGACGATGCCGGCTATGCAAAAATACGTGAAAATTCCGATGTCCTGAAATGCAGCCCAACGTATCAGAATCGGTTAATACACACACGAAAACATCACCAAAGGTGTACAGAAGTCATAGTTTGGTTTATTAGGGCCATTATGGCAGTCAGAGGTTGAAATGACCAAAGGCTTCAAATCGACGATGCCGGCTATGCAAAAATACGTGAAAATTCCGATGTCACGGAATGCAGCCCAACGTATCGGAATCGGTTAATACACACACGAAAACATCACCAAAGGTGTACAGAAGTCATAGTTTGGTCTATTAGGGCCATTATGGCAGTCAGAGGTTGAAGTGACCAAAGGCTTCAAATCGACGATGCCGGCTATGCAAAAATACGTGAAAATTCCGATGTCCTGAAATGCAGCCCAACGTATCAGAATCGGTTAATACACACACGAAAACATCACCAAAGGTGTACAGGAGTCATAGCTTGGTCTATTAGGGCCATTATGGCAGTCAGAGGTTGAAGTGACCAAAGGCTTCAAATCGACGATGCCGGCTATGCAAAAATACGTGAAAATTCCGATGTCCTGAAATGCAGCCCAACTTATCGGAATCGGTTAATACACACACGAAAACATCACCAAAGGTGTACAGAAGTCATAGTTTGGTCTATTAGGGCCATTATGGCAGTCAGAGGTTGAAGTGACCAAAGGCTTCAAATCGACGATGCCGGCTATGCAAAAATACGTGAAAATTCCGATGTCCTGAAATGCAGCCCAACGTATCAGAATCGGTTAATACACACACGAAAACATCACCAAAGGTGTACAGGAGTCATAGCTTGGTCTATTAGGGCCATTATGGCAGTCAGAGGTTGAAGTGACCAAAGGCTTCAAATCGACGATGCCGGCTATGCAAAAATACGTGAAAATTCCGATGTCCTGAAATGCAGCCCAACGTATCGGAATCGGTTAATACACACACGAAAACATCACCAAAGGTGTACAGAAGTCAAAGTTTGGTCTATTAGGGCCATTATGGCAGTCAGAGGTTGAAGTGACCAAAGGCTTCAAATCGACGATGCCGGCTATGCAAAAATACGTGAAAATTCCGATGTCCTGAAATGCAGCCCAACTTATCGGAATCGGTTAATACACACACGAAAACATCACCAAAGGTGTACAGAGTTATAGTTTGGTCTATTAGGGCCATTATGGCAGTCAGAGGTTGAAGTGACCAAAGGCTTCAAATCGACGATGCCGGCTATGCAAAAATACGTGAAAATTCCGATGTCCTGAAATGCAGCCCAACTTATCGGAATCGGTTAATACACACACGAAAACATCACCAAAGGTGTACAGAAGTCATAGTTTGGTCTATTAGGGCCATTATGGCAGTCAGAGGTTGAAGTGACCAAAGGCTTCAAATCGACGATGCCGGCTATGCAAAAATACGTGAAAATTCCGATGTCCTGAAATGCAGCCCAACGTATCAGAATCGGGTAATACACACACGAAAACATCACCAAAGGTGTACAGAAGTCATAGTTTGGTCTATTAGGGCCATTATGGCAGTCAGAGTTTGAAGTGACCAAAGGCTTCAAATCGACGATGCCGGCTATGCAAAAATACGTGAAAATTCCGTTGTCACGGAATGCAGCCCAACGTATCAGAATCGGTTAATACACACACGAAAACATCACCAAAGGTGTACAGAAGTCATAGTTTGGTCTATTAGGGCCATTATGGCAGTCAGAGGTTGAAGTGACCAAAGGCTTCAAATCGACGATGCCGGCTATGCAAAAATACGTGAAAATTCCGATGTCCTGAAATGCAGCCCAACGTATCAGAATCGGTTAATACACACACGAAAACATCACCAAAGGTGTACAGAAGTCATAGTTTGGTCTATTAGGGCCATTATGGCAGTCAGAGGTTGAAGTGACCAAAGGCTTCAAATCGACGATGCCGGCTATGCAAAAATACGTGAAAATTCCGATGTCCTGAAATGCAGCCCAACTTATCGGAATCGGTTAATACACACACGAAAACATCACACACACGAAAAGGTGTACAGAAGTCATAGTTTGGTTTATTAGGGCCATTATGGCAGTCAGAGGTTGAAGTGACCAAAGGCTTCAAATCGACGATGCCGGCTATGCAAAAATACGTGAAAATTCCGATGTCCTGAAATGCAGCCCAACGTATCAGAATCGGTTAATACACACACGAAAACATCACCAAAGGTGTACAGAAGTCATAGTTTGGTCTATTAGGGCCATTATGGCAGTCAGAGGTTGAAGTGACCAAAGGCTTCAAATCGACGATGCCGGCTATGCAAAAATACGTGAAAATTCCGATGTCCTGAAATGCAGCCCAACTTATCGGAATCGGTTAATACACACACGAAAACATCACCAAAGGTGTACAGAAGTCATAGATTGGTCTATTAGGGCCATTATGGCAGTCAGAGGTTGAAGTGACCAAAGGCTTCAAATCGACGATGCCGGCTATGCAAAAATACGTGAAAATTCCGATGTCCTGAAATGCAGCCCAACTTATCGGAATCGGTTAATACACACACGAAAACATCACCAAAGGTGTACAGAAGTCATAGATTGGTCTATTAGGGCCATTATGGCAGTCAGAGGTTGAAGTGACCAAAGGCTTCAAATCGACGATGCCGGCTATGCAAAAATACGTGAAAATTCCGATGTCCTGAAATGCAGCCCAACGTATCAGAATCGGTTAATACACACACGAAAACATCACCAAAGGTGTACAGAAGTCATAGATTGGTCTATTAGGGCCATTATGGCAGTCAGAGGTTGAAGTGACCAAAGGCTTCAAATCGACGATGCCGGCTATGCACAAATACGTGAAAATTCCGATGTCACGGAATGCAGCCCAACGTATCAGAATCGGTTAATACACACACGAAAACATCACCAAAGGTGTACAGAAGTCATAGTTTGGTTCATTAGGGCCATTATGGCAGTCAGAGGTTGAAGTGACCAAAGGCTTCAAATCGACGATGCCGGCTATGCAAAAATACGTGAAAATTCCGATGTCCTGAAATGCAGCCCAACGTATCAGAATCGGGTAATACACACACGAAAACATCACCAAAGGTGTACAGAAGTCATAGTTTGGTCTATTAGGGCCATTATGGCAGTCAGAGGTTGAAGTGACCAAAGGCTTCAAATCGACGATGCCGGCTATGCAAAAATACGTGAAAATTCCGATGTCCTGAAATGCAGCCCAAAGTATCAGAATCGGGTAATACACACACGAAAACATCACCAAAGGTGTACAGAAGTCATAGTTTGGTCTATTAGGGCCATTATGGCAGTCAGAGGTTGAAGTGACCAAAGGCTTCAAATCGACGATGCCGGCTATGCAAAAATACGTGAAAATTCCGATGTCACGGAATGCAGCCCAACGTATCAGAATCGGTTAATACACACACGAAAACATCACCAAAGGTGTACAGAAGTCATAGTTTGGTCTATTAGGGCCATTATGGCAGTCAGAGGTTGAAGTGACCAAAGGCTTCAAATCGACGATGCCGGCTATGCAAAATTACGTGAAAATTCCGATGTCCTGAAATGCAGCCCAACGTATCAGAATCGGTTAATACACACACGAAAACATCACCAAAGGTGTACAGAAGTCATAGTTTGGTCTATTAGGGCCATTATGGCAGTCAGAGGTTGAAGTGACCAAAGGCTTCAAATCGACGATGCCGGCTATGCAAAAATACGTGAAAATTCCGATGTCCTGAAATGCAGCCCAACGTATCGGAATCGGTTAATACACACACGAAGACATCACCAAAGGTGTACAGAAGTCAAAGTTTGGTCTATTAGGGCCATTATGGCAGTCAGAGGTTGAAGTGACCAAAGGCTTCAAATCGACGATGCCGGCTATGCAAAAATACGTGAAAATTCCGATGTCCTGAAATGCAGCCCAACGTATCAGAATCGGTTAATACACACACGAAAACATCACCAAAGGTGTACAGAAGTCATAGTTTGGTTTATTAGGGCCATTATGGCAGTCAGAGGTTGAAGTGACCAAAGGCTTCAAATCGACGATGCCGGCTATGCAAAAATACGTGAAAATTCCGATGTCCTGAAATGCAGCCCAACGTATCAGAATCGGGTAATACACACACGAAAACATCACCAAAGGTGTACAGAAGTCATAGTTTGGTCTATTAGGGCCATTATGGCAGTCAGAGGTTGAAGTGACCAAAGGCTTCAAATCGACGATGCCGGCTATGCAAAAATACGTGAAAATTCCGATGTCACGGAATGCAGCCCAACGTATCAGAATCGGTTAATACACACACGAAAACATCACCAAAGGTGTACAGAAGTCATAGTTTGGTCTATTAGGGCCATTATGGCAGTCAGAGGTTGAAGTGACCAAAGGCTTCAAATCGACGATGCCGGCTATGCAAAAATACGTGAAAATTCCGATGTCCTGAAATGCAGCCCAACTTATCGGAATCGGTTAATACACACACGAAAACATCACCAAAGGTGTACAGAAGTCATAGTTTGGTCTATTAGGGCCATTATGGCAGTCAGAGGTTGAAGTGACCAAAGGCTTCAAATCGACGATGCCGGCTATGCAAAAATACGTGAAAATTCCGATGTCCTGAAATGCAGCCCAACTTATCGGAATCGGTTAATACACACACGAAAACATCACCAAAGGTGTACAGAAGTCAAAGTTTGGTCTATTAGGGCCATTATGGCAGTCAGAGGTTGAAGTGACAAAAGGCTTCAAATCGACGATGCCGGCTATGCAAAAATACGTGAAAATTCCGATGTCCTGAAATGCAGCCCAACTTATCGGAATCGGTTAATACACACACGAAAACATCACCAAAGGTGTACAGAAGTCATAGTTTGGTCTATTAGGGCCATTATGGCAGTCAGAGGTTGAAGTGACCAAAGGCTTCAAATCGACGATGCCGGCTATGCAAAAATACGTGAAAATTCCGATGTCCTGAAATGCAGCCCAACTTATCGGAATCGGTTAATACACACACGAAAACATCACCAAAGGTGTACAGAAGTCATAGTTTGGTTTATTAGGGCCATTATGGCAGTCAGAGGTTGAAGTGACCAAAGGCTTCAAATCGACGATGCCGGCTATGCAAAAATACGTGAAAATTCCGATGTCCTGAAATGCAGCCCAACTTATCGGAATCGGTTAATACACACACGAAAACATCACCAAAGGTGTACAGAAGTCATAGTTTGGTCTATTAGGGCCATTATGGCAGTCAGAGGTTGAAGTGACCAAAGGCTTCAAATCGACGATGCCGGCTATGCAAAAATACCTGAAAATTCCGATGTCCTGAAATGCAGCCCAACGTATCAGAATCGGTTAATACACACACGAAAACATCACCAAAGGTGTACAGAAGTCATAGTTTGGTTTATTAGGGCCATTATGGCAGTCAGAGGTTGAAGTGACCAAAGGCTTCAAATCGACTATGCCGGCTATGCAAAAATACGTGAAAATTCCGATGTCCTGAAATGCAGCCCAAAGTATCAGAATCGGGTAATACACACACGAGAACATCACCAAAGGTGTACAGAAGTCATAGTTTGGTCTATTAGGGCCATTATGGCAGTCAGAGGTTGAAGTGACCAAAGGCTTCAAATCGACGATGCCGGCTATGCACAAATACGTGAAAATTCCGATGTCACGGAATGCAGCCCAACGTATCAGAATCGGTTAATACACACACGAAAACATCACCAAAGGTGTACAGAAGTCATAGTTTGGTTCATTAGGGCCATTATGGCAGTCAGAGGTTGAAGTGACCAAAGGCTTCAAATCGACGATGCCGGCTATGCAAAAATACGTGAAAATTCCGATGTCCTGAAATGCAGCCCAACGTATCAGAATCGGGTAATACACACACGAAAACATCACCAAAGGTGTACAGAAGTCATAGTTTGGTCTATTAGGGCCATTATGGCAGTCAGAGGTTGAAGTGACCAAAGGCTTCAAATCGACGATGCCGGCTATGCAAAAATACGTGAAAATTCCGATGTCCTGAAATGCAGCCCAAAGTATCAGAATCGGGTAATACACACACGAAAACATCACCAAAGGTGTACAGAAGTCATAGTTTGGTCTATTAGGGCCATTATGGCAGTCAGAGGTTGAAGTGACCAAAGGCTTCAAATCGACGATGCCGGCTATGCAAAAATACGTGAAAATTCCGATGTCACGGAATGCAGCCCAACGTATCAGAATCGGTTAATACACACACGAAAACATCACCAAAGGTGTACAGAAGTCATAGTTTGGTCTATTAGGGCCATTATGGCAGTCAGAGGTTGAAGTGACCAAAGGCTTCAAATCGACGATGCCGGCTATGCAAAATTACGTGAAAATTCCGATGTCCTGAAATGCAGCCCAACGTATCAGAATCGGTTAATACACACACGAAAACATCACCAAAGGTGTACAGAAGTCATAGTTTGGTCTATTAGGGCCATTATGGCAGTCAGAGGTTGAAGTGACCAAAGGCTTCAAATCGACGATGCCGGCTATGCAAAAATACGTGAAAATTCCGATGTCCTGAAATGCAGCCCAACGTATCGGAATCGGTTAATACACACACGAAGACATCACCAAAGGTGTACAGAAGTCAAAGTTTGGTCTATTAGGGCCATTATGGCAGTCAGAGGTTGAAGTGACCAAAGGCTTCAAATCGACGATGCCGGCTATGCAAAAATACGTGAAAATTCCGATGTCCTGAAATGCAGCCCAACGTATCAGAATCGGTTAATACACACACGAAAACATCACCAAAGGTGTACAGAAGTCATAGTTTGGTTTATTAGGGCCATTATGGCAGTCAGAGGTTGAAGTGACCAAAGGCTTCAAATCGACGATGCCGGCTATGCAAAAATACGTGAAAATTCCGATGTCCTGAAATGCAGCCCAACGTATCAGAATCGGGTAATACACACACGAAAACATCACCAAAGGTGTACAGAAGTCATAGTTTGGTCTATTAGGGCCATTATGGCAGTCAGAGGTTGAAGTGACCAAAGGCTTCAAATCGACGATGCCGGCTATGCAAAAATACGTGAAAATTCCGATGTCACGGAATGCAGCCCAACGTATCAGAATCGGTTAATACACACACGAAAACATCACCAAAGGTGTACAGAAGTCATAGTTTGGTCTATTAGGGCCATTATGGCAGTCAGAGGTTGAAGTGACCAAAGGCTTCAAATCGACGATGCCGGCTATGCAAAAATACGTGAAAATTCCGATGTCCTGAAATGCAGCCCAACGTATCAGAATCGGTTAATACACACACGAAAACATCACCAAAGGTGTACAGAAGTCATAGTTTGGTCTATTAGGGCCATTATGGCAGTCAGAGGTTGAAGTGACCAAAGGCTTCAAATCGACGATGCCGGCTATGCAAAAATACGTGAAAATTCCGATGTCCTGAAATGCAGCCCAACTTATCGGAATCGGTTAATACACACACGAAAACATCACCAAAGGTGTACAGAAGTCATAGTTTGGTTTATTAGGGCCATTATGGCAGTCAGAGGTTGAAGTGACCAAAGGCTTCAAATCGACGATGCCGGCTATGCAAAAATACGTGAAAATTCCGATGTCCTGAAATGCAGCCCAACGTATCAGAATCGGTTAATACACACACGAAAACATCACCAAAGGTGTACAGAAGTCATAGTTTGGTCTATTAGGGCCATTATGGCAGTCAGAGGTTGAAGTGACCAAAGGCTTCAAATCGACGATGCCGGCTATGCAAAAATACGTGAAAATTCCGATGTCCTGAAATGCAGCCCAACTTATCGGAATCGGTTAATACACACACGAAAACATCACCAAAGGTGTACAGAAGTCATAGTTTGGTCTATTAGGGCCATTATGGCAGTCAGAGGTTGAAGTGACCAAAGGCTTCAAATCGACGATGCCGGCTATGCAAAAATACGTGAAAATTCCGATGTCCTGAAATGCAGCCCAACGTATCAGAATCGGTTAATACACACACGAAAACATCACCAAAGGTGTACAGAAGTCATAGTTTGGTCTATTAGGGCCATTATGGCAGTCAGAGGTTGAAGTGACCAAAGGCTTCAAATCGACGATGCCGGCTATGCAAAAATACGTGAAAATTCCGATGTCCTGAAATGCAGCCCAACGTATCAGAATCGGTTAATACACACACGAAAACATCACCAAAGGTGTACAGAAGTCATAGTTTGGTTTATTAGGGCCATTATGGCAGTCAGAGGTTGAAGTGACCAAAGGCTTCAAATCGACGATGCCGGCTATGCAAAAATACGTGAAAATTCCGATGTCCTGAAATGCAGCCCAACGTATCAGAATCGGGTAATACACACACGAAAACATCACCAAAGGTGTACAGAAGTCATAGTTTGGTCTATTAGGGCCATTATGGCAGTCAGAGGTTGAAGTGACCAAAGGCTTCAAATCGACGATGCCGGCTATGCAAAAATACGTGAAAATTCCGATGTCACGGAATGCAGCCCAACGTATCAGAATCGGTTAATACACACACGAAAACATCACCAAAGGTGTACAGAAGTCATAGTTTGGTCTATTAGGGCCATTATGGCAGTCAGAGGTTGAAGTGACCAAAGGCTTCAAATCGACGATGCCGGCTATGCAAAAATACGTGAAAATTCCGATGTCACGGAATGCAGCCCAACTTATCGGAATCGGTTAATACACACACGAAAACATCACCAAAGGTGTACAGAAGTCATAGTTTGGTTTATTAGGGCCATTATGGCAGTCAGAGGTTGAAGTGACCAAAGGCTTCAAATCGACGATGCCGGCTATGCAAAAATACGTGAAAATTCCGATGTCCTGAAATGCAGCCCAACGTATCAGAATCGGTTAATACACACACGAAAACATCACCAAAGGTGTACAGAAGTCATAGTTTGGTCTATTAGGGCCATTATGGCAGTCAGAGGTTGAAGTGACCAAAGGCTTCAAATCGACGATGCCGGCTATGCAAAAATACGTGAAAATTCCGATGTCCTGAAATGCAGCCCAACGTATCGGAATCGGTTAATACACACACGAAGACATCACCAAAGGTGTACAGAAGTCAAAGTTTGGTCTATTAGGGCCATTATGGCAGTCAGAGGTTGAAGTGACCAAAGGCTTCAAATCGACGATGCCGGCTATGCAAAAATACGTGAAAATTCCGATGTCACGGAATGCAGCCCAACGTATCAGAATCGGTTAATACACACACGAAAACATCACCAAAGGTGTACAGAAGTCATAGTTTGGTCTATTAGGGCCATTATGGCAGTCAGAGGTTGAAGTGACCAAAGGCTTCAAATCGACGATGCCGGCTATGCAAAAATACGTGAAAATTCCGATGTCCTGAAATGCAGCCCAACGTATCGGAATCGGTTAATACACACACGAAGACATCACCAAAGGTGTACAGAAGTCAAAGTTTGGTCTATTAGGGCCATTATGGCAGTCAGAGGTTGAAGTGACCAAAGGCTTCAAATCGACGATGCCGGCTATGCAAAAATACGTGAAAATTCCGATGTCCTGAAATGCAGCCCAACTTATCGGAATCGGTTAATACACACACGAAAACATCACCAAAGGTGTACAGAAGTCATAGTTTGGTCTATTAGGGCCATTATGGCAGTCAGAGGTTGAAGTGACCAAAGGCTTCAAATCGACGATGCCGGCTATGCAAAAATACGTGAAAATTCCGATGTCCTGAAATGCAGCCCAACTTATCGGAATCGGTTAATACACACACGAAAACATCACCAAAGGTGTACAGAAGTCATAGTTTGGTCTATTAGGGCCATTATGGCAGTCAGAGGTTGAAGTGACCAAAGGCTTCAAATCGACGATGCCGGCTATGCAAAAATACGTGAAAATTCCGATGTCCTGAAATGCAGCCCAACGTATCAGAATCGGTTAATACACACACGAAAACATCACCAAAGGTGTACAGGAGTCATAGCTTGGTCTATTAGGGCCATTATGGCAGTCAGAGGTTGAAGTGACCAAAGGCTTCAAATCGACGATGCCGGCTATGCAAAAATACGTGAAAATTCCGATGTCCTGAAATGCAGCCCAACGTATCGGAATCGGTTAATACACACACGAAAACATCACCAAAGGTGTACAGAAGTCAAAGTTTGGTCTATTAGGGCCATTATGGCAGTCAGAGGTTGAAGTGACCAAAGGCTTCAAATCGACGATGCCGGCTATGCAAAAATACGTGAAAATTCCGATGTCCTGAAATGCAGCCCAACTTATCGGAATCGGTTAATACACACACGAAAACATCACCAAAGGTGTACAGAAGTCATAGTTTGGTCTATTAGGGCCATTATGGCAGTCAGAGGTTGAAGTGACCAAAGGCTTCAAATCGACGATGCCGGCTATGCAAAAATACGTGAAAATTCCGATGTCACGGAATGCAGCCCAACGTATCAGAATCGGTTAATACACACACGAAAACATCACCAAAGGTGTACAGAAGTCATAGTTTGGTCTATTAGGGCCATTATGGCAGTCAGAGGTTGAAGTGACCAAAGGCTTCAAATCGACGATGCCGGCTATGCAAAAATACGTGAAAATTCCGATGTCACGGAATGCAGCCCAACGTATCAGAATCGGTTAATACACACACGAAAACATCACCAAAGGTGTACAGAAGTCATAGTTTGGTCTATTAGGGCCATTATGGCAGTCAGAGGTTGAAGTGACCAAAGGCTTCAAATCGACGATGCCGGCTATGCAAAAATACGTGAAAATTCCGATGTCACGGAATGCAGCCCAACGTATCAGAATCGGTTAATACACACACGAAAACATCACCAAAGGTGTACAGAAGTCATAGTTTGGTCTATTAGGGCCATTATGGCAGTCAGAGGTTGAAGTGACCAAAGGCTTCAAATCGACGATGCCGGCTATGCAAAAATACGTGAAAATTCCGATGTCCTGAAATGCAGCCCAACGTATCGGAATCGGTTAATACACACACGAAGACATCACCAAAGGTGTACAGAAGTCAAAGTTTGGTCTATTAGGGCCATTATGGCAGTCAGAGGTTGAAGTGACCAAAGGCTTCAAATCGACGATGCCGGCTATGCAAAAATACGTGAAAATTCCGATGTCCTGAAATGCAGCCCAACTTATCGGAATCGGTTAATACACACACGAAAACATCACCAAAGGTGTACAGAAGTCATAGTTTGGTCTATTAGGGCCATTATGGCAGTCAGAGGTTGAAGTGACCAAAGGCTTCAAATCGACGATGCCGGCTATGCAAAAATACGTGAAAATTCCGATGTCCTGAAATGCAGCCCAACGTATCAGAATCGGTTAATACACACACGAAAACATCACCAAAGGTGTACAGGAGTCATAGCTTGGTCTATTAGGGCCATTATGGCAGTCAGAGGTTGAAGTGACCAAAGGCTTCAAATCGACGATGCCGGCTATGCAAAAATACGTGAAAATTCCGATGTCCTGAAATGCAGCCCAACGTATCGGAATCGGTTAATACACACACGAAAACATCACCAAAGGTGTACAGAAGTCAAAGTTTGGTCTATTAGGGCCATTATGGCAGTCAGAGGTTGAAGTGACCAAAGGCTTCAAATCGACGATGCCGGCTATGCAAAAATACGTGAAAATTCCGATGTCCTGAAATGCAGCCCAACTTATCGGAATCGGTTAATACACACACGAAAACATCACCAAAGGTGTACAGAAGGCATAGTTTGGTCTATTAGGGCCATTATGGCAGTCAGAGGTTGAAGTGACCAAAGGCTTCAAATCGACGATGCCGGCTATGCAAAAATACGTGAAAATTCCGATGTCCTGAAATGCAGCCCAACGTATCAGAATCGGTTAATACACACACGAAAACATCACCAAAGGTGTACAGGAGTCATAGCTTGGTCTATTAGGGCCATTATGGCAGTCAGAGGTTGAAGTGACCAAAGGCTTCAAATCGACGATGCCGGCTATGCAAAAATACGTGAAAATTCCGATGTCCTGAAATGCAGCCCAACGTATCGGAATCGGTTAATACACACACGAAAACATCACCAAAGGTGTACAGAAGTCAAAGTTTGGTCTATTAGGGCCATTATGGCAGTCAGAGGTTGAAGTGACCAAAGGCTTCAAATCGACGATGCCGGCTATGCAAAAATACGTGAAAATTCCGATGTCCTGAAATGCAGCCCAACGTATCAGAATCGGGTAATACACACACGAAAACATCACCAAAGGTGTACAGGAGTCATAGCTTGGTCTATTAGGGCCATTATGGCAGTCAGAGGTTGAAGTGACCAAAGGCTTCAAATCGACGATGCCGGCTATGCAAAAATACGTGAAAATTCCGATGTCCTGAAATGCAGCCCAACGTATCAGAATCGGGTAATACACACACGAAAACATCACCAAAGGTGTACAGAAGTCATAGTTTGGTCTATTAGGGCCATTATGGCAGTCAGAGGTTGAAGTGACCAAAGGCTTCAAATCGACGATGCCGGCTATGCAAAAATACGTGAAAATTCCGATGTCCTGAAATGCAGCCCAACGTATAAGAATCGGTTAATACACACACGAAAACATCACCAAAGGTGTACAGAAGTCATAGTTTGGTTTATTAGGGCCATTATGGCAGTCAGAGGTTGAAGTGACCAAAGGCTTCAAATCGACGATGCCGGCTATGCAAAAATACGTGAAAATTCCGATGTCCTGAAATGCAGCCCAACGTATCAGAATCGGTTAATACACACACGAAAACATCACCAAAGGTGTACAGGAGTCATAGCTTGGTCTATTAGGGCCATTATGGCAGTCAGAGGTTGAAGTGACCAAAGGCTTCAAATCGACGATGCCGGCTATGCAAAAATACGTGAAAATTCCGATGTCCTGAAATGCAGCCCAACGTATCGGAATCGGTTAATACACACACGAAAACATCACCAAAGGTGTACAGAAGTCATAGTTTGGTCTATTAGGGCCATTATGGCAGTCAGAGGTTGAAGTGACCAAAGGCTTCAAATCGACGATGCCGGCTATGCAAAAATACGTGAAAATTCCGATGTCCTGAAATGCAGCCCAACGTATAAGAATCGGTTAATACACACACGAAAACATCACCAAAGGTGTACAGAAGTCATAGTTTGGTCTATTAGGGCCATTATGGCAGTCAGAGGTTGAAGTGACCAAAGGCTTCAAATCGACGATGCCGGCTATGCAAAAATACGTGAAAATTCCGATGTCACGGAATGCAGACCAACTTATCGGAATCGGTTAATACACACACGAAAACATCACCAAAGGTGTACAGAAGTCATAGTTTGGTTTATTAGGGCCATTATGGCAGTCAGAGGTTGAAGTGACCAAAGGCTTCAAATCGACGATGCCGGCTATGCAAAAATACGTGAAAATTCCGATGTCCTGAAATGCAGCCCAACGTATCAGAATCGGTTAATACACACACGAAAACATCACCAAAGGTGTACAGAAGTCATAGTTTGGTCTATTAGGGCCATTATGGCAGTCAGAGGTTGAAGTGACCAAAGGCTTCAAATCGACGATGCCGGCTATGCAAAAATACGTGAAAATTCCGATGTCCTGAAATGCAGCCCAACGTATCAGAATCGGTTAATACACACACGAAAACATCACCAAAGGTGTACAGAAGTCATAGTTTGGTCTATTAGGGCCATTATGGCAGTCAGAGGTTGAAGTGACCAAAGGCTTCAAATCGACGATGCCGGCTATGCAAAAATACGTGAAAATTCCGATGTCACGGAATGCAGACCAACTTATCGGAATCGGTTAATACACACACGAAAACATCACCAAAGGTGTACAGAAGTCATAGTTTGGTTTATTAGGGCCATTATGGCAGTCAGAGGTTGAAGTGACCAAAGGCTTCAAATCGACGATGCCGGCTATGCAAAAATACGTGAAAATTCCGATGTCCTGAAATGCAGCCCAACGTATCAGAATCGGTTAATACACACACGAAAACATCACCAAAGGTGTACAGAAGTCATAGTTTGGTCTATTAGGGCCATTATGGCAGTCAGAGGTTGAAGTGACCAAAGGCTTCAAATCGACGATGCCGGCTATGCAAAAATACGTGAAAATTCCGATGTCACGGAATGCAGCCCAACGTATCAGAATCGGTTAATACACACACGAAAACATCACCAAAGGTGTACAGAAGTCATAGTTTGGTCTATTAGGGCCATTATGGCAGTCAGAGGTTGAAGTGACCAAAGGCTTCAAATCGACGATGCCGGCTATGCAAAAATACGTGAAAATTCCGATGTCCTGAAATGCAGCCCAACTTATCGGAATCGGTTAATACACACACGAAAACATCACCAAAGGTGTACAGAAGTCATAGTTTGGTCTATTAGGGCCATTATGGCAGTCAGAGGTTGAAGTGACCAAAGGCTTCAAATCGACGATGCCGGCTATGCAAAAATACGTGAAAATTCCGATGTCACGGAATGCAGACCAACTTATCGGAATCGGTTAATACACACACGAAAACATCACCAAAGGTGTACAGAAGTCATAGTTTGGTTTATTAGGGCCATTATGGCAGTCAGAGGTTGAAGTGACCAAAGGCTTCAAATCGACGATGCCGGCTATGCAAAAATACGTGAAAATTCCGATGTCCTGAAATGCAGCCCAACGTATCAGAATCGGTTAATACACACACGAAAACATCACCAAAGGTGTACAGAAGTCATAGTTTGGTCTATTAGGGCCATTATGGCAGTCAGAGGTTGAAGTGACCAAAGGCTTCAAATCGACGATGCCGGCTATGCAAAAATACGTGAAAATTCCGATGTCCTGAAATGCAGCCCAACGTATCAGAATCGGTTAATACACACACGAAAACATCACCAAAGGTGTACAGAAGTCATAGTTTGGTCTATTAGGGCCATTATGGCAGTCAGAGGTTGAAGTGACCAAAGGCTTCAAATCGACGATGCCGGCTATGCAAAAATACGTGAAAATTCCGATGTCACGGAATGCAGACCAACTTATCGGAATCGGTTAATACACACACGAAAACATCACCAAAGGTGTACAGAAGTCATAGTTTGGTTTATTAGGGCCATTATGGCAGTCAGAGGTTGAAGTGACCAAAGGCTTCAAATCGACGATGCCGGCTATGCAAAAATACGTGAAAATTCCGATGTCCTGAAATGCAGCCCAACGTATCAGAATCGGTTAATACACACACGAAAACATCACCAAAGGTGTACAGAAGTCATAGTTTGGTCTTTTAGGGCCATTATGGCAGTCAGAGGTTGAAGTGACCAAAGGCTTCAAATCGACGATGCCGGCTATGCAAAAATACGTGAAAATTCCGATGTCCTGAAATGCAGCCCAACGTATCAGAATCGGTTAATACACACACGAAAACATCACCAAAGGTGTACAGAAGTCATAGTTTGGTCTATTAGGGCCATTATGGCAGTCAGAGGTTGAAGTGACCAAAGGCTTCAAATCGACGATGCCGGCTATGCAAAAATACGTGAAAATTCCGATGTCACGGAATGCAGACCAACTTATCGGAATCGGTTAATACACACACGAAAACATCACCAAAGGTGTACAGAAGTCATAGTTTGGTTTATTAGGGCCATTATGGCAGTCAGAGGTTGAAGTGACCAAAGGCTTCAAATCGACGATGCCGGCTATGCAAAAATACGTGAAAATTCCGATGTCCTGAAATGCAGCCCAACGTATCAGAATCGGTTAATACACACACGAAAACATCACCAAAGGTGTACAGAAGTCATAGTTTGGTCTATTAGGGCCATTATGGCAGTCAGAGGTTGAAGTGACCAAAGGCTTCAAATCGACGATGCCGGCTATGCAAAAATACGTGAAAATTCCGATGTCACGGAATGCAGCCCAACGTATCAGAATCGGTTAATACACACACGAAAACATCACCAAAGGTGTACAGAAGTCATAGTTTGGTCTATTAGGGCCATTATGGCAGTCAGAGGTTGAAGTGACCAAAGGCTTCAAATCGACGATGCCGGCTATGCAAAAATACGTGAAAATTCCGATGTCCTGAAATGCAGCCCAACTTATCGGAATCGGTTAATACACACACGAAAACATCACCAAAGGTGTACAGAAGTCATAGTTTGGTCTATTAGGGCCATTATGGCAGTCAGAGGTTGAAGTGACCAAAGGCTTCAAATCGACGATGCCGGCTATGCAAAAATACGTGAAAATTCCGATGTCCTGAAATGCAGCCCAACGTATCAGAATCGGTTAATACACACACGAAAACATCACCAAAGGTGTACAGGAGTCATAGCTTGGTCTATTAGGGCCATTATGGCAGTCAGAGGTTGAAGTGACCAAAGGCTTCAAATCGACGATGCCGGCTATGCAAAAATACGTGAAAATTCCGATGTCCTGAAATGCAGCCCAACTTATCGGAATCGGTTAATACACACACGAAAACATCACCAAAGGTGTACAGAAGTCATAGTTTGGTCTATTAGGGCCATTATGGCAGTCAGAGGTTGAAGTGACCAAAGGCTTCAAATCGACGATGCCGGCTATGCAAAAATACGTGAAAATTCCGATGTCCTGAAATGCAGCCCAACGTATCAGAATCGGTTAATACACACACGAAAACATCACCAAAGGTGTACAGAAGTCATAGTTTGGTCTATTAGGGCCATTATGGCAGTCAGAGGTTGAAGTGACCAAAGGCTTCAAATCGACGATGCCGGCTATGCAAAAATACGTGAAAATTCCGATGTCCTGAAATGCAGCCCAACGTATCAGAATCGGTTAATACATACACGAAAACATCACCAAAGGTGTACAGAAGTCATAGTTTGGTTTATTAGGGCCATTATGGCAGTCAGAGGTTGAAGTGACCAAAGGCTTCAAATCGACGATGCCGGCTATGCAAAAATACGTGAAAATTCCGATGTCCTGAAATGCAGCCCAACGTATCAGAATCGGTTAATACACACACGAAAACATCACCAAAGGTGTACAGGAGTCATAGCTTGGTCTATTAGGGCCATTATGGCAGTCAGAGGTTGAAGTGACCAAAGGCTTCAAATCGACGATGCCGGCTATGCAAAAATACGTGAAAATTCCGATGTCCTGAAATGCAGCCCAACGTATCGGAATCGGTTAATACACACACGAAAACATCACCAAAGGTGTACAGAAGTCAAAGTTTGGTCTATTAGGGCCATTATGGCAGTCAGAGGTTGAAGTGACCAAAGGCTTCAAATCGACGATGCCGGCTATGCAAAAATACGTGAAAATTCCGATGTCCTGAAATGCAGCCCAACGTATCGGAATCGGTTAATACCCACACGAAAACATCACCAAAGGTGTACAGAAGTCAAAGTTTGGTCTATTAGGGCCATTATGGCAGTCAGAGGTTGAAGTGACCAAAGGCTTCAAATCGACGATGCCGGCTATGCAAAAATACGTGAAAATTCCGATGTCCTGAAATGCAGCCCAACGTATCAGAATCGGGTAATACACACACGAAAACATCACCAAAGGTGTACAGGAGTCATAGCTTGGTCTATTAGGGCCATTATGGCAGTCAGAGGTTGAAGTGACCAAAGGCTTCAAATCGACGATGCCGGCTATGCAAAAATACGTGAAAATTCCGATGTCCTGAAATGCAGCCCAACGTATCAGAATCGGGTAATACACACACGAAAACATCACCAAAGGTGTACAGAAGTCATAGTTTGGTCTATTAGGGCCATTATGGCAGTCAGAGGTTGAAGTGACCAAAGGCTTCAAATCGACGATGCCGGCTATGCAAAAATACGTGAAAATTCCGATGTCCTGAAATGCAGCCCAACGTATAAGAATCGGTTAATACACACACGAAAACATCACCAAAGGTGTACAGAAGTCATAGTTTGGTCTATTAGGGCCATTATGGCAGTCAGAGGTTGAAGTGACCAAAGGCTTCAAATCGACGATGCCGGCTATGCAAAAATACGTGAAAATTCCGATGTCACGGAATGCAGACCAACTTATCGGAATCGGTTAATACACACACGAAAACATCACCAAAGGTGTACAGAAGTCATAGTTTGGTTTATTAGGGCCATTATGGCAGTCAGAGGTTGAAGTGACCAAAGGCTTCAAATCGACGATGCCGGCTATGCAAAAATACGTGAAAATTCCGATGTCCTGAAATGCAGCCCAACGTATCAGAATCGGTTAATACACACACGAAAACATCACCAAAGGTGTACAGAAGTCATAGTTTGGTCTATTAGGGCCATTATGGCAGTCAGAGGTTGAAGTGACCAAAGGCTTCAAATCGACGATGCCGGCTATGCAAAAATACGTGAAAATTCCGATGTCCTGAAATGCAGCCCAACGTATCAGAATCGGTTAATACACACACGAAAACATCACCAAAGGTGTACAGAAGTCATAGTTTGGTCTATTAGGGCCATTATGGCAGTCAGAGGTTGAAGTGACCAAAGGCTTCAAATCGACGATGCCGGCTATGCAAAAATACGTGAAAATTCCGATGTCCTGAAATGCAGCCCAACGTATCGGAATCGGTTAATACACACACGAAGACATCACCAAAGGTGTACAGAAGTCAAAGTTTGGTCTATTAGGGCCATTATGGCAGTCAGAGGTTGAAGTGACCAAAGGCTTCAAATCGACGATGCCGGCTATGCAAAAATACGTGAAAATTCCGATGTCACGGAATGCAGCCCAACGTATCAGAATCGGTTAATACACACACGAAAACATCACCAAAGGTGTACAGAAGTCATAGTTTGGTCTATTAGGGCCATTATGGCAGTCAGAGGTTGAAGTGACCAAAGGCTTCAAATCGACGATGCCGGCTATGCAAAAATACGTGAAAATTCCGATGTCACGGAATGCAGCCCAACTTATCGGAATCAGTTAATACACACACGAAAACATCACCAAAGGTGTACAGAAGTCATAGTTTGGTCTATTAGGGCCATTATGGCAGTCAGAGGTTGAAGTGACCAAAGGCTTCAAATCGACGATGCCGGCTATGCAAAAATACGTGAAAATTCCGATGTCCTGAAATGCAGCCCAACGTATCAGAATCGGTTAATACACACACGAAAACATCACCAAAGGTGTACAGAAGTCATAGTTTGGTCTATTAGGGCCATTATGGCAGTCAGAGGTTGAAGTGACCAAAGGCTTCAAATCGACGATGCCGGCTATGCAAAAATACGTGAAAATTCCGATGTCCTGAAATGCAGCCCAACGTATCAGAATCGGTTAATACATACACGAAAACATCACCAAAGGTGTACAGAAGTCATAGTTTGGTTTATTAGGGCCATTATGGCAGTCAGAGGTTGAAGTGACCAAAGGCTTCAAATCGACGATGCCGGCTATGCAAAAATACGTGAAAATTCCGATGTCACGGAATGTAGCCCAACTTATCGGAATCGGTTAATACACACACGAAAACATCACCAAAGGTGTACAGAAGTCATAGTTTGGTCTATTAGGGCCATTATGGCAGTCAGAGGTTGAAGTGACCAAAGGCTTCAAATCGACGATGCCGGCTATGCAAAAATACGTGAAAATTCCGATGTCACGGAATGCAGCCCAACTTATCGGAATCGGTTAATACACACACGAAAACATCACCAAAGGTGTACAGAAGTCAAAGTTTGGTCTATTAGGGCCATTATGGCAGTCAGAGGTTGAAGTGACCAAAGGCTTCAAATCGACGATGCCGGCTATGCAAAAATACGTGAAAATTCCGATGTCCTGAAATGCAGCCCAACGTATCAGAATCGGTTAATACACACACGAAAACATCACCAAAGGTGTACAGAAGTCATAGTTTGGTCTATTAGGGCCATTATGGCAGTCAGAGGTTGAAGTGACCAAAGGCTTCAAATCGACGATGCCGGCTATGCAAAAATACGTGAAAATTCCGATGTCCTGAAATGCAGCCCAACGTATCGGAATCGGTTAATACACACACGAAGACATCACCAAAGGTGTACAGAAGTCAAAGTTTGGTCTATTAGGGCCATTATGGCAGTCAGAGGTTGAAGTGACCAAAGGCTTCAAATCGACGATGCCAGCTATGCAAAATACGTGAAAATTCCGATGTCACGGAATGCAGCCCAACGTATCAGAATCGGTTAATACACACACGAAAACATCACCAAAGGTGTACAGAAGTCATAGTTTGGTCTATTAGGGCCATTATGGCAGTCAGAGGTTGAAGTGACCAAAGGCTTCAAATCGACGATGCCGGCTATGCAAAAATACGTGAAAATTCCGATGTCCTGAAATGGCAGTCAGAGGTTGAAGTGACCAAAGGCATCAAATCGACGATGCCGGCTATGCAAAAATACGTGAAAATTCCGATGTCCTGAAATGCAGCCCAACGTATCGGAATCGGTTAATACACACACGAAAACATCACCAAAGGTGTACAGAAGTCATAGTTTGGTCTATTAGGGCCATTATGGCAGTCAGAGGTTGAAGTGACCAAAGGCTTCAAATCGACGATGCCGGCTATGCAAAAATACGTGAAAATTCCGATGTCCTGAAATGCAGCCCAACGTATCAGAATCGGTTAATACACACACGAAAACATCACCAAAGGTGTACAGAAGTCATAGTTTGGTCTATTAGGGCCATTATGGCAGTCAGAGGTTGAAGTGACCAAAGGCTTCAAATCGACGATGCCGGCTATGCAAAAATACGTGAAAATTCCGATGTCCTGAAATGCAGCCCAACGTATCGGAATCTATTAAGACACACACGAAAACATCACCAAAGGTGTACAGAAGTCATAGTTTGGTCTATTAGGGCCATTATGGCAGTCAGAGGTTGAAGTGACCAAAGGCTTCAAATCGACGATGCCGGCTATGCAAAAATACGTGAAAATTCCGATGTCCTGAAATGCAGCCCAACGTATCAGAATCGGTTAATATACACACGAAAACATCACCAAAGGTGTACAGAAGTCATAGTTTGGTCTATTAGGGCCATTATGGCAGTCAGAGGTTGAAGTGACCAAAGGCTTCAAATCGACGATGCCGGCTATGCAAAAATACGTGAAAATTCCGATGTCCTAAAATGCAGCCCAACGTATCGGAATCGGTTAATACGCACACGAAAACATCACCAAAGGTGTACAGAAGTCATAGTTTGGTCTATTAGGGCCATTATGGCAGTCAGAGGTTGAAGTGACCAAAGGCTTCAAATCGACGATGCCGGCTATGCAAAAATACGTGAAAATTCCGATGTCCTAAAATGCAGCCCAACGTATCGGAATCGGTTAATACGCACACGAAAACATCACCAAAGGTGTACAGAAGTCATAGTTTGGTCTATTAGGGCCATTATGGCAGTCAGAGGTTGAAGTGACCAAAGGCATCAAATCGACGATGCCGGCTATGCAAAAATACGTGAAAATTATGATGTCCTGAAATGCAGCCCAACGTATCAGAATCGGTTAATACACACACACGAAAACATCACCAAAGGTGTACAGAAGTCATAGTTTGGTCTATTAGGGCCATTATGGCAGTCAGAGGTTGAAGTGACCAAAGGCTTCAAATCGACGATGCCGGCTATGCCAAAATACGTGAAAATTCCGATGTCACGGAATGCAGCCCAACGTATCAGAATCGGTTAATACACACACGAAAACATCACCAAAGGTGTACAGAAGTCATAGTTTGGTCTATTAGGGCCATTATGGCAGTCAGAGGTTGAAGTGACCAAAGGCTTCAAATCGACGATGCCGGCTATGCAAAAATACGTGAAAATTCCGATGTCACGGAATGCAGCCCAACGTATCAGAATCGGTTAATACACACACGAAAACATCACCAAAGGTGTACAGAAGTCATAGTTTGGTCTATTAGGGCCATTATGGCAGTCAGAGGTTGAAGTGACCAAAGGCTTCAAATCGACGATGCCGGCTATGCAAAAATTAGTGAAAATTCCGATGTCCTGAAATGCAGCCCAACGTATCGGAATCGGTTAATACGCACACGAAAACATCACCAAAGGTGTACAGAAGTCATAGTTTGGTCTATTAGGGCCATTATGGCAGTCAGAGGTTGAAGTGACCAAAGGCTTCAAATCGACGATGCCGGCTATGCAAAAATACGTGAAAATTCCGATGTCCTAAAATGCAGCCCAACGTATCGGAATCGGTTAATACGCACACGAAAACATCACCAAAGGTGTACAGAAGTCATAGTTTGGTCTATTAGGGCCATTATGGCAGTCAGAGGTTGAAGTGACCAAAGGCATCAAATCGACGATGCCGGCTATGCAAAAATACGTGAAAATTATGATGTCCTGAAATGCAGCCCAACGTATCAGAATCGGTTAATACACACACACGAAAACATCACCAAAGGTGTACAGAAGTCATAGTTTGGTCTATTAGGGCCATTATGGCAGTCAGAGGTTGAAGTGACCAAAGGCTTCAAATCGACGATGCCGGCTATGCCAAAATACGTGAAAATTCCGATGTCACGGAATGCAGCCCAACGTATCAGAATCGGTTAATACACACACGAAAACATCACCAAAGGTGTACAGAAGTCATAGTTTGGTCTATTAGGGCCATTATGGCAGTCAGAGGTTGAAGTGACCAAAGGCTTCAAATCGACGATGCCGGCTATGCAAAAATACGTGAAAATTCCGATGTCACGGAATGCAGCCCAACGTATCAGAATCGGTTAATACACACACGAAAACATCACCAAAGGTGTACAGAAGTCATAGTTTGGTCTATTAGGGCCATTATGGCAGTCAGAGGTTGAAGTGACCAAAGGCTTCAAATCGACGATGCCGGCTATGCAAAAATTAGTGAAAATTCCGATGTCCTGAAATGCAGCCCAACGTATCGGAATCGGTTAATACGCACACGAAAACATCACCAAAGGTGTACAGAAGTCATAGTTTGGTCTATTAGGGCCATTATGGCAGTCAGAGGTTGAAGTGACCAAAGGCTTCAAATCGACGATGCCGGCTATGCAAAAATACGTGAAAATTCCGTTGTCCTAAAATGCAGCCCAACGTATCGGAATCGGTTAATACACACACGAAAACATCACCAAAGGTGTACAGAAGTCATAGTTTGGTCTATTAGGGCCATTATGGCAGTCAGAGGTTGAAGTGACCAAAGGCTTCAAATCGACGATGCCGGCTATGCAAAAATACGTGAAAATTCCGATGTCCTGAAATGCAGCCCAACGTATCAGAATCGGTTAATACACACACGAAAACATCACCAAAGGTGTACAGAAGTCATAGTTTGGTCTATTAGGGCCATTATGGCAGTCAGAGGTTGAAGTGACCAAAGGCTTCAAATCGACGATGCCGGCTATGCAAAAATACGTGAAAATTCCGATGTCCTGAAATGCAGCCCAACGTATCAGAATCGGTTAATACACACACGAAAACATCACCAAAGGTGTACAGAAGTCATAGTTTGGTCTATTAGGGCCATTATGGCAGTCAGAGGTTGAAGTGACCAAAGGCTTCAAATCGACGATGCCGGCTATGCAAAAATACGTGAAAATTCCGATGTCACGGAATGCAGCCCAACGTATCGGAATCGGTTAATACACACACGAAAACATCACCAAAGGTGTACAGAAGTCATAGTTTGGTCTATTAGGGCCATTATGGCAGTCAGAGGTTGAAGTGACCAAAGGCTTCAAATCGACGATGCCGGCTATGCAAAAATACGTGAAAATTCCGATGTCCTGAAATGCAGCCCAACGTATCGGAATCGGTTAAGACACACACGAAAACATCACCAAAGGTGTACAGAAGTCATAGTTTGGTCTATTAGGGCCATTATGGCAGTCAGAGGTTGAAGTGACCAAAGGCTTCAAATCGACGATGCCGGCTATGCAAAAATACGTGAAAATTCCGATGTCCTGAAATGCAGCCCAACGTATCAGAATCGGTTAATATACACACGAAAACATCACCAAAGGTGTACAGAAGTCATAGTTTGGTCTATTAGGGCCATTATGGCAGTCAGAGGTTGAAGTGACCAAAGGCTTCAAATCGACGATGCCGGCTATGCAAAAATACGTGAAAATTCCGATGTCCTGAAATGCAGCCCAACGTATCGGAATCGGTTAAGACACACACGAAAACATCACCAAAGGTGTACAGAAGTCATAGTTTGGTCTATTAGGGCCATTATGGCAGTCAGAGGTTGAAGTGACCAAAGGCTTCAAATCGACGATGCCGGCTATGCAAAAATACGTGAAAATTCCGATGTCCTGAAATGCAGCCCAACGTATCGGAATCGGTTAATACACACACGAAAACATCACCAAAGGTGTACAGAAGTCATAGTTTGGTCTATTAGGGCCATTATGGCAGTCAGAGGTTGAAGTGACCAAAGGCTTCAAATCGACGATGCCGGCTATGCAAAAATACGTGAAAATTCCGATGTCCTGAAATGCAGCCCAACGTATCAGAATCGGTTAATACACACACGAAAACATCACCAAAGGTGTACAGAAGTCATAGTTTGGTCTATTAGGGCCATTATGGCAGTCAGAGGTTGAAGTGACCAAAGGCTTCAAATCGACGATGCCGGCTATGCAAAAATACGTGAAAATTCCGATGTCACGGAATGCAGCCCAACGTATCGGAATCGGTTAATACACACACGAAAACATCACCAAAGGTGTACAGAAGTCATAGTTTGGTCTATTAGGGCCATTATGGCAGTCAGAGGTTGAAGTGACCAAAGGCTTCAAATCGACGGTGCCGGCTATGCAAAAATACGTGAAAATTCCGATGTCCTGAAATGCAGCCCAACGTATCGGAATCTATTAAGACACACACGAAAACATCACCAAAGGTGTACAGAAGTCATAGTTTGGTCTATTAGGGCCATTATGGCAGTCAGAGGTTGAAGTGACTAAAGGCTTCAAATCGACGATGCCGGCTATGCAAAAATACGTGAAAATTCCGATGTCCTGAAATGCAGCCCAACGTATCGGAATCGGTTAATACACACACGAAAACATCACCAAAGGTGTACAGAAGTCATAGTTTGGTCTATTAGGGCCATTATGGCAGTCAGAGGTTGAAGTGACCAAAGGCTTCAAATCGACGATGCCTATGCAAAAATACGTGAA
Organism: Eristalis tenax; assembly: GCA_905231855.2. Lineage (NCBI taxonomy): Eukaryota > Metazoa > Arthropoda > Insecta > Diptera > Syrphidae > Eristalis > Eristalis tenax. The sequence goes on from CAJNIU020000120.1 coordinate 149,715, forward strand.
AATTCCGATGTCACGGAATGCAGCCCAACGTATCAGAATCGGTTAATACACACACGAAAACATCACCAAAGGTGTACAGAAGTCATAGTTTGGTCTATTAGGGCCATTATGGCAGTCAGAGGTTGAAGTGACCAAAGGCTTCAAATCGACGATGCCGGCTATGCAAAAATACGTGAAAATTCCGATGTCACGGAATGCAGCCCAACGTATCAGAATCGGTTAATACACACACGAAAACATCACCAAAGGTGTACAGAAGTCATAGTTTGGTCTATTAGGGCCATTATGGCAGTCAGAGGTTGAAGTGACCAAAGGCTTCAAATCGACGATGCCGGCTATGCAAAAATACGTGAAAATTCCGATGTCACGGAATGCAGCCCAACGTATCAGAATCGGTTAATACACACACGAAAACATCACCAAAGGTGTACAGAAGTCATAGTTTGGTCTATTAGGGCCATTATGGCAGTCAGAGGTTGAAGTGACCAAAGGCTTCAAATCGACGATGCCGGCTATGCAAAAATTAGTGAAAATTCCGATGTCCTGAAATGCAGCCCAACGTATCGGAATCGGTTAATACACACACGAAAACATCACCAAAGGTGTACAGAAGTCATAGTTTGGTCTATTAGGGCCATTATGGCAGTCAGAGGTTGAAGTGACCAAAGGCTTCAAATCGACGATGCCGGCTATGCAAAAATACGTGAAAATTCCGTTGTCCTAAAATGCAGCCCAACGTATCGGAATCGGTTAATACACACACGAAAACATCACCAAAGGTGTACAGAAGTCATAGTTTGGTCTATTAGGGCCATTATGGCAGTCAGAGGTTGAAGTGACCAAAGGCTTCAAATCGACGATGCCGGCTATGCAAAAATACGTGAAAATTCCGATGTCCTGAAATGCAGCCCAACGTATCGGAATCGGTTAATACACACACGAAAACATCACCAAAGGTGTACAGAAGTCATAGTTTGGTCTATTAGGGCCATTATGGCAGTCAGAGGTTGAAGTGACCAAAGGCTTCAAATCGACGATGCCGGCTATGCAAAAATACGTGAAAATTCCGATGTCCTGAAATGCAGCCCAACGTATCAGAATCGGTTAATACACACACGAAAACATCACCAAAGGTGTACAGAAGTCATAGTTTGGTCTATTAGGGCCATTATGGCAGTCAGAGGTTGAAGTGACCAAAGGCTTCAAATCGACGATGCCGGCTATGCAAAAATACGTGAAAATTCCGATGTCACGGAATGCAGCCCAACGTATCGGAATCGGTTAATACACACACGAAAACATCACCAAAGGTGTACAGAAGTCATAGTTTGGTCTATTAGGGCCATTATGGCAGTCAGAGGTTGAAGTGACCAAAGGCTTCAAATCGACGATGCCGGCTATGCAAAAATACGTGAAAATTCCGATGTCCTGAAATGCAGCCCAACGTATCGGAATCGGTTAAGACACACACGAAAACATCACCAAAGGTGTACAGAAGTCATAGTTTGGTCTATTAGGGCCATTATGGCAGTCAGAGGTTGAAGTGACCAAAGGCTTCAAATCGACGATGCCGGCTATGCAAAAATACGTGAAAATTCCGATGTCCTGAAATGCAGCCCAACGTATCGGAATCGGTTAAACACACGAACACACGAACACACACGAAAACATCGCCAAAGGTGTACAGAAGTCATAGTTTGGTCTATTAGGGCCATTATGGCAGTCAGAGGTTGAAGTGACCAAAGGCTTCAAATCGACGATGCCGGCTATGCAAAAATACGTGAAAATTCCGATGTCCTGAAATGCAGCCCAACGTATCAGAATCGGTTAATATACACACGAAAACATCACCAAAGGTGTACAGAAGTCATAGTTTGGTCTATTAGGGCCATTATGGCAGTCAGAGGTTGAAGTGACCAAAGGCTTCAAATCGACGATGCCGGCTATGCAAACATACGTGAAAATTCCGATGTCCTAAAATGCAGCCCAACGTATCGGAATCGGTTAATACGCACACGAAAACATCACCAAAGGTGTACAGAAGTCATAGTTTGGTCTATTAGGGCCATTATGGCAGTCAGAGGTTGAAGTGACCAAAGGCTTCAAATCGACGATGCCGGCTATGCAAAAATACGTGAAAATTCCGATGTCCTAAAATGCAGCCCAACGTATCGGAATCGGTTAATACGCACACGAAAACATCACCAAAGGTGTACAGAAGTCATAGTTTGGTCTATTAGGGCCATTATGGCAGTCAGAGGTTGAAGTGACCAAAGGCATCAAATCGACGATGCCGGCTATGCAAAAATACGTGAAAATTCCGATGTCCTGAAATGCAGCCCAACGTATCGGAATCGGTTAATACACACACGAAAACATCACCAAAGGTGTACAGAAGTCATAGTTTGGTCTATTAGGGCCATTATGGCAGTCAGAGGTTGAAGTGACCAAAGGCTTCAAATCGACGATGCCGGCTATGCAAAAATACGTGAAAATTCCGATGTCCTGAAATGCAGCCCAACGTATCAGAATCGGTTAATACACACACGAAAACATCACCAAAGGTGTACAGAAGTCATAGTTTGGTCTATTAGGGCCATTATGGCAGTCAGAGGTTGAAGTGACCAAAGGCTTCAAATCGACGATGCCGGCTATGCAAAAATACGTGAAAATTCCGATGTCCTGAAATGCAGCCCAACGTATCGGAATCGGTTAAGACACACACGAAAACATCACCAAAGGTGTACAGAAGTCATAGTTTGGTCTATTAGGGCCATTATGGCAGTCAGAGGTTGAAGTGACCAAAGGCTTCAAATCGACGATGCCGGCTATGCAAAAATACGTGAAAATTCCGATGTCCTGAAATGCAGCCCAACGTATCGGAATCGGTTAATACACACACGAAAACATCACCAAAGGTGTACAGAAGTCATAGTTTGGTCTATTAGGGCCATTATGGCAGTCAGAGGTTGAAGTGACCAAAGGCTTCAAATCGACGATGCCGGCTATGCAAAAATACGTGAAAATTCCGATGTCCTAAAATGCAGCCCAACGTATCGGAATCGGTTAATACGCACACGAAAACATCACCAAAGGTGTACAGAAGTCATAGTTTGGTCTATTAGGGCCATTATGGCAGTCAGAGGTTGAAGTGACCAAAGGCTTCAAATCGACGATGCCGGCTATGCAAAAATACGTGAAAATTCCGATGTCCTAAAATGCAGCCCAACGTATCGGAATCGGTTAATACGCACACGAAAACATCACCAAAGGTGTACAGAAGTCATAGTTTGGTCTATTAGGGCCATTATGGCAGTCAGAGGTTGAAGTGACCAAAGGCTTCAAATCGACGATGCCGGCTATGCAAAAATACGTGAAAATTCCGATGTCCTAAAATGCAGCCCAACGTATCGGAATCGGTTAATACGCACACGAAAACATCACCAAAGGTGTACAGAAGTCATAGTTTGGTCTATTAGGGCCATTATGGCAGTCAGAGGTTGAAGTGACCAAAGGCATCAAATCGACGATGCCGGCTATGCAAAAATACGTGAAAATTATGATGTCCTGAAATGCAGCCCAACGTATCAGAATCGGTTAATAAGCACACGAAAACATCACCAAAGGTGTACAGAAGTCATAGTTTGGTCTATTAGGGCCATTATGGCAGTCAGAGGTTGAAGTGACCAAAGGCTTCAAATCGACGATGCCGGCTATGCAAAAATACGTGAAAATTCCGATGTCACGGAATGCAGCCCAACGTATCAGAATCGGTTAATACACACACGAAAACATCACCAAAGGTGTACAGAAGTCATAGTTTGGTCTATTAGGGCCATTATGGCAGTCAGAGGTTGAAGTGACCAAAGGCTTCAAATCGACGATGCCGGCTATGCAAAAATACGTGAAAATTCCGATGTCACGGAATGCAGCCCAACGTATCAGAATCGGTTAATACACACACGAAAACATCACCAAAGGTGTACAGAAGTCATAGTTTGGTCTATTAGGGCCATTATGGCAGTCAGAGGTTGAAGTGACCAAAGGCTTCAAATCGACGATGCCGGCTATGCAAAAATACGTGAAAATTCCGATGTCACGGAATGCAGCCCAACGTATCAGAATCGGTTAATACACACACGAAAACATCACCAAAGGTGTACAGAAGTCATAGTTTGGTCTATTAGGGCCATTATGGCAGTCAGAGGTTGAAGTGACCAAAGGCTTCAAATCGACGATGCCGGCTATGCAAAAATACGTGAAAATTCCGTTGTCCTAAAATGCAGCCCAACGTATCGGAATCGGTTAATACACACACGAAAACATCACCAAAGGTGTACAGAAGTCATAGTTTGGTCTATTAGGGCCATTATGGCAGTCAGAGGTTGAAGTGACCAAAGGCTTCAAATCGACGATGCCGGCTATGCAAAAATACGTGAAAATTCCGATGTCACGGAATGCAGCCCAACGTATCAGAATCGGTTAATACACACACGAAAACATCACCAAAGGTGTACAGAAGTCATAGTTTGGTCTATTAGGGCCATTATGGCAGTCAGAGGTTGAAGTGACCAAAGGCTTCAAATCGACGATGCCGGCTATGCAAAAATACGTGAAAATTCCGATGTCACGGAATGCAGCCCAACGTATCGGAATCGGTTAATACACACACGAAAACATCACCAAAGGTGTACAGAAGTCATAGTTTGGTCTATTAGGGCCATTATGGCAGTCAGAGGTTGAAGTGACCAAAGGCTTCAAATCGACGATGCCGGCTATGCAAAAATACGTGAAAATTCCGATGTCCTGAAATGCAGCCCAACGTATCGGAATCGGTTAAGACACACACGAAAACATCACCAAAGGTGTACAGAAGTCATAGTTTGGTCTATTAGGGCCATTATGGCAGTCAGAGGTTGAAGTGACCAAAGGCTTCAAATCGACGATGCCGGCTATGCAAAAATACGTGAAAATTCCGATGTCCTGAAATGCAGCCCAACGTATCGGAATCGGTTAATACACACACGAAAACATCACCAAAGGTGTACAGAAGTCATAGTTTGGTCTATTAGGGCCATTATGGCAGTCAGAGGTTGAAGTGACCAAAGGCTTCAAATCGACGATGCCGGCTATGCAAAAATACGTGAAAATTCCGATGTCCTGAAATGCAGCCCAACGTATCGGAATCGGTTAATACACACACGAAAACATCACCAAAGGTGTACAGAAGTCATAGTTTGGTCTATTAGGGCCATTATGGCAGTCAGAGGTTGAAGTGACCAAAGGCTTCAAATCGACGATGCCGGCTATGCAAAAATACGTGAAAATTCCGATGTCCTGAAATGCAGCCCAACGTATCGGAATCGGTTAATACACACACGAAAACATCACCAAAGGTGTACAGAAGTTATAGTTTGGTCTATTAGGGCCATTATGGCAGTCAGAGGTTGAAGTGACCAAAGGCTTCAAATCGACGATGCCGGCTATGCAAAAATACGTGAAAATTCCGATGTCCTAAAATGCAGCCCAACGTATCGGAATCGGTTAATACGCACACGAAAACATCACCAAAGGTGTACAGAAGTCATAGTTTGGTCTATTAGGGCCATTATGGCAGTCAGAGGTTGAAGTGACCAAAGGCATCAAATCGACGATGCCGGCTATGCAAAAATACGTGAAAATTATGATGTCCTGAAATGCAGCCCAACGTATCAGAATCGGTTAATACACACACACGAAAACATCACCAAAGGTGTACAGAAGTCATAGTTTGGTCTATTAGGGCCATTATGGCAGTCAGAGGTTGAAGTGACCAAAGGCTTCAAATCGACGATGCCGGCTATGCAAAAATACGTGAAAATTCCGATGTCACGGAATGCAGCCCAACGTATCAGAATCGGTTAATACACACACGAAAACATCACCAAAGGTGTACAGAAGTCATAGTTTGGTCTATTAGGGCCATTATGGCAGTCAGAGGTTGAAGTGACCAAAGGCTTCAAATCGACGATGCCGGCTATGCAAAAATACGTGAAAATTCCGATGTCCTGAAATGCAGCCCAACGTATCGGAATCGGTTAATACACACACGAAAACATCACCAAAGGTGTACAGAAGTCATAGTTTGGTCTATTAGGGCCATTATGGCAGTCAGAGGTTGAAGTGACCAAAGGCTTCAAATCGACGATGCCGGCTATGCAAAAATACGTGAAAATTCCGATGTCCTGAAATGCAGCCCAACGTATCAGAATCGGTTAATATACACACGAAAACATCACCAAAGGTGTACAGAAGTCATAGTTTGGTCTATTAGGGCCATTATGGCAGTCAGAGGTTGAAGTGACCAAAGGCTTCAAATGCAAAAATACGTGAAAATTCCGATGTCCTAAAATGCAGCCCAACGTATCGGAATCGGTTAATACGCACACGAAAACATCACCAAAGGTGTACAGAAGTCATAGTTTGGTCTATTAGGGCCATTATGGCAGTCAGAGGTTGAAGTGACCAAAGGCTTCAAATCGACGATGCCGGCTATGCAAAAATACGTGAAAATTCCGATGTCCTAAAATGCAGCCCAACGTATCGGAATCGGTTAATACGCACACGAAAACATCACCAAAGGTGTACAGAAGTCATAGTTTGGTCTATTAGGGCCATTATGGCAGTCAGAGGTTGAAGTGACCAAAGGCATCAAATCGACGATGCCGGCTATGCAAAAATACGTGAAAATTCCGATGTCCTGAAATGCAGCCCAACGTATCGGAATCGGTTAATACACACACGAAAACATCACCAAAGGTGTACAGAAGTCATAGTTTGGTCTATTAGGGCCATTATGGCAGTCAGAGGTTGAAGTGACCAAAGGCATCAAATCGACGATGCCGGCTATGCAAAAATACGTGAAAATTCCGATGTCCTGAAATGCAGCCCAACGTATCGGAATCGGTTAATATACACACGAAAACATCACCAAAGGTGTACAGAAGTCATAGTTTGGTCTATTAGGGCCATTATGGCAGTCAGAGGTTGAAGTGACCAAAGGCTTCAAATCGACGATGCCGGCTATGCAAAAATACGTGAAAATTATGATGTCCTGAAATGCAGCCCAACGTATCAGAATCGGTTAATACACACACACGAAAACATCACCAAAGGTGTACAGAAGTCATAGTTTGGTCTATTAGGGCCATTATGGCAGTCAGAGGTTGAAGTGACCAAAGGCTTCAAATCGACGATGCCGGCTATGCAAAAATACGTGAAAATTCCGATGTCACGGAATGCAGCCCAACGTATCGGAATCGGTTAATACACACACGAAAACATCACCAAAGGTGTACAGAAGTCATAGTTTGGTCTATTAGGGCCATTATGGCAGTCAGAGGTTGAAGTGACCAAAGGCTTCAAATCGACGATGCCGGCTATGCAAAAATACGTGAAAATTCCGATGTCACGGAATGCAGCCCAACGTATCAGAATCGGTTAATACACACACGAAAACATCACCAAAGGTGTACAGAAGTCATAGTTTGGTCTATTAGGGCCATTATGGCAGTCAGAGGTTGAAGTGACCAAAGGCTTCAAATCGACGATGCCGGCTATGCAAAAATACGTGAAAATTCCGATGTCACGGAATGCAGCCCAACGTATCAGAATCGGTTAATACACACACGAAAACATCACCAAAGGTGTACAGAAGTCATAGTTTGGTCTATTAGGGCCATTATGGCAGTCAGAGGTTGAAGTGACCAAAGGCATCAAATCGACGATGCCTATGCAAAAATACGTGAAAATTCCGATGTCACGGAATGCAGCCCAACGTATCAGAATCGGTTAATACACACACGAAAACATCACCAAAGGTGTACAGAAGTCATAGTTTGGTCTATTAGGGTCATTATGGCAGTCAGAGGTTGAAGTGACCAAAGGCTTCAAATCGACGATGCCGGCTATGCAAAAATACGTGAAAATTCCGATGTCACGGAATGCAGCCCAACGTATCAGAATCGGTTAATACACACACGAAAACATCACCAAAGGTGTACAGAAGTCATAGTTTGGTCTATTAGGGCCATTATGGCAGTCAGAGGTTGAAGTGACCAAAGGCTTCAAATCGACGATGCCGGCTATGCAAAAATACGTGAAAATTCCGATGTCCTAAAATGCAGCCCAACGTATCTCAATCGGTTAATACGCACACGAAAACATCACCAAAGGTGTACAGAAGTCATAGTTTGGTCTATTAGGGCCATTATGGCAGTCAGAGGTTGAAGTGACCAAAGGCTTCAAATCGACGATGCCGGCTATGCAAAAATACGTGAAAATTCCGATGTCCTAAAATGCAGCCCAACGTATCGGAATCGGTTAATACACACACACGAAAACATCACCAAAGGTGTACAGAAGTCATAGTTTGGTCTATTAGGGCCATTATGGCAGTCAGAGGTTGAAGTGACCAAAGGCTTCAAATCGACGATGCCGGCTATGCAAAAATACGTGAAAATTCCGATGTCCTGAAATGCAGCCCAACGTATCAGAATCGGTTAATATACACACGAAAACATCACCAAAGGTGTACAGAAGTCATAGTTTGGTCTATTAGGGCCATTATGGCAGTCAGAGGTTGAAGTGACCAAAGGCTTCAAATCGACGATGCCGGCTATGCAAAAATACGTGAAAATTCCGATGTCCTAAAATGCAGCCCAACGTATCGGAATCGGTTAATACGCACACGAAAACATCACCAAAGGTGTACAGAAGTCATAGTTTGGTCTATTAGGGCCATTATGGCAGTCAGAGGTTGAAGTGACCAAAGGCTTCAAATCGACGATGCCGGCTATGCAAAAATACGTGAAAATTCCGATGTCCTAAAATGCAGCCCAACGTATCGGAATCGGTTAATACGCACACGAAAACATCACCAAAGGTGTACAGAAGTCATAGTTTGGTCTATTAGGGCCATTATGGCAGTCAGAGGTTGAAGTGACCAAAGGCTTCAAATCGACGATGCCGGCTATGCAAAAATACGTGAAAATTCCGATGTCCTAAAATGCAGCCCAACGTATCGGAATCGGTTAATACACACACGAAAACATCACCAAAGGTGTACAGAAGTCATAGTTTGGTCTATTAGGGCCATTATGGCAGTCAGAGGTTGAAGTGACCAAAGGCTTCAAATCGACGATGCCGGCTATGCAAAAATACGTGAAAATTCCGATGTCCTAAAATGCAGCCCAACGTATCGGAATCGGTTAATACGCACACGAAAACATCACCAAAGGTGTACAAAAGTCATAGTTTGGTCTATTAGGGCCATTATGGCAGTCAGAGGTTGAAGTGACCAAAGGCTTCAAATCGACGATGCCGGCTATGCAAAAATACGTGAAAATTCCGATGTCCTAAAATGCAGCCCAACGTATCGGAATCGGTTAATACACACACACGAAAACATCACCAAAGGTGTACAGAAGTCATAGTTTGGTCTATTAGGGCCATTATGGCAGTCAGAGGTTGAAGTGACCAAAGGCTTCAAATCGACGATGCCGGCTATGCAAAAATACGTGAAAATTCCGATGTCCTGAAATGCAGCCCAACGTATCAGAATCGGTTGATATACACACGAAAACATCACCAAAGGTGTACAGAAGTCATAGTTTGGTCTATTAGGGCCATTATGGCAGTCAGAGGTTGAAGTGACCAAAGGCTTCAAATCGACGATGCCGGCTATGCAAAAATACGTGAAAATTCCGATGTCCTAAAATGCAGCCCAACGTATCGGAATCGGTTAATACGCACACGAAAACATCACCAAAGGTGTACAGAAGTCATAGTTTGGTCTATTAGGGCCATTATGGCAGTCAGAGGTTGAAGTGACCAAAGGCTTCAAATCGACGATGCCGGCTATGCAAAAATACGTGAAAATTATGATGTCCTGAAATGCAGCCCAACGTATCGGAATCGGTTAATACACACACGAAAACATCACCAAAGGTGTACAGAAGTCATAGTTTGGTCTATTAGGGCCATTATGGCAGTCAGAGGTTGAAGTGACCAAAGGCTTCAAATCGACGATGCCGGCTATGCAAAAATACGTGAAAATTCCGATGTCCTGAAATGCAGCTCAACGTATCAGAATCGGTTAATACACACACGAAAACATCACCAAAGGTGTACAGAAGTCATAGTTTGGTCTATTAGGGCCATTATGGCAGTCAGAGGTTGAAGTGACCAAAGGCTTCAAATCGACGATGCCGGCTATGCAAAAATACGTGAAAATTCCGATGTCCTAAAATGCAGCCCAACGTCTCGGAATCGGTTAATACGCACACGAAAACATCACGAAAGGTGTACAGAAGTCATAGTTTGGTCTATTAGGGCCATTATGGCAGTCAGAGGTTGAAGTGACCAAAGGCTTCAAATCGACGATGCCGGCTATGCAAAAATACGTGAAAATTCCGATGTCCTGAAATGCAGCCCAACGTATCAGAATCGGTTAATACACACACACGAAAACATCACCAAAGGTGTACAGAAGTCATAGTTTGGTCTATTAGGGCCATTATGGCAGTCAGAGGTTGAAGTGACCAAAGGCTTCAAATCGACGATGCCGGCTATGCAAAAATACGTGAAAATTCCGATGTCCTGAAATGCAGCCCAACGTATCAGAATCGGTTAATACACACACGAAAACATCACCAAAGGTGTACAGAAGTCATAGTTTGGTCTATTAGGGCCATTATGGCAGTCAGAGGTTGAAGTGACCAAAGGCATCAAATCGACGATGCCTATGCAAAAATACGTGAAAATTCCGATGTCACGGAATGCAGCCCAACGTATCAGAATCGGTTAATACACACACGAAAACATCACCAAAGGTGTACAGAAGTCATAGTTTGGTCTATTAGGGCCATTATGGCAGTCAGAGGTTGAAGTGACCAAAGGCTTCAAATCGACGATGCCGGCTATGCAAAAATACGTGAAAATTCCGATGTCCTGAAATGCAGCCCAACGTATCAGAATCGGTTAATACACACACGAAAACATCACCAAAGGTGTACAGAAGTCATAGTTTGGTCTATTAGGGCCATTATGGCAGTCAGAGGTTGAAGTGACCAAAGGCTTCAAATCGACGATGCCGGCTATGCAAAAATACGTGAAAATTCCGATGTCACGGAATGCAGCCCAACGTATCGGAATCGGTTAATACACACACGAAAACATCACCAAAGGTGTACAGAAGTCATAGTTTGGTCTATGAGGGCCATTATGGCAGTCAGAGGTTGAAGTGACCAAAGGCTTCAAATCGACGATGCCGGCTATGCAAAAATACGTGAAAATTCCGATGTCACGGAATGCAGCCCAACGTATCAGAATCGGTTAATACACACACGAAAACATCACCAAAGGTGTACAGAAGTCATAGTTTGGTCTATTAGGGCCATTATGGCAGTCAGAGGTTGAAGTGACCAAAGGCTTCAAATCGACGATGCCGGCTATGCAAAAATACGTGAAAATTCCGATGTCACGGAATGCAGCCCAACGTATCAGAATCGGTTAATACACACACGAAAACATCACCAAAGGTGTACAGAAGTCATAGTTTGGTCTATTAGGGCCATTATGGCAGTCAGAGGTTGAAGTGACCAAAGGCTTCAAATCGACGATGCCGGCTATGCAAAAATACGTGAAAATTCCGATGTCCTAAAATGCAGCCCAACGTATCGGAATCGGTTAATACGCACACGAAAACATCACCAAAGGTGTACAGAAGTCATAGTTTGGTCTATTAGGGCCATTATGGCAGTCAGAGGTTGAAGTGACCAAAGGCTTCAAATCGACGATGCCGGCTATGCAAAAATACGTGAAAATTCCGATGTCCTGAAATGCAGCCCAACGTATCAGAATCGGTTAATACACACACGAAAACATCACCAAAGGTGTACAGAAGTCATAGTTTGGTCTATTAGGGCCATTATGGCAGTCAGAGGTTGAAGTGACCAAAGGCTTCAAATCGACGATGCCGGCTATGCAAAAATACGTGAAAATTCCGATGTCACGGAATGCAGCCCAACGTATCAGAATCGGTTAATACACACACGAAAACATCACCAAAGGTGTACAGAAGTCATAGTTTGGTCTATTAGGGCCATTATGGCAGTCAGAGGTTGAAGTGACCAAAGGCTTCAAATCGACGATGCCGGCTATGCAAAAATACGTGAAAATTCCGATGTCCTGAAATGCAGCCCAACGTATCGGAATCGGTTAATACGCACACGAAAACATCACCAAAGGTGTACAGAAGTCATAGTTTGGTCTATTAGGGCCATTATGGCAGTCAGAGGTTGAAGTGACCAAAGGCTTCAAATCGACGATGCAAAAGTACGTGAAAATTCCGATGTCCTGAAATGCTGCCCAACTTATCAGAATCGGTTAATACACACACGAAAACATCACCAAAGGTGTACAGAAGTCATAGTTTGGTCTATTAGGGCCATTATGGCAGTCAGAGGTTGAAGTGACCAAAGGCTTCAAATCGACGATGCCGGCTATGCAAAAATACGTGAAAATTCCGATGTCACGGAATGCAGCCCAACGTATCAGAATCGGTTAATACACACACGAAAACATCACCAAAGGTGTACAGAAGTCATAGTTTGGTCTATTAGGGCCATTATGGCAGTCAGAGGTTGAAGTGACCAAAGGCTTCAAATCGACGATGCCGGCTATGCAAAAATACGTGAAAATTCCGATGTCACGGAATGCAGCCCAACGTATCAGAATCGGTTAATACACACACGAAAACATCACCAAAGGTGTACAGAAGTCATAGTTTGGTCTATTAGGGCCATTATGGCAGTCAGAGGTTGAAGTGACCAAAGGCTTCAAATCGACGATGCCGGCTATGCAAAAATACGTGAAAATTCCGATGTCACGGAATGCAGCCCAACGTATCGGAATCGGTTAATACACACACGAAAACATCACCAGAGGTGTACAGAAGTCATAGTTTGGTCTATTAGGGCCATTATGGCAGTCAGAGGTTGAAGTGACCAAAGGCTTCAAATCGACGATGCCGGCTATGCAAAAATTAGTGAAAATTCCGATGTCCTGAAATGCAGCCCAACTTATCAGAATCGGTTAATACACACACGAAAACATCACCAAAGGTGTACAGAAGTCATAGTTTGGTCTATTAGGGCCATTATGGCAATCAGAGGTTGAAGTGACCAAAGGCTTCAAATCGACGATGCCGGCTATGCAAAAATACGTGAAAATTCCGATGTCACGGAATGCAGCCCAACGTATCAGAATCGGTTAATACACACACGAAAACATCACCAAAGGTGTACAGAAGTCATAGTTTGGTCTATTAGGGCCATTATGGCAGTCAGAGGTTGAAGTGACCAAAGGCTTCAAATCGACGATGCCGGCTATGCAAAAATACGTGAAAATTCCGATGTCCTAAAATGCAGCCCACCGTATCGGAATCGGTTAATACACACACGAAAACATCACCAAAGGTGTACAGAAGTCATAGTTTGGTCTATTAGGGCCATTATGGCAGTCAGAGGTTGAAGTGACCAAAGGCTTCAAATCGACGATGCCGGCTATGCAAAAATACGTGAAAATTCCGATGTCCTAAAATGCAGCCCAACGTATCGGAATCGGTTAATACACACACGAAAACATCACCAAAGGTGTACAGAAGTCATAGTTTGGTCTATTAGGGCCATTATGGCAGTCAGAGGTTGAAGTGACCAAAGGCTTCAAATCGACGATGCCGGCTATGCAAAAATACGTGAAAATTCCGATGTCCTAAAATGCAGCCCACCGTATCGGAATCGGTTAATACGCACACGAAAACATCACCAAAGGTGTACAGAAGTCATAGTTTGGTCTATTAGGGCCATTATGGCAGTCAGAGGTTGAAGTGACCAAAGGCTTCAAATCGACGATGCCGGCTATGCAAAAATACGTGAAAATTCCGATGTCCTAAAATGCAGCCCAACGTATCGGAATCGGTTAATACGCACACGAAAACATCACCAAAGGTGTACAGAAGTCATAGTTTGGTCTATTAGGGCCATTATGGCAGTCAGAGGTTGAAGTGACCAAAGGCTTCAAATCGACGATGCCGGCTATGCAAAAATACGTGAAAATTCCGATGTCACGGAATGCAGCCCAACGTATCAGAATCGGTTAATACACACACGAAAACATCACCAAAGGTGTACAGAAGTCATAGTTTGGTCTATTAGGGCCATTATGGCAGTCAGAGGTTGAAGTGACCAAAGGCTTCAAATCGACGATGCCGGCTATGCAAAAATACGTGAAAATTCCGATGTCACGGAATGCAGCCCAACGTATCAGAATCGGTTAATACACACACGAAAACATCACCAAAGGTGTACAGAAGTCATAGTTTGGTCTATTAGGGCCATTATGGCAGTCAGAGGTTGAAGTGACCAAAGGCTTCAAATCGACGATGCCGGCTATGCAAAAATACGTGTAAATTCCGATGTCACGGAATGCAGCCCAACGTATCAGAATGGGTTAATAAACACACGAAAACATCACCAAAGGTGTACAGAAGTCATAGTTTGGTCTATTAGGGCCATTATGGCAGTCAGAGGTTGAAGTGACCAAAGGCTTCAAATCGACGATGCCGGCTATGCAAAAATACGTGAAATTCCGATGTCACGGAATGCAGCCCAACGTATCGGAATCGGTTAATACACACACGAAAACATCACCAGAGGTGTACAGAAGTCATAGTTTGGTCTATTAGGGCCATTATGGCAGTCAGAGGTTGAAGTGACCAAAGGCTTCAAATCGACGATGCCGGCTATGCAAAAATTAGTGAAAATTCCGATGTCCTGAAATGCAGCCCAACCTATCAGAATCGGTTAATACACACACGAAAACATCACCAAAGGTGTACAGAAGTCATAGTTTGGTCTATTAGGGCCATTATGGCAGTCAGAGGTTGAAGTGACCAAAGGCTTCAAATCGACGATGCCGGCTATGCAAAAATACGTGAAAATTCCGATGTCCTAAAATGCAGCCCACCGTATCGGAATCGGTTAATACGCACACGAAAACATCACCAAAGGTGTACAGAAGTCATAGTTTGGTCTATTAGGGCCATTATGGCAGTCAGAGGTTGAAGTGACCAAAGGCTTCAAATCGACGATGCCGGCTATGCAAAAATACGTGAAAATTCCGATGTCACGGAATGCAGCCCAACGTATCAGAATCGGTTAATACACACACGAAAACATCACCAAAGGTGTACAGAAGTCATAGTTTGGTCTATTAGGGCCATTATGGCAGTCAGAGGTTGAAGTGACCAAAGGCTTCAAATCGACGATGCCGGCTATGCAAAAATACGTGAAAATTCCGATGTCACGGAATGCAGCCCAACGTATCAGAATCGGTTAATACACACACGAAAACATCACCAAAGGTGTACAGAAGTCATAGTTTGGTCTATTAGGGCCATTATGGCAGTCAGAGGTTGAAGTGACCAAAGGCTTCAAATCGACGATGCCGGCTATGCAAAAATACGTGTAAATTCCGATGTCACGGAATGCAGCCCAACGTATCAGAATGGGTTAATAAACACACGAAAACATCACCAAAGGTGTACAGAAGTCATAGTTTGGTCTATTAGGGCCATTATGGCAGTCAGAGGTTGAAGTGACCAAAGGCTTCAAATCGACGATGCCGGCTATGCAAAAATACGTGAAAATTCCGATGTCACGGAATGCAGCCCAACGTATCGGAATCGGTTAATACACACACGAAAACATCACCAGAGGTGTACAGAAGTCATAGTTTGGTCTATTAGGGCCATTATGGCAGTCAGAGGTTGAAGTGACCAAAGGCTTCAAATCGACGATGCCGGCTATGCAAAAATTAGTGAAAATTCCGATGTCCTGAAATGCAGCCCAACCTATCAGAATCGGTTAATACACACACGAAAACATCACCAAAGGTGTACAGAAGTCATAGTTTGGTCTATTAGGGCCATTATGGCAGTCAGAGGTTGAAGTGACCAAAGGCTTCAAATCGACGATGCCGGCTATGCAAAAATACGTGAAAATTCCGATGTCACGGAATGCAGCCCAACGTATCGGAATCGGTTAATACACACACGAAAACATCACCAGAGGTGTACAGAAGTCATAGTTTGGTCTATTAGGGCCATTATGGCAGTCAGAGGTTGAAGTGACCAAAGGCTTCAAATCGACGATGCCGGCTATGCAAAAATTAGTGAAAATTCCGATGTCCTGAAATGCAGCCCAACTTATCAGAATCGGTTAATACACACACGAAAACATCACCAAAGGTGTACAGAAGTCATAGTTTGGTCTATTAGGGCCATTATGGCAATCAGAGGTTGAAGTGACCAAAGGCTTCAAATCGACGATGCCGGCTATGCAAAAATACGTGAAAATTCCGATGTCACGGAATGCAGCCCAACGTATCAGAATCGGTTAATACACACACGAAAACATCACCAAAGGTGTACAGAAGTCATAGTTTGGTCTATTAGGGCCATTATGGCAGTCAGAGGTTGAAGTGACCAAAGGCTTCAAATCGACGATGCCGGCTATGCAAAAATACGTGAAAATTCCGATGTCCTAAAATGCAGCCCACCGTATCGGAATCGGTTAATACGCACACGAAAACATCACCAAAGGTGTACAGAAGTCATAGTTTGGTCTATTAGGGCCATTATGGCAGTCAGAGGTTGAAGTGACCAAAGGCTTCAAATCGACGATGCCGGCTATGCAAAAATACGTGAAAATTCCGATGTCCTAAAATGCAGCCCAACGTATCGGAATCGGTTAATACGCACACGAAAACATCACCAAAGGTGTACAGAAGTCATAGTTTGGTCTATTAGGGCCATTATGGCAGTCAGAGGTTGAAGTGACCAAAGGCTTCAAATCGACGATGCCGGCTATGCAAAAATACGTGAAAATTCCGATGTCCTAAAATGCAGCCCACCGTATCGGAATCGGTTAATACGCACACGAAAACATCACCAAAGGTGTACAGAAGTCATAGTTTGGTCTATTAGGGCCATTATGGCAGTCAGAGGTTGAAGTGACCAAAGGCTTCAAATCGACGATGCCGGCTATGCAAAAATACGTGAAAATTCCGATGTCCTAAAATGCAGCCCAACGTATCGGAATCGGTTAATACGCACACGAAAACATCACCAAAGGTGTACAGAAGTCATAGTTTGGTCTATTAGGGCCATTATGGCAGTCAGAGGTTGAAGTGACCAAAGGCTTCAAATCGACGATGCCGGCTATGCAAAAATACGTGAAAATTCCGATGTCACGGAATGCAGCCCAACGTATCAGAATCGGTTAATACACACACGAAAACATCACCAAAGGTGTACAGAAGTCATAGTTTGGTCTATTAGGGCCATTATGGCAGTCAGAGGTTGAAGTGACCAAAGGCTTCAAATCGACGATGCCGGCTATGCAAAAATACGTGAAAATTCCGATGTCACGGAATGCAGCCCAACGTATCAGAATCGGTTAATACACACACGAAAACATCACCAAAGGTGTACAGAAGTCATAGTTTGGTCTATTAGGGCCATTATGGCAGTCAGAGGTTGAAGTGACCAAAGGCTTCAAATCGACGATGCCGGCTATGCAAAAATACGTGTAAATTCCGATGTCACGGAATGCAGCCCAACGTATCAGAATGGGTTAATAAACACACGAAAACATCACCAAAGGTGTACAGAAGTCATAGTTTGGTCTATTAGGGCCATTATGGCAGTCAGAGGTTGAAGTGACCAAAGGCTTCAAATCGACGATGCCGGCTATGCAAAAATACGTGAAAATTCCGATGTCACGGAATGCAGCCCAACGTATCGGAATCGGTTAATACACCCACGAAAACATCACCAGAGGTGTACAGAAGTCATAGTTTGGTCTATTAGGGCCATTATGGCAGTCAGAGGTTGAAGTGACCAAAGGCTTCAAATCGACGATGCCGGCTATGCAAAAATTAGTGAAAATTCCGATGTCCTGAAATGCAGCCCAACCTATCAGAATCGGTTAATACACACACGAAAACATCACCAAAGGTGTACAGAAGTCATAGTTTGGTCTATTAGGGCCATTATGGCAGTCAGAGGTTGAAGTGACCAAAGGCTTCAAATCGACGATGCCGGCTATGCAAAAATACGTGAAAATTCCGATGTCCTGAAATGCAGCCCAACGTATCGGAATCGGTTAATACGCACACGAAAACATCACCAAAGGTGTACAGAAGTCATAGTTTGGTCTATTAGGGCCATTATGGCAGTCAGAGGTTGAAGTGACCAAAGGCTTCAAATCGACGATGCTGGCTATGCAAAAATACGTGAAAATTCCGATTTCCTGAAATGCAGCCCAACGTATCAGAATCGGTTAATACACACACGAAAACATCACCAAAGGTGTACAGAAGTCATAGTTTGGTCTATTAGGGCCATTATGGCAGTCAGAGGTTGAAGTGACCAAAGGCTTCAAATCGACGATGCCTATGCAAAAATACGTGACAATTCCGATGTCACGGAATGCAGCCCAACGTATCAGAATCGGTTAATACACACACGAAAACATCACCAAAGGTGTACAGAAGTCATAGTTTGGTCTATTAGGGCCATTATGGCAGTCAGAGGTTGAAGTGACCAAAGGCTTCAAATCGACGATGCCGGCTATGCAAAAATTAGTGAAAATTCCGATGTCCTGAAATGCAGCCCAACTTATCAGAATCGGTTAATACACACACGAAAACATCACCAAAGGTGTACAGAAGTCATAGTTTGGTCTATTAGGGCCATTATGGCAGTCAGAGGTTGAAGTGACCAAAGGCTTCAAATCGACGATGCCGGCTATGCAAAAATACGTGAAAATTCCGATGTCACGGAATGCAGCCCAACGTATCAGAATCGGTTAATACACACACGAAAACATCACCAAAGGTGTACAGAAGTCATAGTTTGGTCTATTAGGGCCATTATGGCAGTCAGAGGTTGAAGTGACCAAAGGCTTCAAATCGACGATGCCGGCTATGCAAAAATACGTGAAAATTCCGATGTCCTAAAATGCAGCCCAACGTATCGGAATCGGTTAATACGCACACGAAAACATCACCAAAGGTGTACAGAAGTCATAGTTTGGTCTATTAGGGCCATTATGGCAGTCAGAGGTTGAAGTGACTAAAGGCCTTCAAATCGACGATGCCGGCTATGCAAAAATACGTGAAAATTCCGATGTCCTGAAATGCAGCCCAACGTATCGGAATCGGTTAATACACACACGAAAACATCACCAAAGGTGTACAGAAGTCATAGTTTGGTCTATTAGGGCCATTATGGCAGTCAGAGGTTGAAGTGACCAAAGGCTTCAAATCGACGATGCCGGCTATGCAAAAATACGTGAAAATTCCGATGTCCTAAAATGCAGCCCACCGTATCGGAATCGGTTAATACGCACACGAAAACATCACCAAAGGTGTACAGAAGTCATAGTTTGGTCTATTAGGGCCATTATGGCAGTCAGAGGTTGAAGTGACCAAAGGCTTCAAATCGACGATGCCGGCTATGCAAAAATACGTGAAAATTCCGATGTCCTAAAATGCAGCCCAACGTATCGGAATCGGTTAATACGCACACGAAAACATCACCAAAGGTGTACAGAAGTCATAGTTTGGTCTATTAGGCCATTATGGCAGTCAGAGGTTGAAGTGACCAAAGGCTTCAAATCGACGATGCCGGCTATGCAAAAATACGTGAAAATTCCGATGTCCTGAAATGCAGCCCAACGTATCGGAATCGGTTAATACACACACGAAAACATCACCAAAGGTGTACAGAAGTCATAGTTTGGTCTATTAGGGCCATTATGGCAGTCAGAGGTTGAAGTGACCAAAGGCTTCAAATCGACGATGCCGGCTATGCAAAAATACGTGAAAATTCCGATGTCCTGAAATGCAGCCCAACGTATCGGAATCGGTTAATACACACACGAAAACATCACCAAAGGTGTACAGAAGTCATAGTTTGGTCTATTAGGGCCATTATGGCAGTCAGAGGTTGAAGTGACCAAAGGCTTCAAATCGACGATGCCGGCTATGCAAAAATACGTGAAAATTCCGATGTCCTAAAATGCAGCCCAACGTATCGGAATCGGTTAATACGCACACGAAAACATCACCAAAGGTGTACAGAAGTCATAGTTTGGTCTATTAGGGCCATTATGGCAGTCAGAGGTTGAAGTGACCAAAGGCTTCAAATCGACGATGCCTATGCAAAAATACGTGAAAATTCCGATGTCACGGAATGCAGCCCAACGTATCAGAATCGGTTAATACACACACGAAAACATCACCGAAGGTGTACAGAAGTCATAGTTTGGTCTATTAGGTCCATTATGGCAGTCAGAGGTTGAAGTGACCAAAGGCTTCAAATCGACGATGCCGGCTATGCAAAAATACGTGAAAATTCCGATGTCACGGAATGCAGCCCAACGTATCAGAATCGGTTAATACACACACGAAAACATCACCAAAGGTGTACAGAAGTCATAGTTTGGTCTATTAGGGCCATTATGGCAGTCAGAGGTTGAAGTGACCAAAGGCTTCAAATCGACGATGCCGGGTATGCAAAAATACGTGAAAATTCCGATGTCCTGAAATGCAGCCCAACGTATCAGAATCGGTTAATACACACACGAAAACATCACCAAAGGTGTACAGAAGTCATAGTTTGGTCTATTAGGGCCATTATGGCAGTCAGAGGTTGAAGTGACCAAAGGCTTCAAATCGACGATGCCGGCTATGCAAAAATACGTGAAAATTCCGATGTCACGGAATGCAGCCCAACGTATCGGAATCGGTTAATACACACACGAAAACATCACCAAAGGTGTACAGAAGTCATAGTTTGGTCTATTAGGGCCATTATGGCAGTCAGAGGTTGAAGTGACCAAAGGCTTCAAATCGACGATGCCGGCTATGCAAAAATACGTGAAAATTCCGATGTCACGGAATGCAGCCCAACGTATCAGAATCGGTTAATACACACACGAAAACATCACCAAAGGTGTACAGAAGTCATAGTTTGGTCTATTAGGGCCATTATGGCAGTCAGAGGTTGAAGTGACCAAAGGCTTCAAATCGACGATGCCGGCTATGCAAAAATACGTGTAAATTCCGATGTCACGGAATGCAGCCCAACGTATCAGAATGGGTTAATAAACACACGAAAACATCACCAAAGGTGTACAGAAGTCATAGTTTGGTCTATTAGGGCCATTATGGCAGTCAGAGGTTGAAGTGACCAAAGGCTTCAAATCGACGATGCCGGCTATGCAAAAATACGTGAAAATTCCGATGTCACGGAATGCAGCCCAACGTATCGGAATCGGTTAATACACACACGAAAACATCACCAGAGGTGTACAGAAGTCATAGTTTGGTCTATTAGGGCCATTATGGCAGTCAGAGGTTGAAGTGACCAAAGGCTTCAAATCGACGATGCCGGCTATGCAAAAATTAGTGAAAATTCCGATGTCCTGAAATGCAGCCCAACCTATCAGAATCGGTTAATACACACACGAAAACATCACCAAAGGTGTACAGAAGTCATAGTTTGGTCTATTAGGGCCATTATGGCAGTCAGAGGTTGAAGTGACCAAAGGCTTCAAATCGACGATGCCGGCTATGCAAAAATACGTGAAAATTCCGATGTCCTGAAATGCAGCCCAACGTATCGGAATCGGTTAATACGCACACGAAAACATCACCAAAGGTGTACAGAAGTCATAGTTTGGTCTATTAGGGCCATTATGGCAGTCAGAGGTTGAAGTGACCAAAGGCTTCAAATCGACGATGCCGGCTATGCAAAAATACGTGAAAATTCCGATGTCCTAAAATGCAGCCCAACGTATCGGAATCGGTTAATACGCACACGAAAACATCACCAAAGGTGTACAGAAGTCATAGTTTGGTCTATTAGGGCCATTATGGCAGTCAGAGGTTGAAGTGACCAAAGGCTTCAAATCGACGATGCTGGCTATGCAAAAATACGTGAAAATTCCGATTTCCTGAAATGCAGCCCAACGTATCAGAATCGGTTAATACACACACGAAAACATCACCAAAGGTGTACAGAAGTCATAGTTTGGTCTATTAGGGCCATTATGGCAGTCAGAGGTTGAAGTGACCAAAGGCTTCAAATCGACGATGCCTATGCAAAAATACGTGACAATTCCGATGTCACGGAATGCAGCCCAACGTATCAGAATCGGTTAATACACACACGAAAACATCACCAAAGGTGTACAGAAGTCATAGTTTGGTCTATTAGGGCCATTATGGCAGTCAGAGGTTGAAGTGACCAAAGGCTTCAAATCGACGATGCCGGCTATGCAAAAATTAGTGAAAATTCCGATGTCCTGAAATGCAGCCCAACGTATCAGAATCGGATAATACACACACGAAAACATCACCAAAGGTGTACAGAAGTCATAGTTTGGTCTATTAGGGCCATTATGGCAGTCAGAGGTTGAAGTGACCAAAGGCTTCAAATCGACGATGCCGGCTATGCAAAAATACGTGAAAATTCCGATGTCACGGAATGCAGCCCAACGTATCAGAATCGGTTAATACACACACGAAAACATCACCAAAGGTGTACAGAAGTCATAGTTTGGTCTATTAGGGCCATTATGGCAGTCAGAGGTTGAAGTGACCAAAGGCTTCAAATCGACGATGCCGGCTATGCAAAAATACGTGAAAATTCCGATGTCCTGAAATGCAGCCCAACGTATCGGAATCGGTTAATACACACACGAAAACATCACCAAAGGTGTACAGAAGTCATAGTTTGGTCTATTAGGGCCATTATGGCAGTCAGAGGTTGAAGTGACCAAAGGCTTCAAATCGACGATGCCGGCTATGCAAAAATACGTGAAAATTCCGATGTCCTGAAATGCAGCCCAACGTATCGGAATCGGTTAATACACACACGAAAACATCACCAAAGGTGTACAGAAGTCATAGTTTGGTCTAATAGGGCCATTATGGCAGTCAGAGGTTGAAGTGACCAAAGGCTTCAAATCGACGATGCCGGCTATGCAAAAATACGTGAAAATTCCGATGTCACGGAATGCAGCCCAACGTATCGGAATCGGTTAATACACACACGAAAACATCACCAGAGGTGTACAGAAGTCATAGTTTGGTCTATTAGGGCCATTATGGCAGTCAGAGGTTGAAGTGACCAAAGGCTTCAAATCGACGATGCCGGCTATGCAAAAATACGTGAAAATTCCGATGTCCTGAAATGCAGCCCAACTTATCAGAATCGGTTAATACAAACACGAAAACATCACCAAAGGTGTACAGAAGTCATAGTTTGGTCTATTAGGGCCATTATGGCAGTCAGAGGTTGAAGTGACCAAAGGCTTCAAATCGACGATGCCGGCTATGCAAAAATACGTGAAAATTCCGATGTCCTAAAATGCAGCCCAACGCATCGGAATCGGTTAATACGCACACGAAAACATCACCAAAGGTGTACAGAAGTCATAGTTTGGTCTATTAGGGCCATTATGGCAGTCAGAGGTTGAAATGACCAAAGGCTTCAAATCGACGATGCCGGCTATGCAAAAATACGTGAAAATTCCGATGTCCTGAAATGCAGCCCAACGTATCGGAATCGGTTAATACACACACGAAAACATCACCAAAGGTGTACAGAAGTCATAGTTTGGTCTATTAGGGCCATTATGGCAGTCAGAGGTTGAAGTGACCAAAGGCTTCAAATCGACGATGCCGGCTATGCAAAAATACGTGAAAATTCCGATGTCCTAAAATGCAGCCCAACGCATCGGAATCGGTTAATACGCACACGAAAACATCACCAAAGGTGTACAGAAGTCATAGTTTGGTCTATTAGGGCCATTATGGCAGTCAGAGGTTGAAGTGATCAAAGGCTTCAAATCGACGATGCCGGCTATGCAAAAATTAGTGAAAATTCCGATGTCCTGAAATGCAGCCCAACGTATCAGAATCGGTTAATACACACACGAAAACATCACCAAAGGTGTACAGAAGTCATAGTTTGGTCTATTAGGGCCATTATGGCAGTCAGAGGTTGAAGTGACCAAAGGCTTCAAATCGACGATGCCGGCTATGCAAAAATACGTGAAAATTCCGATGTCACGGAATGCAGCCCAACGTATCAGAATCGGTTAATACACACACGAAAACATCACCAAAGGTGTACAGAAGTCATAGTTTGGTCTATTAGGGCCATTATGGCAGTCAGAGGTTGAAGTGACCAAAGGCTTCAAATCGACGATGCCGGCTATGCAAAAATACGTGTAAATTCCGATGTCACGGAATGCAGCCCAACGTATCAGAATGGGTTAATAAACACACGAAAACATCACCAAAGGTGTACAGAAGTCATAGTTTGGTCTATTAGGGCCATTATGGCAGTCAGAGGTTGAAGTGACCAAAGGCTTCAAATCGACGATGCCGGCTATGCAAAAATACGTGAAAATTCCGATGTCACGGAATGCAGCCCAACGTATCGGAATCGGTTAATACACACACGAAAACATCACCAGAGGTGTACAGAAGTCATAGTTTGGTCTATTAGGGCCATTATGGCAGTCAGAGGTTGAAGTGACCAAAGGCTTCAAATCGACGATGCCGGCTATGCAGAAATTAGTGAAAATTCCGATGTCCTGAAATGCAGCCCAACCTATCAGAATCGGTTAATACACACACGAAAACATCACCAAAGGTGTACAGAAGTCATAGTTTGGTCTATTAGGGCCATTATGGCAGTCAGAGGTTGAAGTGACCAAAGGCTTCAAATCGACGATGCCGGCTATGCAAAAATACGTGAAAATTCCGATGTCACAGAATGCAGCCCAACGTATCAGAATCGGTTAATACACACACGAAAACATCACCAAAGGTGTACAGAAGTCATAGTTTGGTCTATTAGGGCCATTATGGCAGTCAGAGGTTGAAGTGACCAAAGGCTTCAAATCGACGATGCCGGCTATGCAAAAATACGTGAAAATTCCGATGTCCTGAAATGCAGCCCAACGTATCGGAATCGGTTAATACGCACACGAAAACATCACCAAAGGTGTACAGAAGTCATAGTTTGGTCTATTAGGGCCATTATGGCAGTCAGAGGTTGAAGTGACCAAAGGCTTCAAATCGACGATGCCGGCTATGCAAAAATACGTGAAAATTCCGATGTCCTGAAATGCAGCCCAACGTATCGGAATCGGTTAATACGCACACGAAAACATCACCAAAGGTGTACAGAAGTCATAGTTTGGTCTATTAGGGCCATTATGGCAGTCAGAGGTTGAAGTGACCAAAGGCTTCAAATCGACGATGCCGGCTATGCAAAAATACGTGAAAATTCCGATGTCCTGAAATGCAGCCCAACGTATCGGAATCGGTTAATACGCACACGAAAACATCACCAAAGGTGTACAGAAGTCATAGTTTGGTCTATTAGGGCCATTATGGCAGTCAGAGGTTGAAGTGACCAAAGGCTTCAAATCGACGATGCCGGCTATGCAAAAATACGTGAAAATTCCGATGTCCTGAAATGCAGCCCAACGTATCGGAATCGGTTAATACGCACACGAAAACATCACCAAAGGTGTACAGAAGTCATAGTTTGGTCTATTAGGGCCATTATGGCAGTCAGAGGTTGAAGTGACCAAAGGCTTCAAATCGACGATGCCGGCTATGCAAAAATACGTGAAAATTCCGATTTCCTGAAATGCAGCCCAACGTATCAGAATCGGTTAATACACACTCGAAAACATCACCAAAGGTGTACAGAAGTCATAGTTTGGTCTATTAGGGCCATTATGGCAGTCAGAGGTTGAAGTGACCAAAGGCTTCAAATCGACGATGCCTATGCAAAAATACGTGAAAATTCCGATGTCACGGAATGCAGCCCAACGTATCAGAATCGGTTAATACACACACGAAAACATCACCAAAGGTGTACAGAAGTCATAGTTTGGTCTATTAGGGCCATTATGGCAGTCAGAGGTTGAAGTGACCAAAGGCTTCAAATCGACGATGCCGGCTATGCAAAAATTAGTGAAAATTCCGATGTCCTGAAATGCAGCCCAACGTATCAGAATCGGATAATACACACACGAAAACATCACCAAAGGTGTACAGAAGTCATAGTTTGGTCTATTAGGGCCATTATGGCAGTCAGAGGTTGAAGTGACCAAAGGCTTCAAATCGACGATGCCGGCTATGCAAAAATACGTGAAAATTCCGATGTCACGGAATGCAGCCCAACGTATCAGAATCGGTTAATACACACACGAAAACATCACCAAAGGTGTACAGAAGTCATAGTTTGGTCTATTAGGGCCATTATGGCAGTCAGAGGTTGAAGTGACCAAAGGCTTCAAATCGACGATGCCGGCTATGCAAAAATACGTGAAAATTCCGATGTCCTGAAATGCAGCCCAACGTATCGGAATCGGTTAATACGCACACGAAAACATCACCAAAGGTGTACAGAAGTCATAGTTTGGTCTATTAGGGCCATTATGGCAGTCAGAGGTTGAAGTGACCAAAGGCTTCAAATCGACGATGCCGGCTATGCAAAAATACGTGAAAATTCCGATGTCCTGAAATGCAGCCCAACGTATCGGAATCGGTTAATACGCACACGAAAACATCACCAAAGGTGTACAGAAGTCATAGTTTGGTCTATTAGGGCCATTATGGCAGTCAGAGGTTGAAGTGACCAAAGGCTTCAAATCGACGATGCCGGCTATGCAAAAATACGTGAAAATTCCGATGTCCTGAAATGCAGCCCAACGTATCGGAATCGGTTAATACGCACACGAAAACATCACCAAAGGTGTACAGAAGTCATAGTTTGGTCTATTAGGGCCATTATGGCAGTCAGAGGTTGAAGTGACCAAAGGCTTCAAATCGACGATGCCGGCTATGCAAAAATACGTGAAAATTCCGATGTCCTGAAATGCAGCCCAACGTATCGGAATCGGTTAATACGCACACGAAAACATCACCAAAGGTGTACAGAAGTCATAGTTTGGTCTATTAGGGCCATTATGGCAGTCAGAGGTTGAAGTGACCAAAGGCTTCAAATCGACGATGCCGGCTATGCAAAAATACGTGAAAATTCCGATGTCCTGAAATGCAGCCCAACGTATCGGAATCGGTTAATACGCACACGAAAACATCACCAAAGGTGTACAGAAGTCATAGTTTGGTCTATTAGGGCCATTATGGCAGTCAGAGGTTGAAGTGACCAAAGGCTTCAAATCGACGATGCCGGCTATGCAAAAATACGTGAAAATTCCGATTTCCTGAAATGCAGCCCAACGTATCAGAATCGGTTAATACACACACGAAAACATCACCAAAGGTGTACAGAAGTCATAGTTTGGTCTATTAGGGCCATTATGGCAGTCAGAGGTTGAAGTGACCAAAGGCTTCAAATCGACGATGCCGGCTATGCAAAAATTAGTGAAAATTCCGATGTCCTGAAATGCAGCCCAACGTATCAGAATCGGATAATACACACACGAAAACATCACCAAAGGTGTACAGAAGTCATAGTTTGGTCTATTAGGGCCATTATGGCAGTCAGAGGTTGAAGTGACCAAAGGCTTCAAATCGACGATGCCGGCTATGCAAAAATACGTGAAAATTCCGATTTCCTGAAATGCAGCCCAACGTATCAGAATCGGTTAATACACACACGAAAACATCACCAAAGGTGTACAGAAGTCATAGTTTGGTCTATTAGGGCCATTATGGCAGTCAGAGGTTGAAGTGACCAAAGGCTTCAAATCGACGATGCCGGCTATGCAAAAATTAGTGAAAATTCCGATGTCACGGAATGCAGCCCAACGTATCAGAATCGGTTAATACACACACGAAAACATCACCAAAGGTGTACAGAAGTCATAGTTTGGTCTATTAGGGCCATTATGGCAGTCAGAGGTTGAAGTGACCAAAGGCTTCAAATCGACGATGCCGGCTATGCAAAAATACGTGAAAATTCCGATGTCCTGAAATGCAGCCCAACGTATCGGAATCGGTTAATACGCACACGAAAACATCACCAAAGGTGTACAGAAGTCATAGTTTGGTCTATTAGGGCCATTATGGCAGTCAGAGGTTGAAGTGACCAAAGGCTTCAAATCGACGATGCCGGCTATGCAAAAATACGTGAAAATTCCGATGTCCTGAAATGCAGCCCAACGTATCGGAATCGGTTAATACGCACACGAAAACATCACCAAAGGTGTACAGAAGTCATAGTTTGGTCTATTAGGGCCATTATGGCAGTCAGAGGTTGAAGTGACCAAAGGCTTCAAATCGACGATGCCGGCTATGCAAAAATACGTGAAAATTCCGATGTCCTGAAATGCAGCCCAACGTATCGGAATCGGTTAATACGCACACGAAAACATCACCAAAGGTGTACAGAAGTCATAGTTTGGTCTATTAGGGCCATTATGGCAGTCAGAGGTTGAAGTGACCAAAGGCTTCAAATCGACGATGCCGGCTATGCAAAAATACGTGAAAATTCCGATGTCCTGAAATGCAGCCCAACGTATCGGAATCGGTTAATACGCACACGAAAACATCACCAAAGGTGTACAGAAGTCATAGTTTGGTCTATTAGGGCCATTATGGCAGTCAGAGGTTGAAGTGACCAAAGGCTTCAAATCGACGATGCCGGCTATGCAAAAATACGTGAAAATTCCGATGTCCTGAAATGCAGCCCAACGTATCGGAATCGGTTAATACGCACACGAAAACATCACCAAAGGTGTACAGAAGTCATAGTTTGGTCTATTAGGGCCATTATGGCAGTCAGAGGTTGAAGTGACCAAAGGCTTCAAATCGACGATGCCGGCTATGCAAAAATACGTGAAAATTCCGATTTCCTGAAATGCAGCCCAACGTATCGGAATCGGTTAATACACACACGAAAACATCACCAAAGGTGTACAGAAGTCATAGTTTGGTCTATTAGGGCCATTATGGCAGTCAGAGGTTGAAGTGACCAAAGGCTTCAAATCGACGAT
Organism: Eristalis tenax; assembly: GCA_905231855.2. Lineage (NCBI taxonomy): Eukaryota > Metazoa > Arthropoda > Insecta > Diptera > Syrphidae > Eristalis > Eristalis tenax. The sequence goes on from CAJNIU020000120.1 coordinate 178,877, forward strand.
GCCGGCTATGCAAAAATTAGTGAAAATTCCGATGTCCTGAAATGCAGCCCAACGTATCAGAATCGGATAATACACACACGAAAACATCACCAAAGGTGTACAGAAGTCATAGTTTGGTCTATTAGGGCCATTATGGCAGTCAGAGGTTGAAGTGACCAAAGGCTTCAAATCGACGATGCCGGCTATGCAAAAATACGTGAAAATTCCGATGTCCTGAAATGCAGCCCAACGTATCGGAATCGGTTAATACGCACACGAAAACATCACCAAAGGTGTACAGAAGTCATAGTTTGGTCTATTAGGGCCATTATGGCAGTCAGAGGTTGAAGTGACCAAAGGCTTCAAATCGACGATGCCGGCTATGCAAAAATACGTGAAAATTCCGATGTCCTGAAATGCAGCCCAACGTATCGGAATCGGTTAATACGCACACGAAAACATCACCAAAGGTGTACAGAAGTCATAGTTTGGTCTATTAGGGCCATTATGGCAGTCAGAGGTTGAAGTGACCAAAGGCTTCAAATCGACGATGCCGGCTATGCAAAAATACGTGAAAATTCCGATGTCCTGAAATGCAGCCCAACGTATCGGAATCGGTTAATACGCACACGAAAACATCACCAAAGGTGTACAGAAGTCATAGTTTGGTCTATTAGGGCCATTATGGCAGTCAGAGGTTGAAGTGACCAAAGGCTTCAAATCGACGATGCCGGCTATGCAAAAATACGTGAAAATTCCGATGTCCTGAAATGCAGCCCAACGTATCGGAATCGGTTAATACGCACACGAAAACATCACCAAAGGTGTACAGAAGTCATAGTTTGGTCTATTAGGGCCATTATGGCAGTCAGAGGTTGAAGTGACCAAAGGCTTCAAATCGACGATGCCGGCTATGCAAAAATACGTGAAAATTCCGATGTCCTGAAATGCAGCCCAACGTATCGGAATCGGTTAATACGCACACGAAAACATCACCAAAGGTGTACAGAAGTCATAGTTTGGTCTATTAGGGCCATTATGGCAGTCAGAGGTTGAAGTGACCAAAGGCTTCAAATCGACGATGCCGGCTATGCAAAAATACGTGAAAATTCCGATTTCCTGAAATGCAGCCCAACGTATCAGAATCGGTTAATACACACACGAAAACATCACCAAAGGTGTACAGAAGTCATAGTTTGGTCTATTAGGGCCATTATGGCAGTCAGAGGTTGAAGTGACCAAAGGCTTCAAATCGACGATGCCGGCTATGCAAAAATTAGTGAAAATTCCGATGTCCTGAAATGCAGCCCAACGTATCAGAATCGGATAATACACACACGAAAACATCACCAAAGGTGTACAGAAGTCATAGTTTGGTCTATTAGGGCCATTATGGCAGTCAGAGGTTGAAGTGACCAAAGGCTTCAAATCGACGATGCCGGCTATGCAAAAAACGTGAAAATTCCGATGTCACGGAATGCAGCCCAACGTATCAGAATCGGTTAATACACACACGAAAACATCACCAAAGGTGTACAGAAGTCATAGTTTGGTCTATTAGGGCCATTATGGCAGTCAGAGGTTGAAGTGACCAAAGGCTTCAAATCGACGATGCCGGCTATGCAAAAATACGTGAAAATTCCGATGTCCTGAAATGCAGCCCAACCCCACGTATCAGAATCGGATAATACACACACGAAAACATCACCAAAGGTGTACAGAAGTCATAGTTTGGTCTATTAGGGCCATTATGGCAGTCAGAGGTTGAAGTGACCAAAGGCTTCAAATCGACGATGCCGGCTATGCAAAAATACGTGAAAATTCCGATGTCACGGAATGCAGCCCAACGTATCAGATCGGTTAATACACACACGAAAACATCACCAAAGGTGTACAGAAGTCATAGTTTGGTCTATTAGGGCCATTATGGCAGTCAGAGGTTGAAGTGACCAAAGGCTTCAAATCGACGATGCCGGCTATGCAAAAATACGTGAAAATTCCGATGTCCTGAAATGCAGCCCAACGTATCGGAATCGGTTAATACGCACACGAAAACATCACCAAAGGTGTACAGAAGTCATAGTTTGGTTATTAGGGCCATTATGGCAGTCAGAGGTTGAAGTGACCAAAGGCTTCAAATCAACGATGCCGGCTATGCAAAAATACGTGAAAATTCCGATGTCCTGAAATGCAGCCCAACGTATCGGAATCGGTTAATACGCACACGAAAACATCACCAAAGGTGTACAGAAGTCATAGTTTGGTCTATTAGGGCCATTATGGCAGTCAGAGGTTGAAGTGACCAAAGGCTTCAAATCGACGATGCCGGCTATGCAAAAATACGTGAAAATTCCGATGTCCTGAAATGCAGCCCAACGTATCGGAATCGGTTAATACGCACACGAAAACATCACCAAAGGTGTACAGAAGTCATAGTTTGGTCTATTAGGGCCATTATGGCAGTCAGAGGTTGAAGTGACCAAAGGCTTCAAATCGACGATGCCGGCTATGCAAAAATACGTGAAAATTCCGATGTCCTGAAATGCAGCCCAACGTATCGGAATCGGTTAATACGCACACGAAAAACATCACCAAAGGTGTACAGAAGTCATAGTTTGGTCTATTAGGGCCATTATGGCAGTCAGAGGTTGAAGTGACCAAAGGCTTCAAATCGACGATGCCGGCTATGCAAAAATACGTGAAAATTCCGATGTCCTGAAATGCAGCCCAACGTATCGGAATCGGTTAATACGCACACGAAAACATCACCAAAGGTGTACAGAAGTCATAGTTTGGTCTATTAGGGCCATTATGGCAGTCAGAGGTTGAAGTGACCAAAGGCTTCAAATCGACGATGCCGGCTATGCAAAAATACGTGAAAATTCCGATTTCCTGAAATGCAGCCCAACGTATCAGAATCGGTTAATACACACACGAAAACATCACCAAAGGTGTACAGAAGTCATAGTTTGGTCTATTAGGGCCATTATGGCAGTCAGAGGTTGAAGTGACCAAAGGCTTCAATCGACGATGCCGGCTATGCAAAAATACGTGAAAATTCCGATGTCACGGAATGCAGCCCAACGTATCAGAATCGGTTAATACACACACGAAAACATCACCAAAGGTGTACAGAAGTCATAGTTTGGTCTATTAGGGCCATTATGGCAGTCAGAGGTTGAAGTGACCAAAGGCTTCAAATCGACGATGCCGGCTATGCAAAAATACGTGAAAATTCCGATTTCCTGAAATGCAGCCCAACGTATCAGAATCGGTTAATACACACACGAAAACATCACCAAAGGTGTACAGAAGTCATAGTTTGGTCTATTAGGGCCATTATGGCAGTCAGAGGTTGAAGTGACCAAAGGCTTCAAATCGACGATGCCGGCTATGCAAAAATACGTGAAAATTCCGATGTCACGGAATGCAGCCCAACGTATCAGAATCGGTTAATACACACACGAAAACATCACCAAAGGTGTACAGAAGTCATAGTTTGGTCTATTAGGGCCATTATGGCAGTCAGAGGTTGAAGTGACCAAAGGCTTCAAATCGACGATGCCGGCTATGCAAAAATACGTGAAAATTCCGATGTCCTGAAATGCAGCCCAACGTATCGGAATCGGTTAATACGCACACGAAAACATCACCAAAGGTGTACAGAAGTCATAGTTTGGTCTATTAGGGCCATTATGGCAGTCAGAGGTTGAAGTGACCAAAGGCTTCAAATCGACGATGCCGGCTATGCAAAAATACGTGAAAATTCCGATGTCCTGAAATGCAGCCCAACGTATCGGAATCGGTTAATACGCACACGAAAACATCACCAAAGGTGTACAGAAGTCATAGTTTGGTCTATTAGGGCCATTATGGCAGTCAGAGGTTGAAGTGACCAAAGGCTTCAAATCGACGATGCCGGCTATGCAAAAATACGTGAAAATTCCGATGTCCTGAAATGCAGCCCAACGTATCGGAATCGGTTAATACGCACACGAAAACATCACCAAAGGTGTACAGAAGTCATAGTTTGGTCTATTAGGGCCATTATGGCAGTCAGAGGTTGAAGTGACCAAAGGCTTCAAATCGACGATGCCGGCTATGCAAAAATACGTGAAAATTCCGATGTCCTGAAATGCAGCCCAACGTATCGGAATCGGTTAATACGCACACGAAAACATCACCAAAGGTGTACAGAAGTCATAGTTTGGTCTATTAGGGCCATTATGGCAGTCAGAGGTTGAAGTGACCAAAGGCTTCAAATCGACGATGCCGGCTATGCAAAAATACGTGAAAATTCCGATGTCCTGAAATGCAGCCCAACGTATCGGAATCGGTTAATACGCACACGAAAACATCACCAAAGGTGTACAGAAGTCATAGTTTGGTCTATTAGGGCCATTATGGCAGTCAGAGGTTGAAGTGACCAAAGGCTTCAAATCGACGATGCCGGCTATGCAAAAATACGTGAAAATTCCGATGTCCTGAAATGCAGCCCAACGTATCGGAATCGGTTAATACGCACACGAAAACATCACCAAAGGTGTACAGAAGTCATAGTTTGGTCTATTAGGGCCATTATGGCAGTCAGAGGTTGAAGTGACCAAAGGCTTCAAATCGACGATGCCGGCTATGCAAAAATACGTGAAAATTCCGATTTCCTGAAATGCAGCCCAACGTATCAGAATCTGTTAATACACACACGAAAACATCACCAAAGGTGTACAGAAGTCATAGTTTGGTCTATTAGGGCCATTATGGCAGTCAGAGGTTGAAGTGACCAAAGGCTTCAAATCGACGATGCCGGCTATGCAAAAATACGTGAAAATTCCGATTTCCTGAAATGCAGCCCAACGTATCAGAATCGGTTAATACACACACGAAAACATCACCAAAGGTGTACAGAAGTCATAGTTTGGTCTATTAGGGCCATTATGGCAGTCAGAGGTTGAAGTGACCAAAGGCTTCAAATCGACGATGCCGGCTATGCAAAAATACGTGAAAATTCCGATGTCACGGAATGCAGCCCAACGTATCAGAATCGGTTAATACACACACGAAAACATCACCAAAGGTGTACAGAAGTCATAGTTTGGTCTATTAGGGCCATAATGGCAGTCAGAGGTTGAAGTGACCAAAGGCTTCAAATCGACGATGCCGGCTATGCAAAAATACGTGAAAATTCCGATGTCCTGAAATGCAGCCCAACGTATCGGAATCGGTTAATACGCACACGAAAACATCACCAAAGGTGTACAGAAGTCATAGTTTGGTCTATTAGGGCCATTATGGCAGTCAGAGGTTGAAGTGACAAAGGCTTCAAATCGACGATGCCGGCTATGCAAAAATACGTGAAAATTCCGATTTCCTGAATGCAGCCCAACGTATCAGAATCGGTTAATACACACACGAAACATCACCAAAGGTGTACAGAAGTCATAGTTTGGTCTATTAGGGCCATTATGGCAGTCAGAGGTTGAAGTGACCAAAGGCTTCAAATCGACGATGCCGGCTATGCAAAAATACGTGAAAATTCCGATTTCCTGAAATGCAGCCCAACGTATCAGAATCGGTTAATACACACACGAAAACATCACCAAAGGTGTACAGAAGTCATAGTTTGGTCTATTAGGGCCATTATGGCAGTCAGAGGTTGAAGTGACCAAAGGCTTCAAATCGACGATGCCGGCTATGCAAAAATACGTGAAAATTCCGATGTCACGGAATGCAGCCCAACGTATCAGAATCGGTTAATACACACACGAAAACATCACCAAAGGTGTACAGAAGTCATAGTTTGGTCTATTAGGGCCATTATGGCAGTCAGAGGTTGAAGTGACCAAAGGCTTCAAATCGACGATGCCGGCTATGCAAAAATACGTGAAAATTCCGATGTCCTGAAATGCAGCCCAACGTATCGGAATCGGTTAATACGCACACGAAAACATCACCAAAGGTGTACAGAAGTCATAGTTTGGTCTATTAGGGCCATTATGGCAGTCAGAGGTTGAAGTGACCAAAGGCTTCAAATCGACCGATGCCGGCTATGCAAAAATACGTGAAAATTCCGATGTCACGGAATGCAGCCCAACGTATCAGAATCGGTTAATACACACACGAAAACATCACCAAAGGTGTACAGAAGTCATAGTTTGGTCTATTAGGGCCATTATGGCAGTCAGAGGTTGAAGTGACCAAAGGCTTCAAATCGACGATGCCGGCTATGCAAAATACGTGAAAATTCCGATTTCCTGAAATGCAGCCCAACGTATCAGAATCGGTTAATACACACACGAAAACATCACCAAAGGTGTACAGAAGTCATAGTTTGGTCTATTAGGGCCATTATGGCAGTCAGAGGTTGAAGTGACCAAAGGCTTCAAATCGACGATGCCGGCTATGCAAAAATACGTGAAAATTCCGATGTCACGGAATGCAGCCCAACGTATCAGAATCGGTTAATACACACACGAAAACATCACCAAAGGTGTACAGAAGTCATAGTTTGGTCTATTAGGGCCATTATGGCAGTCAGAGGTTGAAGTGACCAAAGGCTTCAAATCGACGATGCCGGCTATGCAAAAATACGTGAAAATTCCGATGTCCTGAAATGCAGCCCAACGTCTCGGAATCGGTTAATACGCACACGAAAACATCACCAAAGGTGTACAGAAGTCATAGTTTGGTCTATTAGGGCCATTATGGCAGTCAGAGGTTGAAGTGACCAAAGGCTTCAAATCGACGATGCCGGCTATGCAAAAATACGTGAAAATTCCGATTTCCTTAAATGCAGCCCAACGTATCAGAATCGGTTAATACACACACGAAAACATCACCAAAGGTGTACAGAAGTCATAGTTTGGTCTATTAGGGCCATTATGGCAGTCAGAGGTTGAAGTGACCAAAGGCTTCAAATCGACGATGCCGGCTATGCAAAAATACGTGAAAATTCCGATTTCCTGAAATGCAGCCCAACGTATCAGAATCGGTTAATACACACACGAAAACATCACCAAAGGTGTACAGAAGTCATAGTTTGGTCTATTAGGGCCATTATGGCAGTCAGAGGTTGAAGTGACCAAAGGCTTCAAATCGACGATGCCGGCTATGCAAAAATACGTGAAAATTCCGATGTCACGGAATGCAGCCCAACGTATCAGAATCGGTTAATACACACACGAAAACATCACCAAAGGTGTACAGAAGTCATAGTTTGGTCTATTAGGGCCATTATGGCAGTCAGAGGTTGAAGTGACCAAAGGCTTCAAATCGACGATGCCGGCTATGCAAAATACGTGAAAATTCCGATGTCCTGAAATGCAGCCCAACGTATCGGAATCGGTTAATACGCACACGAAAACATCACCAAAGGTGTACAGAAGTCATAGTTTGGTCTATTAGGGCCATTATGGCAGTCAGAGGTTGAAGTGACCAAAGGCTTCAAATCGACGATGCCGGCTATGCAAAAATACGTGAAAATTCCGATGTCACGGAATGCAGCCCAACGTATCAGAATCGGTTAATACACACACGAAAACATCACCAAAGGTGTACAGAAGTCATAGTTTGGTCTATTAGGGCCATTATGGCAGTCAGAGGTTGAAGTGACCAAAGGCTTCAAATCGACGATGCCGGCTATGCAAAAATACGTGAAAATTCCGATTTCCTGAAATGCAGCCCAACGTATCAGAATCGGTTAATACACACACGAAAACATCACCAAAGGTGTACAGAAGTCATAGTTTGGTCTATTAGGGCCATTATGGCAGTCAGAGGTTGAAGTGACCAAAGGCTTCAAATCGACGATGCCGGCTATGCAAAAATACGTGAAAATTCCGATGTCACGGAATGCAGCCCAACGTATCAGAATCGGTTAATACACACACGAAAACATCACCAAAGGTGTACAGAAGTCATAGTTTGGTCTATTAGGGCCATTATGGCAGTCAGAGGTTGAAGTGACCAAAGGCTTCAAATCGACGATGCCGGCTATGCAAAAATACGTGAAAATTCCGATGTCCTGAAATGCAGCCCAACGTATCGGAATCGGTTAATACGCACACGAAAACATCACCAAAGGTGTACAGAAGTCATAGTTTGGTCTATTAGGGCCATTATGGCAGTCAGAGGTTGAAGTGACCAAAGGCTTCAAATCGACGATGCCGGCTATGCAAAAATACGTGAAAATTCCGATTTCCTGAAATGCAGCCCAACGTATCGGAATCGGTTAATACACACACGAAAACATCACCAAAGGTGTACAGAAGTCATAGTTTGGTCTATTAGGGCCATTATGGCAGTCAGAGGTTGAAGTGACCAAAGGCTTCAAATCGACGATGCCGGCTATGCAAAAATACGTGAAAATTCCGATTTCCTGAAATGCAGCCCAACGTATCAGAATCGGTTAATACACACACGAAAACATCACCAAAGGTGTACAGAAGTCATAGTTTGGTCTATTAGGGCCATTATGGCAGTCAGAGGTTGAAGTGACCAAAGGCTTCAAATCGACGATGCCGGCTATGCAAAAATACGTGAAAATTCCGATGTCACGGAATGCAGCCCAACGTATCAGAATCGGTTAATACACACACGAAAACATCACCAAAGGTGTACAGAAGTCATAGTTTGGTCTATTAGGGCCATTATGGCAGTCAGAGGTTGAAGTGACCAAAGGCTTCAAATCGACGATGCCGGCTATGCAAAAATACGTGAAAATTCCGATGTCCTGAAATGCAGCCCAACGTATCGGAATCGGTTAATACACACACGAAAACATCACCAAAGGTGTACAGAAGTCATAGTTTGGTCTATTAGGGCCATTATGGCAGTCAGAGGTTGAAGTGACCAAAGGCTTCAAATCGACGATGCCGGCTATGCAAAAATACGTGAAAATTCCGATTTCCTGAAATGCAGCCCAACGTATCAGAATCGGTTAATACACACACGAAAACATCACCAAAGGTGTACAGAAGTCATAGTTTGGTCTATTAGGGCCATTATGGCAGTCAGAGGTTGAAGTGACCAAAGGCTTCAAATCGACGATGCCGGCTATGCAAAAATACGTGAAAATTCCGATGTCACGGAATGCAGCCCAACGTATCAGAATCGGTTAATACACACACGAAAACATCACCAAAGGTGTACAGAAGTCATAGTTTGGTCTATTAGGGCCATTATGGCAGTCAGAGGTTGAAGTGACCAAAGGCTTCAAATCGACGATGCCGGCTATGCAAAAATACGTGAAAATTCCGATTTCCTGAAATGCAGCCCAACGTATCAGAATCGGTTAATACACACACGAAAACATCACCAAAGGTGTACAGAAGTCATAGTTTGGTCTATTAGGGCCATTATGGCAGTCAGAGGTTGAAGTGACCAAAGGCTTCAAATCGACGATGCCGGCTATGCAAAAATACGTGAAAATTCCGATGTCACGGAATGCAGCCCAACGTATCAGAATCGGTTAATACACACACGAAAACATCACCAAAGGTGTACAGAAGTCATAGTTTGGTCTATTAGGGCCATTATGGCAGTCAGAGGTTGAAGTGACCAAAGGCTTCAAATCGACGATGCCGGCTATGCAAAAATACGTGAAAATTCCGATGTCCTGAAATGCAGCCCAACGTATCGGAATCGGTTAATACGCACACGAAAACATCACCAAAGGTGTACAGAAGTCATAGTTTGGTCTATTAGGGCCATTATGGCAGTCAGAGGTTGAAGTGACCAAAGGCTTCAAATCGACGATGCCGGCTATGCAAAAATACGTGAAAATTCCGATTTCCTTAAATGCAGCCCAACGTATCAGAATCGGTTAATACACACACGAAAACATCACCAAAGGTGTACAGAAGTCATAGTTTGGTCTATTAGGGCCATTATGGCAGTCAGAGGTTGAAGTGACCAAAGGCTTCAAATCGACGATGCCGGCTATGCAAAAATACGTGAAAATTCCGATTTCCTGAAATGCAGCCCAACGTATCAGAATCGGTTAATACACACACGAAAACATCACCAAAGGTGTACAGAAGTCATAGTTTGGTCTATTAGGGCCATTATGGCAGTCAGAGGTTGAAGTGACCAAAGGCTTCAAATCGACGATGCCGGCTATGCAAAAATACGTGAAAATTCCGATGTCACGGAATGCAGCCCAACGTATCAGAATCGGTTAATACACACACGAAAACATCACCAAAGGTGTACAGAAGTCATAGTTTGGTCTATTAGGGCCATTATGGCAGTCAGAGGTTGAAGTGACCAAAGGCTTCAAATCGACGATGCCGGCTATGCAAAAATACGTGAAAATTCCGATGTCCTGAAATGCAGCCCAACGTATCGGAATCGGTTAATACGCACACGAAAACATCACCAAAGGTGTACAGAAGTCATAGTTTGGTCTATTAGGGCCATTATGGCAGTCAGAGGTTGAAGTGACCAAAGGCTTCAAATCGACGATGCCGGCTATGCAAAAATACGTGAAAATTCCGATGTCCTGAAATGCAGCCCAACGTATCGGAATCGGTTAATACGCACACGAAAACATCACCAAAGGTGTACAGAAGTCATAGTTTGGTCTATTAGGGCCATTATGGCAGTCAGAGGTTGAAGTGACCAAAGGCTTCAAATCGACGATGCCGGCTATGCAAAAATACGTGAAAATTCCGATGTCCTGAAATGCAGCCCAACGTATCGGAATCGGTTAATACGCACACGAAAACATCACCAAAGGTGTACAGAAGTCATAGTTTGGTCTATTAGGGCCATTATGGCAGTCAGAGGTTGAAGTGACCAAAGGCTTCAAATCGACGATGCCGGCTATGCAAAAATACGTGAAAATTCCGATGTCCTGAAATGCAGCCCAACGTATCGGAATCGGTTAATACGCACACGAAAACATCACCAAAGGTGTACAGAAGTCATAGTTTGGTCTATTAGGGCCATTATGGCAGTCAGAGGTTGAAGTGACCAAAGGCTTCAAATCGACGATGCCGGCTATGCAAAAATACGTGAAAATTCCGATGTCCTGAAATGCAGCCCAACGTATCGGAATCGGTTAATACGCACACGAAAACATCACCAAAGGTGTACAGAAGTCATAGTTTGGTCTATTAGGGCCATTATGGCAGTCAGAGGTTGAAGTGACCAAAGGCTTCAAATCGACGATGCCGGCTATGCAAAAATACGTGAAAATTCCGATGTCCTGAAATGCAGCCCAACGTATCGGAATCGGTTAATACGCACACGAAAACATCACCAAAGGTGTACAGAAGTCATAGTTTGGTCTATTAGGGCCATTATGGCAGTCAGAGGTTGAAGTGACCAAAGGCTTCAAATCGACGATGCCGGCTATGCAAAAATACGTGAAAATTCCGATGTCCTGAAATGCAGCCCAACGTATCGGAATCGGTTAATACGCACACGAAAACATCACCAAAGGTGTACAGAAGTCATAGTTTGGTCTATTAGGGCCATTATGGCAGTCAGAGGTTGAAGTGACCAAAGGCTTCAAATCGACGATGCCGGCTATGCAAAAATACGTGAAAATTCCGATGTCCTGAAATGCAGCCCAACGTATCGGAATCGGTTAATACGCACACGAAAACATCACCAAAGGTGTACAGAAGTCATAGTTTGGTCTATTAGGGCCATTATGGCAGTCAGAGGTTGAAGTGACCAAAGGCTTCAAATCGACGATGCCGGCTATGCAAAAATACGTGAAAATTCCGATGTCCTGAAATGCAGCCCAACGTATCGGAATCGGTTAATACGCACACGAAAACATCACCAAAGGTGTACAGAAGTCATAGTTTGGTCTATTAGGGCCATTATGGCAGTCAGAGGTTGAAGTGACCAAAGGCTTCAAATCGACGATGCCGGCTATGCAAAAATACGTGAAAATTCCGATTTCCTGAAATGCAGCCCAACGTATCAGAATCGGTTAATACACACACGAAAACATCACCAAAGGTGTACAGAAGTCATAGTTTGGTCTATTAGGGCCATTATGGCAGTCAGAGGTTGAAGTGACCAAAGGCTTCAAATCGACGATGCCGGCTATGCAAAAATTAGTGAAAATTCCGATGTCCTGAAATGCAGCCCAACGTATCAGAATCGGATAATACACACACGAAAACATCACCAAAGGTGTACAGAAGTCATAGTTTGGTCTATTAGGGCCATTATGGCAGTCAGAGGTTGAAGTGACCAAAGGCTTCAAATCGACGATGCCGGCTATGCAAAAATACGTGAAAATTCCGATGTCACGGAATGCAGCCCAACGTATCAGAATCGGTTAATACACACACGAAAACATCACCAAAGGTGTACAGAAGTCATAGTTTGGTCTATTAGGGCCATTATGGCAGTCAGAGGTTGAAGTGACCAAAGGCTTCAAATCGACGATGCCGGCTATGCAAAAATACGTGAAAATTCCGATGTCCTGAAATGCAGCCCAACGTATCGGAATCGGTTAATACGCACACGAAAACATCACCAAAGGTGTACAGAAGTCATAGTTTGGTCTATTAGGGCCATTATGGCAGTCAGAGGTTGAAGTGACCAAAGGCTTCAAATCAACGATGCCGGCTATGCAAAAATACGTGAAAATTCCGATGTCCTGAATGCAGCCCAACGTATCGGAATCGGTTAATACGCACACGAAAACATCACCAAAGGTGTACAGAAGTCATAGTTTGGTCTATTAGGGCCATTATGGCAGTCAGAGGTTGAAGTGACCAAAGGCTTCAAATCGACGATGCCGGCTATGCAAAAATACGTGAAAATTCCGATGTCCTGAAATGCAGCCCAACGTATCGGAATCGGTTAATACGCACACGAAAACATCACCAAAGGTGTACAGAAGTCATAGTTTGGTCTATTAGGGCCATTATGGCAGTCAGAGGTTGAAGTGACCAAAGGCTTCAAATCGACGATGCCGGCTATGCAAAAATACGTGAAAATTCCGATGTCCTGAAATGCAGCCCAACGTATCGGAATCGGTTAATACGCACACGAAAACATCACCAAAGGTGTACAGAAGTCATAGTTTGGTCTATTAGGGCCATTATGGCAGTCAGAGGTTGAAGTGACCAAAGGCTTCAAATCGACGATGCCGGCTATGCAAAAATACGTGAAAATTCCGATGTCCTGAAATGCAGCCCAACGTATCGGAATCGGTTAATACGCACACGAAAACATCACCAAAGGTGTACAGAAGTCATAGTTTGGTCTATTAGGGCCATTATGGCAGTCAGAGGTTGAAGTGACCAAAGGCTTCAAATCGACGATGCCGGCTATGCAAAAATACGTGAAAATTCCGATTTCCTGAAATGCAGCCAACGTATCAGAATCGGTTAATACACACACGAAAACATCACCAAAGGTGTACAGAAGTCATAGTTTGAGATCTATTAGGGCCATTATGGCAGTCAGAGGTTGAAGTGACCAAAGGCTTCAAATCGACGATGCCGGCTATGCAAAAATTAGTGAAAATTCCGATGTCCTGAAATGCAGCCCAACGTATCAGAATCGGATAATACACACACGAAAACATCACCAAAGGTGTACAGAAGTCATAGTTTGGTCTATTAGGGCCATTATGGCAGTCAGAGGTTGAAGTGACCAAAGGCTTCAAATCGACGATGCCGGCTATGCAAAAATACGTGAAAATTCCGATGTCCTGAAATGCAGCCCAACGTATCGGAATCGGTTAATACGCACACGAAAACATCACCAAAGGTGTACAGAAGTCATAGTTTGGTCTATTAGGGCCATTATGGCAGTCAGAGGTTGAAGTGACCAAAGGCTTCAAATCGACGATGCCGGCTATGCAAAAATACGTGAAAATTCCGATGTCCTGAAATGCAGCCCAACGTATCGGAATCGGTTAATACGCACACGAAAACATCACCAAAGGTGTACAGAAGTCATAGTTTGGTCTATTAGGGCCATTATGGCAGTCAGAGGTTGAAGTGACCAAAGGCTTCAAATCGACGATGCCGGCTATGCAAAAATACGTGAAAATTCCGATGTCCTGAAATGCAGCCCAACGTATCGGAATCGGTTAATACGCACACGAAAACATCACCAAAGGTGTACAGAAGTCATAGTTTGGTCTATTAGGGCCATTATGGCAGTCAGAGGTTGAAGTGACCAAAGGCTTCAAATCGACGATGCCGGCTATGCAAAAATACGTGAAAATTCCGATGTCCTGAAATGCAGCCCAACGTATCGGAATCGGTTAATACGCACACGAAAACATCACCAAAGGTGTACAGAAGTCATAGTTTGGTCTATTAGGGCCATTATGGCAGTCAGAGGTTGAAGTGACCAAAGGCTTCAAATCGACGATGCCGGCTATGCAAAAATACGTGAAAATTCCGATGTCCTGAAATGCAGCCCAACGTATCGGAATCGGTTAATACGCACACGAAAACATCACCAAAGGTGTACAGAAGTCATAGTTTGGTCTATTAGGGCCATTATGGCAGTCAGAGGTTGAAGTGACCAAAGGCTTCAAATCGACGATGCCGGCTATGCAAAAATACGTGAAAATTCCGATGTCCTGAAATGCAGCCCAACGTATCGGAATCGGTTAATACGCACACGAAAACATCACCAAAGGTGTACAGAAGTCATAGTTTGGTCTATTAGGGCCATTATGGCAGTCAGAGGTTGAAGTGACCAAAGGCTTCAAATCGACGATGCCGGCTATGCAAAAATACGTGAAAATTCCGATGTCCTGAAATGCAGCCCAACGTATCGGAATCGGTTAATACGCACACGAAAACATCACCAAAGGTGTACAGAAGTCATAGTTTGGTCTATTAGGGCCATTATGGCAGTCAGAGGTTGAAGTGACCAAAGGCTTCAAATCGACGATGCCGGCTATGCAAAAATACGTGAAAATTCCGATGTCCTGAAATGAAGCCCAACGTATCGGAATCTGTTAATACACACACGAAAACATCACCAAAGGTGTACAGAAGTCATAGTTTGGTCTATTAGGGCCATTATGGCAGTCAGAGGTTGAAGTGACCAAAGGCTTCAAATCGACGATGCCGGCTATGCAAAAATACGTGAAAATTCCGATGTCCTGAAATGCAGCCCAACGTATCGGAATCGGTTAATACACACACGAAAACATCACCAAAGGTGTACAGAAGTCATAGTTTGGTCTATTAGGGCCATTATGGCAGTCAGAGGTTGAAGTGACCAAAGGCTTCAAATCGACGATGCCGGCTATGCAAAAATACGTGAAAATTCCGATGTCCTGAAATGCAGCCCAACGTATCGGAATCGGTTAATACAAAAACGAAAACATCACCAAAGGTGTACAGAAGTCATAGTTTGGTCTATTAGGGCCATTATGGCAGTCAGAGGTTGAAGTGACCAAAGGCTTCAAATCGACGATGCCGGCTATGCAAAAATACGTGAAAATTCCGATGTCCTGAAATGCAGCCTAACGTATCGGAATCGGTTAATACACACACGAAAACATCACCAAAGGTGTACAGAAGTCATAGTTTGGTCTATTAGGGCCATTATGGCAGTCAGAGGTTGAAGTGACCAAAGGCTTCAAATCGACGATGCCGGCTATGCAAAAATACGTGAAAATTCCGATGTCCTGAAATGCAGCCCAACGTATCGGAATCGGTTAATACACACACGAAAACATCACCAAAGGTGTACAGAAGTCATAGTTTGGTCTATTAGGACCATTATGGCAGTCAGAGGTTGAAGTGACCAAAGGCTTCAAATCGACGATGCCGGCTATGCAAAAATACGTGAAAATTCCGATGTCCTGAAATGCAGCCCAACGTATCAGAATCGGTTAATACACACACGAAAACATCACCAAAGGTGTACAGAAGTCATAGTTTGGTCTATTAGGGCCATTATGGCAGTCAGAGGTTGAAGTGACCAAAGGTTTCAAATCGACGATGCCGGCTATGCAAAAATACGTGAAAATTCCGATGTCCTGAAATGAAGCCCAACGTATCGGAATCTGTTAATACACACACGAAAACATCACCAAAGGTGTACAGAAGTCATAGTTTGGTCTATTAGGGCCATTATGGCAGTCAGAGGTTGAAGTGACCAAAGGCTTCAAATCGACGATGCCGGCTATGCAAAAATACGTGAAAATTCCGATGTCCTGAAATGCAGCCCAACGTATCGGAATCGGTTAATACACACACGAAAACATCACCAAAGGTGTACAGAAGTCATAGTTTGGTCTATTAGGGCCATTATGGCAGTCAGAGGTTGAAGTGACCAAAGGCTTCAAATCGACGATGCCGGCTATGCAAAAATACGTGAAAATTCCGATGTCCTGAAATGCAGCCCAACGTATCGGAATCGGTTAATACACACACGAAAACATCACCAAAGGTGTACAGAAGTCATAGTTTGGTCTATTAGGGCCATTATGGCAGTCAGAGGTTGAAGTGACCAAAGGCTTCAAATCGACGATGCCGGCTATGCAAAAATACGTGAAAATTCCGATGTCCTGAAATGCAGCCCAACGTATCGGAATCGGTTAATACACACACGAAAACATGACCAAAGGTGTACAGAAGTCATAGTTTGGTCTATTAGGGCCATTATGGCAGTCAGAGGTTGAAGTGACCAAAGGCTTCAAATCGACGATGCCGGCTATGCAAAAATACGTGAAAATTCCGATGTCCTGAAATGCAGCCCAACGTATCGGAATCGGTTAATACACACACGAAAACATCACCAAAGGTGTACAGAAGTCATAGTTTGGTCTATTAGGGCCATTATGGCAGTCAGAGGTTGAAGTGACCAAAGGCTTCAAATCGACGATGCCGGCTACGCAAAAATACGTGAAAATTCCGATGTCCTGAAATGCAGCCCAACGTATCGGAATCGGTTAATACACACACGAAAACATCACCAAAGGTGTACAGAAGTCATAGTTTGGTCTATTAGGGCCATTATGGCAGTCAGAGGTTGAAGTGACCAAAGGCTTCAAATCGACGATGCCGGCTATGCAAAAATACGTGAAAATTCCGATGTCCTGAAATGCAGCCCAACGTATCGGAATCGGTTAATACACACACGAAAACATCACCAAAGGTGTATAGAAGTCATAGTTTGGTCTATTAGGGCCATTATGGCAGTCAGAGATTGAAGTGACCAAAGGCTTCAAATCGACGATGCCGGCTATGCAAAAATACGTGAAAATTCCGATGTCCTGAAATGCAGCCCAACGTATCGGAATCGGTTAATACACACACGAAAACATCACCAAAGGTGTACAGAAGTCATAGTTTGGTCTATTAGGGCCCATTATGGCAGTCAGAGGTTGAAGTGACCAAAGGCTTCAAATCGACGATGCCGGCTATGCAAAAATACGTGAAAATTCCGATGTCCTGAAATGCAGCCCAACGTATCGGAATCGGTTAATACACACACGAAAACATCACCAAAGGTGTACAGAAGTCATAGTTTGGTCTATTAGGGCCATTATGGCAGTCAGAGGTTGAAGTGACCAAAGGCTTCAAATCGACGATGCCGGCTATGCAAAAATACGTGAAAATTCCGATGTCCTGAAATGCAGCCCAACGTATCGGAATCGGTTAATACACACACGAAAACATCACCAAAGGTGTACAGAAGTCATAGTTTGGTCTATTAGGGCCATTATGGCAGTCAGAGGTTGAAGTGACCAAAGGCTTCAAATCGACGATGCCGGCTATGCAAAAATACGTGAAAATTCCGATGTCCTGAAATGCAGCCCAACGTGTCGGAATCGGTTAATACACACACGAAAACATCACCAAAGGTGTACAAAAGTCATAGTTTGGTCTATTAGGGTCATTATGGCAGTCAGAGGTTGAAGTGACCAAAGGCTTCAAATCGACGATGAAGAAAATTCCGATGTCCTGAAATGTAGCCCAACGTATCGGAATCGGTTAATACACACACGAAAACATCACCAAAGGTGTACAGAAGTCATAGTTTGGTCTATTAGGGCCATTATGGCAGTCAGAGGTTGAAGTGACCAAAGGCTTCAAATCGACGATGCCGGCTATGCAAAAATACGTGAAAATTCCGATGTCACGGAATGCAGCCCAACGTATCGGAATCGGTTAATACACACACGAAAACATCACCAAAGGTGTACAGAAGTCATAGTTTGGTCTATTAGGGCCATTATGGCAGTCAGAGGTTGAAGTGACCAAAGGCTTCAAATCGACGATGCCGCTATGCAAAAATACGTGAAAATTCCGATGTCACGGAATGCAGCCCAACGTATCGGAATCGGTTAATACACGCACGAAAACATCACCAAAGGTGTACAGAAGTCATAGTTTGGTCTATTAGGGCCATTATGGCAGTCAGAGGTTGAAGTGACCAAAGGCTTCAAATCGACGATGCCGGCTATGCAAAAATACGTGAAAATTCCGATGTCCTGAAATGCAGCCCAACGTATCGGAATCGGTTAATACACACACGAAAACATCACCAAAGGTGTACAGAAGTCATAGTTTGGTCTATTAGGGCCATTATGGCAGTCAGAGGTTGAAGTGACCAAAGGCTTCAAATCGACGATGCAGGCTATGCAAAAATACGTGAAAATTCCGATGTCCTGAAATGCAGCCCAACGTATCGGAATCGGTTAATACACACACGAAAACATCACCAAAGGTGTACAGAAGTCATAGTTTGGTCTATTAGGGCCATTATGGCAGTCAGAGGTTGAAGTGACCATAGGCTTCAAATCGACGATGCCGGCTATGCAAAAATACGTGAAAATTCCGATGTCACGGAATGCAGCCCAACGTATCGGAATCGGTTAATACACACACGAAAACATCACCAAAGGTGTACAGAAGTCATAGTTTGGTCTATTAGGGCCATTATGGCAGTCAGAGGTTGAAGTGACCAAAGGCTTCAAATCGACGATGCCGGCTATGCAAAAATACGTGAAAATTCCGATGTCCTGAAATGCAGCCCAACGTATCGGAATCGGTTAATACACACACGAAAACATCACCAAAGGTGTACAGAAGTCATAGTTTGGTCTATTAGGGCCATTATGGCAGTCAGAGTTTGAAGTGACCAAAGGCTTCAAATCGACGATGCCGGCTATGCAAAAATACGTGAAAATTCCGATGTCCTGAAATGCAGCCCAACGTATCGGAATCGGTTAATACACACACGAAAACATCACCAAAGGTGTACAGAAGTCATAGTTTGGTCTATTAGGGCCATTATGGCAGTCAGAGGTTGAAGTGACCAAAGGCTTCAAATCGACGATGCAGGCTATGCAAAAATACGTGAAAATTCCGATGTCCTGAAATGCAGCCCAACGTATCGGAATCGGTTAATACACACACGAAAACATCACCAAAGGTGTACAGAAGTCATAGTTTGGTCTATTAGGGCCATTATGGCAGTCAGAGGTTGAAGTGACCATAGGCTTCAAATCGACGATGCCGGCTATGCAAAAATACGTGAAAATTCCGATGTCCTGAAATGCAGCCCAACGTATCGGAATCGGTTAATACACACACGAAAACATCACCAAAGGTGTACAGAAGTCATAGTTTGGTCTATTAGGGCCATTATGGCAGTCAGAGGTTGAAGTGACCAAAGGCTTCAAATCGACGATGCCGGCTATGCAAAAATACGTGAAAATTCCGATGTCCTGAAATGTAGCCCAACGTATCGGAATCGGTTAATACACACACGAAAACATCACCAAAGGTGTACAGAAGTCATAGTTTGGTCTATTAGGGCCATTATGGCAGTCAGAGGTTGAAGTGACCAAAGGCTTCAAATCGACGATGCCGGCTATGCAAAAATACGTGAAAATTCCGATGTCACGGAATGCAGCCCAACGTATCGGAATCGGTTAATACACACACGAAAACATCACCAAAGGTGTACAGAAGTCATAGTTTGGTCTATTAGGGCCATTATGGCAGTCAGAGGTTGAAGTGACCAAAGGCTTCAAATCGACGATGCCGGCTATGCAAAAATACGTGAAAATTCCGATGTCACGGAATGCATCCCAACGTATCGGAATCGGTTAATACACACACGAAAACATCACCAAAGGTGTACAGAAGTCATAGTTTGGTCTATTAGGGCCATTATGGCAGTCAGAGGTTGAAGTGACCAAAGGCTTCAAATCGACGATGCCGGCTATGCAAAAATACGTGAAAATTCCGATGTCCTGAAATGCAGCCCAACGTATCGGAATCGGTTAATACACACACGAAAACATCACCAAAGGTGTACAGAAGTCATAGTTTGGTCTATTAGGGCCATTATGGCAGTCAGAGGTTGAAGTGACCAAAGGCTTCAAATCGACGATGCCGGCTATGCAAAAATACGTTAAAATTCCGATGTCCTGAAATGCAGCCCAACGTATCGGAATCGGTTAATACACACACGAAAACATCACCAAAGGTGTACAGAAGTCATAGTTTGGTCTATTAGGGCCATTATGGCAGTCAGAGGTTGAAGTGACCAAAGGCTTCAAATCGACGATGAAATCACGAAAAATACGTGAAAATTCCGATGTCCTGAAATGCAGTCCAACGTATCGGAATCGGTTAATACACACACGAAAACATCACCAAAGGTGTACAGAAGTCATAGTTTGGTCTATTAGGGCCATTATGGCAGTCAGAGGTTGAAGTGACCAAAGGCTTCAAATCGACGATGCCGGCTATGCAAAAATACGTGAAAATTCCGATGTCCTGAAATGCAGCCCAACGTATCGGAATCGGTTAATACACACACGAAAACATCACCAAAGGTGTACAGAAGTCATAGTTTGGTCTATTAGGGCCATTATGGCAGTCAGAGGTTGAAGTGACCAAAGGCTTCAAATCGACGATGCCGGCTATGCAAAAATACGTGAAAATTCCGATGTCACGGAATGCAGCCCAACGTATCGGAATCGGTTAATACACACACGAAAACATCACCAAAGGTGTACAGAAGTCATAGTTTGGTCTATTAGGGCCATTATGGCAGTCAGAGGTTGAAGTGACCAAAGGCTTCAAATCGACGATGCCGGCTATGCAAAAATACGTGAAAATTCCGATGTCACGGAATGCAGCCCAACGTATCGGAATCGGTTAATACACACACGAAAACATCACCAAAGGTGTACAGAAGTCATAGTTTGGTCTATTAGGGCCATTATGGCAGTCAGAGGTTGAAGTGACCAAAGGCTTCAAATCGACGATGCCGGCTATGCAAAAATACCTGAAAATTCCGATGTCCTGAAATGAAGCCCAACGTATCGGAATCGGTTAATACACACACGAAAACATCACCAAAGGTGTACAGAAGTCATAGTTTGGTCTATTAGGGCCATTATGGCAGTCAGAGGTTGAAGTGACCAAAGGCTTCAAATCGACGATGCCGGCTATGCAAAAATACGTGAAAATTCCGATGTCACGGAATGCAGCCCAACGTATCGGAATCGGTTAATACACACACGAAAACATCACCAAAGGTGTACAGAAGTCATAGTTTGGTCTATTAGGGCCATTATGGCAGTCAGAGGTTGAAGTGACCAAAGGCTTCAAATCGACGATGCCGGCTATGCAAAAATACGTGAAAATTCCGATGTCCTGAAATGCAGCCCAACGTATCGGAATCGGTTAATACACACACGAAAACATCACCAAAGGTGTACAGAAGTCATAGTTTGGTCTATTAGGGCCATTATGGCAGTCAGAGGTTGAAGTGACCAAAGGCTTCAAATCGACGATGCCGGCTATGCAAAAATACGTGAAAATTCCGATGTCACGGAATGCAGCCCAACGTATCGGAATCGGTTAATACACACACGAAAACATCACCAAAGGTGTACAGAAGTCATAGTTTGGTCTATTAGGGCCATTATGGCAGTCAGAGGTTGAAGTTACCAAAGGCTTCAAATCGACGATGCCGGCTATGCAAAAATACGTGAAAATTCCGATGTCCTGAAATGCAGCCCAACGTATCGGAATCGGTTAATACAAACACGAAAACATCACCGAAGGTGTACAGAAGTCATAGTTTGGTCTATTAGGGCCATTATGGCAGTCAGAGGTTGAAGTGACCAAAGGCTTCAAATCGACGATGCCGGCTATGCAAAAATACGTGAAAATTCCGATGTCCTGAAATGCAGCCCAACGTATCGGAATCGGTTAATACACACACGAAAACATCACCAAAGGTGTACAGAAGTCATAGTTTGGTCTATTAGGGCCATTATGGCAGTCAGAGGTTGAAGTGACCAAAGGCTTCAAATCGACGATGCCGGCTATGCAAAAATACCTGAAAATTCCGATGTCCTGAAATGAAGCCCAACGTATCGGAATCGGTTAATACACACACGAAAACATCACCAAAGGTGTACAGAAGTCATAGTTTGGTCTATTAGGGCCATTATGGCAGTCAGAGGTTGAAGTGACCAAAGGCTTCAAATCGACGATGCCGGCTATGCAAAAATACGTGAAAATTCCGATGTCCTGAAATGCAGCCCGACGTATCGGAATCGGTTAATACACACACGAAAACATCACCAAAGGTGTACAGAAGTCATAGTTTGGTCTATTAGGGCCATTATGGCAGTCAGAGGTTGAAGTGACCAAAGGCTTCAAATCGACGATGCCGGCTATGCAAAAATACGTGAAAATTCCGATGTCCTGAAATGCAGCCCAACGTATCGGAATCGGTTAATACACACACGAAAACATCACCAAAGGTGTACAGAAGTCATAGTTTGGTCTATTAGGGCCATTATGGCAGTCAGAGGTTGAAGTGACCAAAGGCTTCAAATCGACGATGCCGGCTATGCAAAAATACGTGAAAATTCCGATGTCCTGAAATGCAGCCCAACGTATCGGAATCGGTGAATACACACACGAAAACATCACCAAAGGTGTACAGAAGTCATAGTTTGGTCTATTAGGGCCATTATGGCAGTCAGAGGTTGAAGTGACCAAAGGCTTCAAATCGACGATGCCGGCTATGCAAAAATACGTGAAAATTCCGATGTCCTGAAATGCAGCCCAACGTATCGGAATCGGTTAATACACACACGAAAACATCACCAAAGGTGTACAGAAGTCATAGTTTGGTCTATTAGGGCCATTATGGCAGTCAGAGGTTGAAGTGACCAAAGGCTTCAAATCGACGATGCCGGCTATGCAAAAATACGTGAAAATTCCGATGTCCTGAAATGCAGCCCAACGTATCGGAATCGGTTAATACACACACGAAAACATCACCAAAGGTGTACAGAAGTCATAGTTTGGTCTATTAGGGCCATTATGGCAGTCAGAGGTTGAAGTGACCAAAGGCTTCAAATCGACGATGCCGGCTATGCAAAAATACGTGAAAATTCCGATGTCCTGAAATGCAGCCCAACGTATCGGAATCGGTTAATACACACACGAAAACATCACCAAAGGTGTACAGAAGTCATAGTTTGGTCTATTAGGGCCATTATGGCAGTCAGAGGTTGAAGTGACCAAAGGCTTCAAATCGACGATGCCGGCTATGCAAAAATACGTGAAAATTCCGATGTCCTGAAATGCAGCCCAACATATCGGAATCGGTTAATACACACACGAAAACATCACCAAAGGTGTACAGAAGTCATAGTTTGGCAGTCAGAGGTTGAAGTGAAGAAAGGCTTCAAATCGACGATGCCGGCTATGCAAAAATACGTGAAAATTCCGATGTCCTGAAATGCAGCCCAACGTATCGGAATCGGTTAATACACACACGAAAACATCACCAAAGGTGTACAGAAGTCATAGTTTGGTCTATTAGGGCCATTATGGCAGTCAGAGGTTGAAGTGACCAAAGGCTTCAAATCGACGATGCCGGCTATGCAAAAATACGTGAAAATTCCGATGTCACGGAATGCAGCCCAACGTATCGGAATCGGTTAATACACACACGAAAACATCACCAAAGGTGTACAGAAGTCATAGTTTGGTCTATTAGGGCCATTATGGCAGTCAGAGGTTGAAGTGACCAAAGGCTTCAAATCGACGATGCCGGCTATGCAAAAATACGTGAAAATTCCGATGTCCTGAAATGCAGCCCAACGTATCGGAATCGGTTAATACACACACGAAAACATCACCAAAGGTGTACAGAAGTCATAGTTTGGTCTATTAGGGCCATTATGGCAGTCAGAGGTTGAAGTGACCAAAGGCTTCAAATCGACGATGCCGGCTATGCAAAAATACGTGAAAATTCCGATGTCACGGAATGCAGCCCAACGTATCGGAATCGGTTAATACACACACGAAAACATCACCAAAGGTGTACAGAAGTCATAGTTTGGTCTATTAGGGCCATTATGGCAGTCAGAGGTTGAAGTTACCAAAGGCTTCAAATCGACGATGCCGGCTATGCAAAAATACGTGAAAATTCCGATGTCCTGAAATGCAGCCCAACGTATCGGAATCGGTTAATACAAACACGAAAACATCACCGAAGGTGTACAGAAGTCATAGTTTGGTCTATTAGGGCCATTATGGCAGTCAGAGGTTGAAGTGACCAAAGGCTTCAAATCGACGATGCCGGCTATGCAAAAATACGTGAAAATTCCGATGTCCTGAAATGCAGCCCAACGTATCGGAATCGGTTAATACACACACGAAAACATCACCAAAGGTGTACAGAAGTCATAGTTTGGTCTATTAGGGCCATTATGGCAGTCAGAGGTTGAAGTGACCAAAGGCTTCAAATCGACGATGCCGGCTATGCAAAAATACGTGAAAATTCCGATGTCCTGAAATGCAGCCCGACGTATCGGAATCGGTTAATACACACACGAAAACATCACCAAAGGTGTACAGAAGTCATAGTTTGGTCTATTAGGGCCATTATGGCAGTCAGAGGTTGAAGTGACCAAAGGCTTCAAATCGACGATGCCGGCTATGCAAAAATACGTGAAAATTCCGATGTCCTGAAATGCAGCCCAACGTATCGGAATCGGTTAATACACACACGAAAACATCACCAAAGGTGTACAGAAGTCATAGTTTGGTCTATTAGGGCCATTATGGCAGTCAGAGGTTGAAGTGACCAAAGGCTTCAAATCGACGATGCCGGCTATGCAAAAATACGTGAAAATTCCGATGTCCTGAAATGCTGCCCAACGTATCGGAATCGGTTAATACACACACGAAAACATCACCAAAGGTGCACAGAAGTCATAGTTTGGTCTATTAGGGCCATTATGGCAGTCAGAGGTTGAAGTGACCAAAGGCTTCAAATCGACGATGCCGGCTATGCAAAAATACGTGAAAATTCCGATGTCCTGAAATGCAGCCCAACATATCGGAATCGGTTAATACACACACGAAAACATCACCAAAGGTGTACAGAAGTCATAGTTTGGTCTATTAGGGCCATTATGGCAGTCAGAGGTTGAAGTGACCAAAGGCTTCAAATCGACGATGCCGGCTATACAAAAATACGTGAAAATTCCGATGTCCTGAAATGCAGCCCAACGTATCGGAATCGGTTAATACACACACGAAAACATCACCAAAGGTGTACAGAAGTCATAGTTTGGTCTATTAGGGCCATTATGGCAGTCAGAGGTTGAAGTGACCAAAGGCTTCAAATCGACGATGCCGGCTATGCAAAAATACGTGAAAATTCCGATGTCACGGAATGCAGCCCAACGTATCGGAATCGGTTAATACACACACGAAAACATCACCAAAGGTGTACAGAAGTCATAGTTTGGTCTATTAGGGCCATTATGGCAGTCAGAGGTTGAAGTGACCAAAGGCTTCAAATCGACGATGCCGGCTATGCAAAAATACGTGAAAATTCCGATGTCCTGAAATGCAGCCCAACGTATCGGAATCGGTTAATACACACACGAAAACATCACCAAAGGTGTACAGAAGTCATAGTTTGGTCTATTAGGGCCATTATGGCAGTCAGAGGTTGAAGTGACCAAAGGCTTCAAATCGACGGCTATGCAAAAATACGTGAAAATTCCGATGTCCTGAAATGCAGCCCAACGTATCGGAATCGGTTAATACACACACGAAAACATCACCAAAGGTGTACAGAAGTCATAGTTTGGTCTATTAGGGCCATTATGGCAGTCAGAGGTTGAAGTGACCAAAGGCTTCAAATCGACGATGCCGGCTATGCAAAAATACGTGAAAATTCCGATGTCCTGAAATGCAGCCCAACGTATCGGAATCGGTTAAGACACACACGAAAACATCACCAAAGGTGTACAGAAGTCATAGTTTGGTCTATTAGGGCCATTATGGCAGTCAGAGGTTGAAGTGACCAAAGGCTTCAAATCGACGATGCCGGCTATGCAAAAATACTCGAAAATTCCGATGTCCTGAAATGCAGCCCAACGTATCGGAATCGGTTAATACACACACGAAAACATCACCAAAGGTGTACAGAAGTCATAGTTTGGTCTATTAGGGCCATTATGGCAGTCAGAGGTTGAAGTGACCAAAGGCTTCAAATCGACGATGCCGGCTATGCAAAAATACGTGAAAATTCCGATGTCCTGAAATGCAGCCCAACGTATCGGAATCGGTTAATACAAACACGAAAACATCACCAAAGGTGTACAGAAGTCATAGTTTGGTCTATTAGGGCCATTATGGCAGTCAGAGGTTGAAGTGACCAAAGGCTTCAAATCGACGATGCCGGCTATGCAAAAATACGTGAAAATTCCGATGTCCTGAAATGCAGCCCAACGTATCGGAATCGGTTAATACACACACGAAAACATCACCAAAGGTGTACTGAAGTCATGGTTTGTCTATTAGGGCCATTATGGCAGTCAGAGGTTGAAGTGACCAAAGGCTTCAAATCGACGATGCCGGCTATGCAAAAATACGTGAAAATTCCGATGTCCTGAAATGAAGCCCAACGTATCGGAATCTGTTAATACACACACGAAAACATCACCAAAGGTGTACAGAAGTCATAGTTTGGTCTATTAGGGCCATTATGGCAGTCAGAGGTTGAAGTGACCAAAGGCTTCAAATCGACGATGCCGGCTATGCAAAATACGTGAAAATTCCGATGTCCTGAAATGCAGCCCAACGTATCGGAATCGGTTAATACACACACGAAAACATCACCAAAGGTGTACAGAAGTCATAGTTTGGTCTATTAGGGCCATTATGGCAGTCAGAGGTTGAAGTGACCAAAGGCTTCAAATCGACGATGCCGGCTATGCAAAAATACGTGAAAATTCCGATGTCCTGAATGCAGCCCAACGTATCGGAATCGGTTAATACACACACGAAAACATCACCAAAGGTGTACAGAAGTCACAGTTTGGTCTATTAGGGCCATTATGGCAGTCAGAGGTTGAAGTGACCAAAGGCTTCAAATCGACGATGCCGGCTATGCAAAAATACGTGAAAATTCCGATGTCCTGAAATGTAGCCCAACGTATCGGAATCGGTTAATACACACACGAAAACATCACCAAAGGTGTACAGAAGTCATAGTTTGGTCTATTAGGGCCATTATGGCAGTCAGAGGTTGAAGTGACCAAAGGCTTCAAATCGACGATGCCGGCTATGCAAAAATACGTGAAAATTCCGATGTCACGGAATGCAGCCCAACGTATCGGAATCGGTTAATACACACACGAAAACATCACCAAAGGTGTACAGAAGTCATAGTTTGGTCTATTAGGGCCATTATGGCAGTCAGAGGTTGAAGTGACCAAAGGCTTCAAATTGACGATGCCGGCTATGCAAAAATACGTGAAAATTCCGATGTCACGGAATGCAGCCCAACGTATCGGAATCGGTTAATACACACACGAAAACATCACCAAAGGTGTACAGAAGTCATAGTTTGGTCTATTAGGGCCATTATGGCAGTCAGAGGTTGAAGTGACCAAAGGCTTCAAATCGACGATGACGGCTATGCAAAAATACGTGAAAATTCCGATGTCCTGAAATGCAGCCCAACGTATCGGAATCGGTTAATACACACACGAAAACATCACCAAAGGTGTACAGAAGTCATAGTTTGGTCTATTAGGGCCATTATGGCAGTCAGAGGTTGAAGTGACCAAAGGCTTCAAATCGACGATGCCGGCTATGCAAAAATACGTGAAAATTCCGATGTCCTGAAATGCAGCCCAACGTATCGGAATCGGTTAATACACACACGAAAACATCACCAAAGGTGTACAGAAGTCATAGTTTGGTCTATTAGGGCCATTATGGCAGTCAGAGGTTGAAGTGACCAAAGGCTTCAAATCGACGATGCCGGCTATGCAAAAATACGTGAAAATTCCGATGTCCTGAAATGTAGCCCAACGTATCGGAATCGGTTAATACACACACGAAAACATCACCAAAGGTGTACAGAAGTCATAGTTTGGTCTATTAGGGCCATTATGGCAGTCAGAGGTTGAAGTGACCAAAGGCTTCAAATCGACGATGCCGGCTATGCAAAAATACGTGAAAATTCCGATGTCACGGAATGCAGCCCAACGTATCGGAATCGGTAATACACACACGAAAACATCACCAAAGGTGTACAGAAGTCATAGTTTGGTCTATTAGGGCCATTATGGCAGTCAGAGGTTGAAGTGACCAAAGGCTTCAAATCGACGATGCCGGCTATGCAAAAATACGTGAAAATTCCGATGTCACGGAATGCAGCCCAACGTATCGGAATCGGTTAATACACACACGAAAACATCACGAAAGGTGTACAGAAGTCATAGTTTGGTCTATTAGGGCCATTATGGCAGTCAGAGGTTGAAGTGACCAAAGGCTTCAAATCGACGATGCCGGCTATGCAAAAATACGTGAAAATTCCGATGTCACGGAATGCAGCCCAACGTATCGGAATCGGTTAATACACACACGAAAACATCACCAAAGGTGTACAGAAGTCATAGTTTGGTCTATTAGGGCCATTATGGCAGTCAGAGGTTGAAGTGACCAAAGGCTTCAAATCGACGATGCCGGCTATGCAAAAATACGTGAAAATTCCGATGTCACGGAATGCAGCCCAACGTATCGGAATCGGTTAATACACACACGAAAACATCACCAAAGGTGTACAGAAGTCATAGTTTGGTCTATTAGGGCCATTATGGCAGTCAGAGGTTGAAGTGACCAAAGGCTTCAAATCGACGATGCCGGCTATGCAAAAATACGTGAAAATTCCGATGTCCTGAAATGCAGCCAACGTATCGGAATCGGTTAATACACACACGAAAACATCACCAAAGGTGTACAGAAGTCTTAGTTTGGTCTATTAGGGCCATTATGGCAGTCAGAGGTTGAAGTGACCAAAGGCTTCAAATCGACGATGCCGGCTATGCAAAAATACGTGAAAATTCCGATGTCCTGAAATGTAGCCCAACGTATCGGAATCGGTTAATACACACACGAAAACATCACCAAAGGTGTACAGAAGTCATAGTTTGGTCTATTAGGGCCATTATGGCAGTCAGAGGTTGAAGTGACCAAAGGCTTCAAATCGACGATGCCGGCTATGCAAAAATACGTGAAAATTCCGATGTCACGGAATGCAGCCCAACGTATCGGAATCGGTTAATACACACACGAAAACATCACCAAAGGTGTACAGAAGTCATAGTTTGGTCTATTAGGGCCATTATGGCAGTCAGAGGTTGAAGTGACCAAAGGCTTCAAATCGACGATGCCGGCTATGCAAAAATACGTGAAAATTCCGATGTCCTGAAATGCAGCCCAACGTATCGGAATCGGTTAATACACACACGAAAACATCACCAAAGGTGTACAGAAGTCATAGTTTGGTCTATTAGGGCCATTATGGCAGTCAGAGGTTGAAGTGACCAAAGGCTTCAAATCGACGATGCCGGCTATGCAAAAATACGTGAAAATTCCGATGTCCTGAAATGCAGCCCAACGTATCGGAATCGGTTAATACACACACGAAAACATCACCAAAGGTGTACAGAAGTCATAGTTTGGTCTATTAGGGCCATTATGGCAGTCAGAGGTTGAAGTGACCAAAGGCTTCAAATCGACGATGCCGGCTATGCAAAAATACGTGAAAATTCCGATGTCCTGAAATGCAGCCCAACGTATCGGAATCGGTTAATACACACACGAAAACATCACCAAAGGTGTACAGAAGTCATAGTTTGGTCTATTAGGGCCATTATGGCAGTCAGAGGTTGAAGTGACCAAAGGCTTCAAATCGACGATGCCGGCTATGCAAAAATACGTGAAAATTCCGATGTCCTGAAGTGCTGCCCAACGTATCGGAATCGGATAATACACACACGAAAACATCACCAAAGGTGCACAGAAGTCATAGTTTGGTCTATTAGGGCCATTATGGCAGTCAGAGGTTGAAGTGACCAAAGGCTTCAAATCGACGATGCCGGCTATGCAAAAATACGTGAAAATTCCGATGTCCTGAAATGCAGCCCAACATATCGGAATCGGTTAATACACACACGAAAACATCACCAAAGGTGTACAGAAGTCATAGTTTGGTCTATTAGGGCCATTATGGCAGTCAGAGGTTGAAGTGACCAAAGGCTTCAAATCGACGATGCCGGCTATGCAAAAATACGTGAAAATTCCGATGTCCTGAAATGCAGCCCAACGTATCGGAATCGGTTAATACACACACGAAAACATCACCAAAGGTGTACAGAAGTCTTAGTTTGGTCTATTAGGGCCATTATGGCAGTCAGAGGTTGAAGTGACCAAAGGCTTCAAATCGACGATGCCGGCTATGCAAAAATACGTGAAAATTCCGATGTCCTGAAATGTAGCCCAACGTATCGGAATCGGTAATACACACACGAAAACATCACCAAAGGTGTACAGAAGTCATAGTTTGGTCTATTAGGGCCATTATGGCAGTCAGAGGTTGAAGTGACCAAAGGCTTCAAATCGACAATGCCGGCTATGCAAAAATACGTGAAAATTCCGATGTCACGGAATGCAGCCCAACGTATCGGAATCGGTTAATACACACACGAAAACATCACCAAAGGTGTACAGAAGTCATAGTTTGGTCTATTAGGGCCATTATGGCAGTCAGAGGTTGAAGTGACCAAAGGCTTCAAATCGACGATGCCGGCTATGCAAAAATACGTGAAAATTCCGATGTCCTGAAATGCAGCCCAACGTATCGGAATCGGTTAATACACACACGAAAACATCACCAAAGGTGTACAGAAGTCATAGTTTGGTCTATTAGGGCCATTATGGCAGTCAGAGGTTGAAGTGACCAAAGGCTTCAAATCGACGATGCCGGCTATGCAAAAATACTCGAAAATTCCGATGTCCTGAAATGCAGCCCAACGTATCGGAATCGGTTAATACACACACGAAAACATCACCAAAGGTGTACAGAAGTCATAGTTTGGTCTATTAGGGCCATTATGGCAGTCAGAGGTTGAAGTGACCAAAGGCTTCAAATCGACGATGCCGGCTATGCAAAAATACGTGAAAATTCCGATGTCCTGAAATGCAGCCCAACGTATCGGAAGCGGTTAATACAAACACGAAAACATCACCAAAGGTGTACAGAAGTCATAGTTTGGTCTATTAGGGCCATTATGGCAGTCAGAGGTTGAAGTGACCAAAGGCTTCAAATCGACGATGCCGGCTATGCAAAAATACGTGAAAATTCCGATGTCACGGAATGCAGCCCAACGTATCGGAATCGGTTAATACACACACGAAAACATCACGAAAGGTGTACAGAAGTCATAGTTTGGTCTATTAGGGCCATTATGGCAGTCAGAGGTTGAAGTGACCAAAGGCTTCAAATCGACGATGCCGGCTATGCAAAAATACGTGAAAATTCCGATGTCACGGAATGCAGCCCAACGTATCGGAATCGGTTAATACACACACGAAAACATCACCAAAGGTGTACAGAAGTCATAGTTTGGTCTATTAGGGCCATTATGGCAGTCAGAGGTTGAAGTGACCAAAGGCTTCAAATCGACGATGCCGGCTATGCAAAAATACGTGAAAATTCCGATGTCACGGAATGCAGCCCAACGTATCGGAATCGGTTAATACACACACGAAAACATCACCAAAGGTGTACAGAAGTCATAGTTTGGTCTATTAGGGCCATTATGGCAGTCAGAGGTTGAAGTGACCAAAGGCTTCAAATCGACGATGCCGGCTATGCAAAAATACGTGAAAATTCCGATGTCCTGAAATGCAGCCCAACGTATCGGAATCGGTTAATACACACACGAAAACATCACCAAAGGTGTACAGAAGTCTTAGTTTGGTCTATTAGGGCCATTATGGCAGTCAGAGGTTGAAGTGACCAAAGGCTTCAAATCGACGATGCCGGCTATGCAAAAATACGTGAAAATTCCGATGTCCTGAAATGTAGCCCAACGTATCGGAATCGGTTAATACACACACGAAAACATCACCAAAGGTGTACAGAAGTCATAGTTTGGTCTATTAGGGCCATTATGGCAGTCAGAGGTTGAAGTGACCAAAGGCTTCAAATCGACGATGCCGGCTATGCAAAAATACGTGAAAATTCCGATGTCCTGAAATGCAGCCCAACGTATCGGAATCGGTTAATACACACACGAAAACATCACCAAAGGTGTACAGAAGTCATAGTTTGGTCTATTAGGGCCATTATGGCAGTCAGAGGTTGAAGTGACCAAAGGCTTCAAATCGACGATGCCGGCTATGCAAAAATACGTGAAAATTCCGATGTCCTGAAATGCAGCCCAACGTATCGGAATCGGTTAATACACACACGAAAACATCACCAAAGGTGTACAGAAGTCATAGTTTGGTCTATTAGGGCCATTATGGCAGTCAGAGGTTGAAGTGATCGACGATGCCGGCTATGCAAAAATACGTGAAAATTCCAAAGGTGTACAGAAGTCATAGTTTGGTCTATTAGGGCCATTATGGCAGTCAGAGGTTGAAGTGACCAAAGGCTTCAAATCGACGATGCCGGCTATGCAAAAATACGTGAAAATTCCGATGTCCTGAAGTGCTGCCCAACGTATCGGAATCGGATAATACACACACGAAAACATCACCAAAGGTGCACAGAAGTCATAGTTTGGTCTATTAGGGCCATTATGGCAGTCAGAGGTTGAAGTGACCAAAGGCTTCAAATCGACGATGCCGGCTATGCAAAAATACGTGAAAATTCCGATGTCCTGAAATGCAGCCCAACATATCGGAATCGGTTAATACACACACGAAAACATCACCAAAGGTGTACAGAAGTCATAGTTTGGTCTATTAGGGCCATTATGGCAGTCAGAGGTTGAAGTGACCAAAGGCTTCAAATCGACGATGCCGGCTATGCAAAAATACGTGAAAATTCCGATGTCCTGAAATGCAGCCCAACGTATCGGAATCGGTTAATACACACACGAAAACATCACCAAAGGTGTACAGAAGTCTTTGTCATTTTTTGGTTTTTTAATTTATGGCAGTACACGGTGAAAGTGGCAAAAGGCTTCAAATCGACGCTATGCAAAAATACGTGAAAATTCCGATGTCCTGAAATGCAGCCCAACGTATCGGAATCGGTTAATACACACACGAAAACATCACCAAAGGTGTACAGAAGAGTCATAGTTTGGTCTATTAGGGCCATTATGGCAGTCAGCGGTTGAAGTGGCCAAAGGCTTCAAATCGACGATGCCGGCTATGCAAAAATACGTGAAAATTCCGATGTCCTGAAATGCAGCCCAACGTATCGGAATCGGTTAATACACACACGAAAACATCACCAAAGGTGTACAGAAGTCATAGTTTGGTCTATTAGGGCCATTATGGCAGTCAGCGGTTGAAGTGACCAAAGGCTTCAAATCGACGATGCCGGCTATGCAAAAATACGTGGAAAATTCCGATGTCCTGAAATGCAGCCCAACGTATCGGAATCGGTTATACACACACGAAAACATCACCAAAGGTGTACACAAGTCATAGTTTGATCTATTAGGGCCATTATGGCAGTCAGAGGTTGAAGTGACCAAAGGCTTCAAATCGACGATGCCGGCTATGCAAAAATACGTGAAAATTCCGATGTCCTGAAATGCAGCCCAACGTATCGGAATCGGTTAATACACACACGAAAACATCACCAAAGGTGTACAGAAGTCATAGTTTGATCTATTAGGGCCATTATGGCAGTCAGAGGTTGAAGTGACCAAAGGCTTCAAATCGACGATGCCGGCTATGCAAAAATACGTGGAAATTCCGATGTCCTGAAATGCAGCCCAACGTATCGGAATCGGTTAATACACACACGAAAACATCACCAAAGGTGTACAGAAGTCATAGTTTGATCTATTAGGGCCATTATGGCAGTCAGAGGTTGAAGTGACCAAAGGCTTCAAATCGACGATGCCGGCTATGCAAAAATACGTGAAAATTCCGATGTCCTGAAATGCAGCCCAACGTATCGGAATCGGTTAATACACACACGAAAACATCACCAAAGGTGTACAGAAGTCATAGTTTGATCTATTAGGGCCATTATGGCAGTCAGAGGTTGAAGTGACCAAAGGCTTCAAATCGACGATGCCGGCTATGCAAAAATACGTGAAAATTCCGATGTCCTGAAATGCAGCCCAACGTATCGGAATCGGTTAATACACACACGAAAACATCACCAAAGGTGTACAGAAGTCATAGTTTGATCTATTAGGGCCATTATGGCAGTCAGAGGTTGAAGTGACCAAAGGCTTCAAATCGACGATGCCGGCTATGCAAAAATACGTGAAAATTCCGATGTCCTGAAATGCAGCCCAACGTATCGGAATCGGTTAATACACACACGAAAACATCACCAAAGGTGTACAGAAGTCATAGTTTGGTCTATTAGGGCCATTATGGCAGTCAGCGGTTGAAGTGACCAAAGGCTTCAAATCGACGATGCCGGCTATGCAAAAATACGTGAAAATTCCGATGTCCTGAAATGCAGCCCAACGTATCGGAATCGGTTAATACACACACGAAAACATCACCAAAGGTGTACAGAAGTCATAGTTTGATCTATTAGGGCCATTATGGC
The DNA here is from genome assembly GCA_905231855.2 of Eristalis tenax. Lineage (NCBI taxonomy): Eukaryota > Metazoa > Arthropoda > Insecta > Diptera > Syrphidae > Eristalis > Eristalis tenax. The sequence goes on from CAJNIU020000120.1 coordinate 213,929, forward strand.
AGTCAGAGGTTGAAGTGACCAAAGGCTTCAAATCGACGATGCCGGCTATGCAAAAATACGTGAAAATTCCGATGTCCTGAAATGCAGCCCAACGTATCGGAATCGGTTAATACACACACGAAAACATCACCAAAGGTGTACAGAAGTCATAGTTTGATCTATTAGGGCCATTATGGCAGTCAGAGGTTGAAGTGACCAAAGGCTTCAAATCGACGATGCCGGCTATGCAAAAATACGTGAAAATTCCGATGTCCTGAAATGCAGCCCAACGTATCGGAATCGGTTAATACACACACGAAAACATCACCAAAGGTGTACAGAAGTCATAGTTTGATCTATTAGGGCCATTATGGCAGTCAGAGGTTGAAGTGACCAAAGGCTTCAAATCGACGATGCCGGCTATGCAAAAAAACGTGGAAATTCCGATGTCCTGAAATGCAGCCCAACGTATCGGAATCGGTTAATACACACACGAAAACATCACCAAAGGTGTACAGAAGTCATAGTTTGATCTATTAGGGCCATTATGGCAGTCAGAGGTTGAAATGACCAAAGGCTTCAAATCGACGATGCCGGCTATGCAAAAATACGTGAAAATTCCGATGTCCTGAAATGCAGCCCAACGTATCGGAATCGGTTAATACACACACGAAAACATCACCAAAGGTGTACAGAAGTCATAGTTTGATCTATTAGGGCCATTATGGCAGTCAGAGGTTGAAGTGACCAAAGGCTTCAAATCGACGATGCCGGCTATGCAAAAATACGTGAAAATTCCGATGTCCTGAAATGCAGCCCAACGTATCGGAATCGGTTAATACACACACGAAAACATCACCAAAGGTGTACAGAAGTCATAGTTTGATCTATTAGGGCCATTATGGCAGTCAGAGGTTGAAGTGACCAAAGGCTTCAAATCGACGATGCCGGCTATGCAAAAATACGTGAAAATTCCGATGTCCTGAAATGCAGCCCAACGTATCGGAATCGGTTAATACACACACGAAAACATCACCAAAGGTGTACAGAAGTCATAGTTTGGTCTATTAGGGCCATTATGGCAGTCAACGGTTGAAGTGACCAAAGGCTTCAAATCGACGATGCCGGCTATGCAAAAATACGTGAAAATTCCGATGTCCTGAAATGCAGCCCAACGTATCGGAATCGGTTAATACACACACGAAAACATCACCAAAGGTGTACAGAAGTCATAGTTTGATCTATTAGGGCCATTATGGCAGTCAGAGGTTGAAGTGACCAAAGGCTTCAAATCGACGATGCCGGCTATGCAAAAATACGTGAAAATTCCGATGTCCTGAAATGCAGCCCAACGTATCGGAATCGGTTAATACACACACGAAAACATCACCAAAGGTGTACAGAAGTCATAGTTTGATCTATTAGGGCCATTATGGCAGTCAGAGGTTGAAGTGACCAAAGGCTTCAAATCGACGATGCCGGCTATGCAAAAATACGTGAAAATTCCGATGTCCTGAAATGCAGCCCAACGTATCAGAATCGGTTAATACACACACGAAAACATCACCAAAGGTGTACAGAAGTCATAGTTTGGTCTATTAGGGCCATTATGGCAGTCAGAGGTTGAAGTGACCAAAGGCTTCAAATCGACGATGCCGGCTATGCAAAAATACGTGAAAATTCCGATGTCCTGAAATGCAGCACAACGTATCAGAATCGGTTAATACACACACGAAAACATCACCAAAGGTGTACAGAAGTCATAGTTTGGTCTATTAGGGCCATTATGGCAGTCAGAGGTTGAAGTGACCAAAGGCTTCAAATCGACGCTATGCAAAAATACGTGAAAATTCCGATGTCCTGAAATGCAGCCCAACGTATCGGAATCGGTTAATACACACACGAAAACATCACCAAAGGTGTACAGAAGTCATAGTTTGGTCTATTAGGGCCATTATGGCAGTCAGCGGTTGAAGTGACCAAAGGCTTCAAATCGACGATGCCGGCTATGCAAAAATACGTGAAAATTCCGATGTCCTGAAATGCAGCCCAACGTATCGGAATCGGTTAATACACACACGAAAACATCACCAAAGGTGTACAGAAGCCATAGTTTGATCTATTAGGGCCATTATGGCAGTCAGAGGTTGAAGTGACCAAAGGCTTCAAATCGACGATGCCGGCTATGCAAAAATACGTGAAAATTCCGATGTCCTGAAATGCAGCCCAACGTATCGGAATCGGTTAATACACACACGAAAACATCACCAAAGGTGTACAGAAGTCATAGTTTGATCTATTAGGGCCATTATGGCAGTCAGAGGTTGAAGTGACCAAAGGCTTCAAATCGACGATGCCGGCTATGCAAAAATACGTGGAAATTCCGATGTCCTGAAATGCAGCCCAACGTATCGGAATCGGTTAATACACACACGAAAACATCACCAAAGGTGTACAGAAGTCATAGTTTGATCTATTAGGGCCATTATGGCAGTCAGAGGTTGATGTGACCAAAGGCTTCAAATCGACGATGCCGGCTATGCAAAAATACGTGAAAATTCCGATGTCCTGAAATGCAGCCCAACGTATCGGAATCGGTTAATACACACACGAAAACATGACCAAAGGTGTACAGAAGTCATAGTTTGATCTATTAGGGCCATTATGGCAGTCAGAGGTTGAAGTGACCAAAGGCTTCAAATCGACGATGCCGGCTATGCAAAAATACGTGAAAATTCCGATGTCCTGAAATGCAGCCCAACGTATCGGAATCGGTTAATACACACACGAAAACATCACCAAAGGTGTACAGAAGTCATAGTTTGATCTATTAGGGCCATTATGGCAGTCAGAGGTTGAAGTGACCAAAGGCTTCAAATCGACGATGCCGGCTATGCAAAAATACGTGAAAATTCCGATGTCCTGAAATGCAGCCCAACGTATCGGAATCGGTTAATACACACACGAAAACATCACCAAAGGTGTACAGAAGTCATAGTTTGGTCTATTAGGGCCATTATGGCAGTCAGCGGTTGAAGTGACCAAAGGCTTCAAATCGACGATGCCGGCTATGCAAAAATACGTGAAAATTCCGATGTCCTGAAATGCAGCCCAACGTATCGGAATCGGTTAATACACACACGAAAACATCACCAAAGGTGTACAGAAGTCATAGTTTGATCTATTAGGGCCATTATGGCAGTCAGAGGTTGAAGTGACCAAAGGCTTCAAATCGACGATGCCGGCTATGCAAAAATACGTGAAAATTCCGATGTCCTGAAATGCAGCCCAACGTATCGGAATCGGTTAATACACACACGAAAACATCACCAAAGGTGTACAGAAGTCATAGTTTGATCTATTAGGGCCATTATGGCAGTCAGAGGTTGAAGTGACCAAAGGCTTCAAATCGACGATGCCGGCTATGCAAAAATACGTGAAAATTCCGATGTCCTGAAATGCAGCCCAACGTATCAGAATCGGTTAATACACACACGAAAACATCACCAAAGGTGTACAGAAGTCATAGTTTGGTCTATTAGGGCCATTATGGCAGTCAGAGGTTGAAGTGACCAAAGGCTTCAAATCGACGCTATGCAAAAATACGTGAAAATTCCGATGTCCTGAAATGCAGCCCAACGTATCGGAATCGGTTAATACACACACGAAAACATCACCAAAGGTGTACAGAAGTCATAGTTTGGTCTATTAGGGCCATTATGGCAGTCAGCGGTTGAAGTGGCCAAAGGCTTCAAATCGACGATGCCGGCTATGCAAAAATACGTGAAAATTCCGATGTCCTGAAATGCAGCCCAACGTATCGGAATCGGTTAATACACACACGAAAACATCACCAAAGGTGTACAGAAGTCATAGTTTGGTCTATTAGGGCCATTATGGCAGTCAGCGGTTGAAGTGACCAAAGGCTTCAAATCGACGATGCCGGCTATGCAAAAATACGTGAAAATTCCGATGTCCTGAAATGCAGCCCAACGTATCGGAATCGGTTAATACACACACGAAAACATCACCAAAGGTGTACAGAAGTCATAGTTTGATCTATTAGGGCCATTATGGCAGTCAGAGGTTGAAGTGACCAAAGGCTTCAAATCGACGATGCCGGCTATGCAAAAATACGTGAAAATTCCGATGTCCTGAAATGCAGCCCAACGTATCGGAATCGGTTAATACACACACGAAAACATCACCAAAGGTGTACAGAAGTCATAGTTTGATCTATTAGGGCCATTATGGCAGTCAGAGGTTGAAGTGACCAAAGGCTTCAAATCGACGATGCCGGCTATGCAAAAATACGTGGAAATTCCGATGTCCTGAAATGCAGCCCAACGTATCGGAATCGGTTAATACACACACGAAAACATCACCAAAGGTGTACAGAAGTCATAGTTTGATCTATTAGGGCCATTATGGCAGTCAGAGGTTGAAGTGACCAAAGGCTTCAAATCGACGATGCCGGCTATGCAAAAATACGTGAAAATTCCGATGTCCTGAAATGCAGCCCAACGTATCGGAATCGGTTAATACACACACGAAAACATCACCAAAGGTGTACAGAAGTCATAGTTTGATCTATTAGGGCCATTATGGCAGTCAGAGGTTGAAGTGACCAAAGGCTTCAAATCGACGATGCCGGCTATGCAAAAATACGTGAAAATTCCGATGTCCTGAAATGCAGCCCAACGTATCGGAATCGGTTAATACACACACGAAAACATCACCAAAGGTGTACAGAAGTCATAGTTTGGTCTATTAGGGCCATTATGGCAGTCAGAGGTTGAAGTGACCAAAGGCTTCAAATCGACGATGCCGGCTATGCAAAAATACGTGAAAATTCCGATGTCCTGAAATGCAGCCCAACGTATCGGAATCGGTTAATACACACACGAAAACATCACCAAAGGTGTACAGAAGTCATAGTTTGGTCTATTAGGGCCATTATGGCAGTCAGAGGTTGAAGTGACCAAAGGCTTCAAATCGACGATGCCGGCTATGCAAAAATACGTAAAAATTCCGATCTCCTGAAATGCAGCCCAACGTATCGGAATCGGTTAATACACACACGAAAACATCACCAAAGGTGTACAGAAGTCATAGTTTGGTCTATTAGGGCCATTATGGCAGTCAGAGGTTGAAGTGACCAAAGGCTTCAAATCGACGATGCCGGCTATGCAAAAATACGTGAAAATTCCGATGTCCTGAAATGCAGCTCAACGTATCGGAATCGGTTAATACACACACGAAAACATCACCAAAGGTGTACAGAAGTCATAGTTTGGTCTATTAAGGCCATTATGGCAGTCAGAGGTTGAAGTGACCAAAGGCTTCAAATCGACGATGCCGGCTATGCAAAAATACGTGAAAATTCCGATGTCCTGAAATGCAGCCCAACGTATCGGAATCGGTTAATACACACACGAAAACATCACCAAAGGTGTACAGAAGTCATAGTTTGGTCTATTAGGGCCATTATGGCAGTCAGAGGTTGAAGTGACCAAAGGCTTCAAATCGACGATGCCGGCTATGCAAAAATACGTGAAAATTCCGATGTCCTGAAATGCAGCCCAACGTATCGGAATCGGTTAATACACACACGAAAACATCACCAAAGGTGTACAGAAGTCATAGTTTGGTCTATTAGGGCCATTATGGCAGTCAGAGTTTGAAGTGACCAAAGGCTTCAAATCGACGATGCCGGCTATGCAAAAATACGTGAAAATTCCGATGTCCTGAAATGCAGCCCAACGTATCGGAATCGGTTAATACACACACGAAAACATCACCAAAGGTGTACAGAAGTCATAGTTTGGTCTATTAGGGCCATTATGGCAGTCAGAGGTTGAAGTGACCAAAGGCTTCAAATCGACTATGCCGGCTATGCAAAAATACGTGAAAATTCCGATGTCCTGAAATGCAGCCCAACGTATCGGAATCGGTTAATACACACACGAAAACATCACCAAAGGTGTACAGAAGTCATAGTTTGATCTATTAGGGCCATTATGGCAGTCAGAGGTTGAAGTGACCAAAGGCTTCAAATCGACGATGCCGGCTATGCAAAAATACGTGAAAATTCCGATGTCCTGAAATGCAGCCCAACGTATCGGAATCGGTTAATACACACACGAAAACATCACCAAAGGTGTACAGAAGTCATAGTTTGATCTATTAGGGCCATTATGGCAGTCAGAGGTTGAAGTGACCAAAGGCTTCAAATCGACGATGCCGGCTATGCAAAAATACGTGAAAATTCCGATGTCCTGAAATGCAGCCCAACGTATCGGAATCGGTTAATACACACACGAAAACATCACCAAAGGTGTACAGAAGTCATAGTTTGGTCTATTAGGGCCATTATGGCAGTCAGAGGTTGAAGTGACCAAAGGCTTCAAATCGACGATGCCGGCTATGCAAAAATACGTGAAAATTCCGATGTCCTGAAATGCAGACCAACGTATCAGAATCGGTTAATACACACACGAAAACATCACCAAAGGTGTACAGAAGTCATAGTTTGGTCTATTAGGGCCATTATGGCAGTCAGCGGTTGAAGTGGCCAAAGGCTTCAAATCCACGATGCCGGCTATGCAAAAATACGTGAAAATTCCGATGTCCTGAAATGCAGCCCAACGTATCGGAATCGGTTAATACACACACGAAAACATCACCAAAGGTGTACAGAAGTCATAGTTTGGTCTATTAGGGCCATTATGGCAGTCAGCGGTTGAAGTGACCAAAGGCTTCAAATCGACGATGCCGGCTATGCAAAAATACGTGAAAATTCCGATGTCCTGAAATGCAGCCCAACGTATCGGAATCGGTTAATACACACACGAAAACATCACCAAAGGTGTACAGAAGTCATAGTTTGGTCTATTAGGGCCATTATGGCAGTCAGAGGTTGAAGTGACCAAAGGCTTCAAATCGACGATGCCGGCTATGCAAAAAATACGTGAAAATTCCGATGTCCTGAAATGCAGCCCAACGTATCGGAATCGGTTACTACACACACGAAAACATCACCAAAGGTGTACAGAAGTCATAGTTTGATCTATTAGGGCCATTATGGCAGTCAGAGGTTGAAGTGACCAAAGGCTTCAAATCGACGATGCCGGCTATGCAAAAATACGTGAAAATTCCGATGTCCTGAAATGCAGCCCAACGTATCGGAATCGGTTAATACACACACGAAAACATCACCAAAGGTGTACAGAAGTCATAGTTTGATCTATTAGGGCCATTATGGCAGTCAGAGGTTGAAGTGACCAAAGGCTTCAAATCGACGATGCCGGCTATGCAAAAATACGTGAAAATTCCGATGTCCTGAAATGCAGCCCAACGTATCGGAATCGGTTAATACACACACGAAAACATCACCAAAGGTGTACAGAAGTCATAGTTTGATCTATTAGGGCCATTATGGCAGTCAGAGGTTGAAGTGACCAAAGGCTTCAAATCGACGATGCCGGCTATGCAAAAATACGTGAAAATTCCGATGTCCTGAAATGCATCCCAACGTATCGGAATCGGTTAATACACACACGAAAACATCACCAAAGGTGTACAGAAGTCATAGTTTGGTCTATTAGGGCTATTATGGCAGTCAGAGGTTGAAGTGACCAAAGGCTTCAAATCGACGATGCCGGCTATGCAAAAATACGTGAAAATTCCGATGTCCTGAAATGCAGCCCAACGTATCAGAATCGGTTAATACACACACGAAAACATCACCAAAGGTGTACAGAAGTCATAGTTTGGTCTATTAGGGCCATTATGGCAGTCAGAGGTTGAAGTGACCAAAGGCTTCAAATCGACGATGCCGGCTATGCAAAAATACGTGAAAATTCCGATGTCCTGAAATGCAGCCCAACGTATCGGAATCGGTTAATACACACACGAAAACATCACCAAAGGTGTACAGAAGTCATAGTTTGGTCTATTAGGGCTATTATGGCAGTCAGAGGTTGAAGTGACCAAAGGCTTCAAATCGACGATGCCGGCTATGCAAAAATACGTGAAAATTCCGATGTCCTGAAATGCAGCCCAACGTATCGGAATCGGTTAATACACACACGAAAACATTACCAAAGGTGTACAGAAGTCATAGTTTGATCTATTAGGGCCATTATGGCAGTCAGAGGTTGAAGTGACCAAAGGCTTCAAATCGACGATGCCGGCTATGCAAAAATACGTGAAAATTCCGATGTCCTGAAATGCAGCCCAACGTATCGGAATCGGTTAATACACACACGAAAACATCACCAAAGGTGTACAGAAGTCATAGTTTGATCTATTAGGGCCATTATGGCAGTCAGAGGTTGAAGTGACCAAAGGCTTCAAATCGACGATGCCGGCTATGCAAAAATACGTGAAAATTCCGATGTCCTGAAATGCAGCCCAACGTATCGGAATCGGTTAATACACACACGAAAACATCACCAAAGGTGTACAGAAGTCATAGTTTGGTCTATTAGGGCCATTATGGCAGTCAGAGGTTGAAGTGACCAAAGGCTTCAAATCGACGATGCCGGCTAGCAAAAATACGTGAAAATTCCGATGTCCTGAAATGCAGCCCAACGTATCGGAATCGGTTAATACACACACGAAAACATCACCAAAGGTGTACACAAGTCATAGTTTGGTCTATTAGGGAAATTATGGCAGTCAGAGGTTGAAGTGACCAAAGGCTTCAAATCGACGATGCCGGCTATGCAAAAATACGTGAAAATTCCGATGTCCTGAAATGCAGCCCAACGTATCGGAATCGGTTAATACACACACGAAAACATCACCAAAGGTGTACAGAAGTCATAGTTTGGTCTATTAAGGCCATTATGGCAGTCAGAGGTTGAAGTGACCAAAGGCTTCAAATCGACGATGCCGGCTATGCAAAAATACGTGAAAATTCCGATGTCCTGAAATGCAGCCCAACGTATCGGAATCGGTTAATACACACACGAAAACATCACCAAAGGTGTACAGAAGTCATAGTTTGGTCTATTAGGGCCATTATGGCAGTCAGAGGTTGAAGTGACCAAAGGCTTCAAATCGACGATGCCGGCTATGCAAAAATACGTGAAAATTCCGATGTCCTGAAATGCAGCCCAACGTATCAGAATCGGTTAATACACACACGAAAACATCACCAAAGGTGTACAGAAGTCATAGTTTGGTCTATTAGGGCCATTATGGCAGTCAGAGGTTGAAGTGACCAAAGGCTTCAAATCGACGATGCCGGCTGTGCAAAAATACGTGAAAATTCCGATGTCCTGAAATGCAGCCCAACGTATCGGAATCGGTTAATACACACACGAAAACATCACCAAAGGTGTACAGAAGTCATAGTTTGGTCTATTAGGGCTATTATGGCAGTCAGAGGTTGAAGTGACCAAAGGCTTCAAATCGACGATGCCGGCTATGCAAAAATACGTGAAAATTCCGATGTCCTGAAATGCAGCCCAACGTATCAGAATCGGTTAATACACACACGAAAACATCACCAAAGGTGTACAGAAGTCATAGTTTGGTCTATTAGGGCCATTATGGCAGTCAGAGGTTGAAGTGACCAAAGGCTTCAAATCGACGATGCCGGCTATGCAAAAATACGTGAAAATTCCGATGTCCTGAAATGCAGCCCAACGTATCAGAATCGGTTAATACACACACGAAAACATCACCAAAGGTGTACAGAAGTCATAGTTTGGTCTATTAGGGCCATTATGGCAGTCAGAGGTTGAAGTGACCAAAGGCTTCAAATCGACGATGCCGGCTATGCAAAAATACGTGAAAATTCCGATGTCCTGAAATGCAGCCCAACGTATCGGAATCGGTTAATACACACACGAAAACATCACCAAAGGTGTACAGAAGTCATAGTTTGGTCTATTAGGGCTATTATGGCAGTCAGAGGTTGAAGTGACCAAAGGCTTCAAATCGACGATGCCGGCTATGCAAAAATACGTGAAAATTCCGATGTCCTGAAATGCAGCCCAACGTATCGGAATCGGTTAATACACACACGAAAACATTACCAAAGGTGTACAGAAGTCATAGTTTGATCTATTAGGGCCATTATGGCAGTCAGAGGTTGAAGTGACCAAATGCTTCAAATCGACGATGCCGGCTATGCAAAAATACGTGAAAATTCCGATGTCCTGAAATGCAGCCCAACGTATCGGAATCGGTTAATACACACACGAAAACATCACCAAAGGTGTACAGAAGTCATAGTTTGATCTATTAGGGCCATTATGGCAGTCAGAGGTTGAAGTGACCAAAGGCTTCAAATCGACGATGCCGGCTATGCAAAAATACGTGAAAATTCCGATGTCCTGAAATGCAGCCCAACGTATCGGAATCGGTTAATACACACACGAAAACATCACCAAAGGTGTACAGAAGTCATAGTTTGGTCTATTAGGGCCATTATGGCAGTCAGAGGTTGAAGTGACCAAAGGCTTCAAATCGACGATGCCGGCTATGCAAAAATACGTGAAAATTCCGATGTCCTGAAATGCAGCCCAACGTATCGGAATCGGTTAATACACACACGAAAACATCACCAAAGGTGTACAGAAGTCATAGTTTGGTCTATTAGGGCCATTATGGCAGTCAGAGGTTGAAGTGACCAAAGGCTTCAAATCGACGATGCCGGCTATGCAAAAATACGTGAAAATTCCGATGTCCTGAAATGCAGCCCAACGTATCGGAATCGATTAATACACACACGAAAACATCACCAAAGGTGTACAGAAGTCATAGTTTGGTCTATTAAGGCCATTATGGCAGTCAGAGGTTGAAGTGACCAAAGGCTTCAAATCGACGATGCCGGCTATGCAAAAATACGTGAAAATTCCGATGTCCTGAAATGCAGCCCAACGTATCGGAATCGGTTAATACACACACGAAAACATCACCAAAGGTGTACAGAAGTCATAGTTTGGTCTATTAGGGCCATTATGGCAGTCAGAGGTTGAAGTGACCAAAGGCTTCAAATCGACGATGCCGGCTATGCAAAAATACGTGAAAATTCCGATGTCCTGAAATGCAGCCCAACGTATCAGAATCGGTTAATACACACACGAAAACATCACCAAAGGTGTACAGAAGTCATAGTTTGGTCTATTAGGGCCATTATGGCAGTCAGAGGTTGAAGTGACCAAAGGCTTCAAATCGACGATGCCGGCTATGCAAAAATACGTGAAAATTCCGATGTCCTGAAATGCAGCCCAACGTATCGGAATCGGTTAATACACACACGAAAACATCACCAAAGGTGTACAGAAGTCATAGTTTGGTCTATTAGGGCTATTATGGCAGTCAGAGGTTGAAGTGACCAAAGGCTTCAAATCGACGATGCCGGCTATGCAAAAATACGTGAAAATTCCGATGTCCTGAAATGCAGCCCAACGTATCAGAATCGGTTAATACACACACGAAAACATCACCAAAGGTGTACAGAAGTCATAGTTTGGTCTATTAGGGCCATTATGGCAGTCAGAGGTTGAAGTGACCAAAGGCTTCAAATCGACGATGCCGGCTATGCAAAAATACGTGAAAATTCCGATGTCCTGAAATGCAGCCCAACGTATCGGAATCGGTTAATACACACACGAAAACATCACCAAAGGTGTACAGAAGTCATAGTTTGGTCTATTAGGGCTATTATGGCAGTCAGAGGTTGAAGTGACCAAAGGCTTCAAATCGACGATGCCGGCTATGCAAAAATACGTGAAAATTCCGATGTCCTGAAATGCAGCCCAACGTATCAGAATCGGTTAATACACACACGAAAACATCACCAAAGGTGTACAGAAGTCATAGTTTGGTCTATTAGGGCCATTATGGCAGTCAGAGGTTGAAGTGACCAAAGGCTTCAAATCGACGATGCCGGCTGTGCAAAAATACGTGAAAATTCCGATGTCCTGAAATGCAGCCCAACGTATCGGAATCGGTTAATACACACACGAAAACATCACCAAAGGTGTACTGAAGTCATAGTTTGGTCTATTAGGGCCATTATGGCAGTCAGAGGTTGAAGTGACCAAAGGCTTCAAATCGACGATGCCGGCTATGCAAAAATACGTGAAAATTCCGATGTCCTGAAATGCAGCCCAACGTATCGGAATCGGTTAATACACACACGAAAACATCACCAAAGGTGTACAGAAGTCATAGTTTGGTCTATTAGGGCTATTATGGCAGTCAGAGGTTGAAGTGACCAAAGGCTTCAAATCGACGATGCCGGCTATGCAAAAATACGTGAAAATTCCGATGTCCTGAAATGCATCCCAACGTATCGGAATCGGTTAATACACACACGAAAACATCACCAAAGGTGTACAGAAGTCATAGTTTGGTCTATTAGGGGTATTATGGCAGTCAGAGGTTGAAGTGACCAAAGGCTTCAAATCGACGATGCCGGCTATGCAAAAATACGTGAAAATTCCGATGTCCTGAAATGCAGCCCAACGTATCAGAATCGGTTAATACACACACGAAAACATCACCAAAGGTGTACAGAAGTCATAGTTTGGTCTATTAGGGCCATTATGGCAGTCAGAGGTTGAAGTGACCAAAGGCTTCAAATCGACGATGCCGGCTATGCAAAAATACGTGAAAATTCCGATGTCCTGAAATGCAGCCCAACGTATCAGAATCGGTTAATACACACACGAAAACATCACCAAAGGTGTACAGAAGTCATAGTTTGGTCTATTAGGGCCATTATGGCAGTCAGAGGTTGAAGTGACCAAAGACTTCAAATCGACGATGCCGGCTATGCAAAAATACGTGAAAATTCCGATGTCCTGAAATGCAGCCCAACGTATCGGAATCGGTTAATACACACACGAAAACATCACCAAAGGTGTACAGAAGTCATAGTTTGGTCTATTAGGGCTATTATGGCAGTCAGAGGTTGAAGTGACCAAAGGCTTCAAATCGACGATGCCGGCTATGCAAAAATACGTGAAAATTCCGATGTCCTGAAATGCAGCCCAACGTATCGGAATCGGTTAATACACACACGAAAACATTACCAAAGGTGTACGGAAGTCATAGTTTGATCTATTAGGGCCATTATGGCAGTCAGAGGTTGAAGTGACCAAAGGCTTCAAATCGACGATGCCGGCTATGCAAAAATACGTGAAAATTCCGATGTCCTGAAATGCAGCCCAACGTATCGGAATCGGTTAATACACACACGAAAACATCACCAAAGGTGTACAGAAGTCATAGTTTGATCTATTAGGGCCATTATGGCAGTCAGAGGTTGAAGTGACCAAAGGCTTCAAATCGACGATGCCGGCTATGCAAAAATACGTGAAAATTCCGATGTCCTGAAATGCAGCCCAACGTATCGGAATCGGTTAATACACACACGAAAACATCACCAAAGGTGTACAGAAGTCATAGTTTGGTCTATTAGGGCCATTATGGCAGTCAGAGGTTGAAGTGACCAAAGGCTTCAAATCGACGATGCCGGCTATGCAAAAATACGTGAAAATTCCGATGTCCTGAAATGCAGCCCAACGTATCGGAATCGGTTAATACACACACGAAAACATCACCAAAGGTGTACAGAAGTCATAGTTTGGTCTATTAGGGCCATTATGGCAGTCAGAGGTTGAAGTGACCAAAGGCTTCAAATCGACGATGCCGGCTATGCAAAAATACGTGAAAATTCCGATGTCCTGAAATGCAGCCCAACGTATCGGAATCGGTTAATACACACACGAAAACATCACCAAAGGTGTACAGAAGTCATAGTTTGGTCTATTAAGGCCATTATGGCAGTCAGAGGTTGAAGTGACCAAAGGCTTCAAATCGACGATGCCGGCTATGCAAAAATACGTGAAAATTCCGATGTCCTGAAATGCAGCCCAACGTATCGGAATCGGTTAATACACACACGAAAACATCACCAAAGGTGTACAGAAGTCATAGTTTGGTCTATTAGGGCCATTATGGTAGTCAGAGGTTGAAGTGACCAAAGGCTTCAAATCGACGATGCCGGCTATGCAAAAATACGTGAAAATTCCGATGTCCTGAAATGCAGCCCAACGTATCGGAATCGGTTAATACACACACGAAAACATCACCAAAGGTGTACAGAAGTCATAGTTTGGTCTATTAGGGCTATTATGGCAGTCAGAGGTTGAAGTGACCAAAGGCTTCAAATCGACGATGCCGGCTATGCAAAAATACGTGAAAATTCCGATGTCCTGAAATGCAGCCCAACGTATCGGAATCGGTTAATACACACACGAAAACATCACCAAAGGTGTACAGAAGTCATAGTTTGGTCTATTAGGGCCATTATGGCAGTCAGAGGTTGAAGTGACCAAAGGCTTCAAATCGACGATGCCGGCTATGCAAAAATACGTGAAAATTCCGATGTCCTGAAATGCAGCCCAACGTATCGGAATCGGTTAATACACACACGAAAACATCACCAAAGGTGTACAGAAGTCATAGTTTGGTCTATTAGGGCCATTATGGCAGTCAGCGGTTGAAGTGACCAAAGGCTTCAAATCGACGATGCCGGCTATGCAAAAATACGTGAAAATTCCGATGTCCTGAAATGCAGCCCAACGTATCGGAATCGGTTAATACACACACGAAAACATCACCAAAGGTGTACAGAAGTCATAGCTTGGTCTATTAGGGCCATTATGGCAGTCAGAGGTTGAAGTGACCAAAGGCTTCAAATCGACGATGCCGGCTATGCAAAAATACGTGAAAATTCCGATGTCCTGAAATGCAGCCCAACGTATCGGAATCGGTTAATACACACACGAAAACATCACCAAAGGTGTACAGAAGTCATAGTTTGGTCTATTAGGGCCATTATGGCAGTCAGAGGTTGAAGTGACCAAAGGCTTCAAATCGACGATGCCGGCTATGCAAAAATACGTGAAAATTCCGATGTCCTGAAATGCAGCCCAACGTATCGGAATCGGTTAATACACACACGAAAACATCACCAAAGGTGTACAGAAGTCATAGTTTGGTCTATTAGGGCCATTATGGCAGTCAGAGGTTGAAGTGACCAAAGGCTTCAAATCGACGATGCCGGCTATGCAAAAATACGTGAAAATTCCGATGTCCTGAAATGCAGCCCAACGTATCGGAATCGGTTAATACACACACGAAAACATCACCAAAGGTGTACGGAAGTCATAGTTTGGTCTATTAGGGCCATTATGGCAGTCAGAGGTTGAAGTGACCAAAGGCTTCAAATCGACGATGCCGGCTATGCAAAAATACGTGAAAATTCCGATGTCCTGAAATGCAGCCCAACGTATCAGAATCGGTTAATACACACACGAAAACATCACCAAAGGTGTACAGAAGTCATAGTTTGGTCTATTAGGGCCATTATGGCAGTCAGAGGTTGAAGTGACCAAAGGCTTCAAATCGACGATGCCGGCTATGCAAAAATACGTGAAAATTCCGATGTCCTGAAATGCAGCCCAACGTATCGGAATCGGTTAATACACACACGAAAACATCACCAAAGGTGTACAGAAGTCATAGTTTGATCTATTAGGGCCATTATGGCAGTCAGAGGTTGAAGTGACCAAAGGCTTCAAATCGACGATGCCGGCTATGCAAAAATACGTGAAAACTCCGATGTCCTGAAATGCAGCCCAACGTATCGGAATCGGTTAATACACACACGAAAACATCACCAAAGGTGTACAGAAGTCATAGTTTGGTCTATTAGGGCCATTATGGCAGTCAGAGGTTGAAGTGACCAAAGGCTTCAAATCGACGATGCCGGCTATGCAAAAATACGTGAAAATTCCGATGTCCTGAAATGCAGCCCAACGTATCGGAATCGGTTAATACACACACGAAAACATCACCAAAGGTGTACAGAAGTCATAGTTTGGTCTATTAGGGCCATTATGGCAGTCAGAGGTTGAAGTGACCAAAGGCTTCAAATCGACGATGCCGGCTATGCAAAAATACGTGAAAATTCCGATGTCCTGAAATGCAGACCAACGTATCGGAATCGGTTAATACACACAAGAAAACATCACCAAAGGTGTACAGAAGTCATAGTTTGGTCTATTAGGGCCATTATGGCAGTCAGAGGTTGAAGTGACCAAAGGCTTCAAATCGACGATGCCGGCTATGCAAAAATACGTGAAAATTCCGATGTCCTGAAATGCAGCCCAACGTATCGGAATCGGTTAATACACACACGAAAACATCACCAAAGGTGTACGGAAGTCATAGTTTGGTCTATTAGGGCCATTATGGCAGTCAGAGGTTGAAGTGACCAAAGGCTTCAAATCGACGATGCCGGCTATGCAAAAATACGTGAAAATTCCGATGTCCTGAAATGCAGCCCAACGTATCAGAATCGGTTAATACACACACGAAAACATCACCAAAGGTGTACAGAAGTCATAGTTTGGTCTATTAGGGCCATTATGGCAGTCAGAGGTTGAAGTGACCAAAGGCTTCAAATCGACGATGCCGGCTATGCAAAAATACGTGAAAATTCCGATGTCTGAAATGCAGCCCAACGTATCGGAATCGGTTAATACACACACGAAAACATCACCAAAGGTGTACAGAAGTCATAGTTTGGTCTATTAGGGCCATTATGGCAGTCAGAGGTTGAAGTGACCAAAGGCTTCAAATCGACGATGCCGGCTATGCAAAAATACGTGAAAATTCCGATGTCCTGAAATGCAGCCCAACGTATCGGAATCGGTTAATACACACACGAAAACATCACCAAAGGTGTACAGAAGTCATAGTTTGATCTATTAGGGCCATTATGGCAGTCAGAGGTTGAAGTGACCAAAGGCTTCAATCGACGATGCCGGCTATGCAAAAATACGTGAAAATTCCGATGTCCTGAAATGCAGCCCAACGTATCGGAATCGGTTAATACACACACGAAAACATCACCAAAGGTGTACAGAAGTCATAGTTTGGTCTATTAGGGCCATTATGGCAGTCAGAGGTTGAAGTGACCAAAGGCTTCAAATCGACGATGCCGGCTATGCAAAAATACGTGAAAATTCCGATGTCCTGAAATGCAGCCCAACGTATCGGAATCGGTTAATACACACACGAAAACATCACCAAAGGTGTACAGAAGTCATAGTTTGGTCTATTAGGGCCATTATGGCAGTCAGAGGTTGAAGTGACCAAAGGCTTCAAATCGACGATGCCGGCTATGCAAAAATACGTGAAAATTCCGATGTCCTGAAATGCAGCCCAACGTATCGGAATCGGTTAATACACACACGAAAAACATCACCAAAGGTGTACAGAAGTCATAGTTTGGTCTATTAGGGCCATTATGGCAGTCAGAGGTTGAAGTGACCAAAGGCTTCAAATCGACGATGCCGCCTATGCAAAAATACGTGAAAATTCCGATGTCCTGAAATGCAGCCCAACGTATCGGAATCGGTTAATACACACACGAAAACATCACCAAAGGTGTACAGAAGTCATAGTTTGATCTATTAGGGCCATTATGGCAGTCAGAGGTTGAAGTGACCAAAGGCTTCAAATCGACGATGCCGGCTATGCAAAAATACGTGAAAACTCCGATGTCCTGAAATGCAGCCCAACGTATCGGAATCGGTTAATACACACACGAAAACATCACCAAAGGTGTACAGAAGTCATAGCTTGGTCTATTAGGGCCATTATGGCAGTCAGAGGTTGAAGTGACCAAAGGCTTCAAATCGACGATGCCGGCTATGCAAAAATACGTGAAAATTCCGATGTCCTGAAATGCAGCCCAACGTATCAGAATCGGTTAATACACACACAAAAACATCACCAAAGGTGTACAGAAGTCATAGTTTGGTCTATTAGGGCCATTATGGCAGTCAGAGGTTGAAGTGACCAAAGGCTTCAAATCGACGATGCCGGCTATATGCAAAAATACGTGAAAATTCCGATGTCCTGAAATGCAGCCCAACGTATCGGAATCGGTTAATACACACACGAAAACATCACCAAAGGTGTACAGAAGTCATAGTTTGGTCTATTAGGGCCATTATGGCAGTCAGAGGTTGAAGTGACCAAAGGCTTCAAATCGACGATGCCGGCTATGCAAAAATACGTGAAAATTCCGATGTCCTGAAATGCAGCCCAACGTATCGGAATCGGTTAATACACACACGAAAACATCACCAAAGGTGTACAGAAGTCATAGTTTGGTCTATTAGGGCCATTATGGCAGTCAGAGGTTGAAGTGACCAAAGGCTTCAAATCGACGATGCCGCCTATGCAAAAATACGTGAAAATTCCGATGTCCTGAAATGCAGCCCAACGTATCGGAATCGGTTAATACACACACGAAAACATCACCAAAGGTGTACAGAAGTCATAGTTTGATCTATTAGGGCCATTATGGCAGTCAGAGGTTGAAGTGACCAAAGGCTTCAAATCGACGATGCCGGCTATGCAAAAATACGTGAAAACTCCGATGTCCTGAAATGCAGCCCAACGTATCGGAATCGGTTAATACACACACGAAAACATCACCAAAGGTGTACAGAAGTCATAGCTTGGTCTATTAGGGCCATTATGGCAGTCAGAGGTTGAAGTGACCAAAGGCTTCAAATCGACGATGCCGGCTATGCAAAAATACGTGAAAATTCCGATGTCCTGAAATGCAGCCCAACGTATCAGAATCGGTTAATACACACACAAAAACATCACCAAAGGTGTACAGAAGTCATAGTTTGGTCTATTAGGGCCATTATGGCAGTCAGCGGTTGAAGTGACCAAAGGCTTCAAATCGACGATGCCGGCTATGCAAAAATACGTGAAAATTCCGATGTCCTGAAATGCAGCCCAACGTATCGGAATCGGTTAATACACACACGAAAACATCACCAAAGGTGTACAGAAGTCATAGTTTGGTCTATTAGGGCCATTATGGCAGTCAGCGGTTGAAGTGACCAAAGGCTTCAAATCGACGATGCCGGCTACGCAAAAATACGTGAAAATTCCGATGTCCTGAAATGCAGCCCAACGTATCGGAATCGGTTAATACACACACGAAAACATCACCAAAGGTGTACAGAAGTCATAGTTTGGTCTATTAGGGCCATTATGGCAGTCAGAGGTTGAAGTGACCAAAGGCTTCAAATCGACGATGCCGGCTATGCAAAAATACGTGAAAATTCCGATGTCCTGAAATGCAGCCCAACGTATCGGAATCGGTTAATACACACACGAAAACATCACCAAAGGTGTACAGAAGTCATAGTTTGATCTATTAGGGCCATTATGGCAGTCAGAGGTTGAAGTGACCAAAGGCTTCAAATCGACGATGCCGGCTATGCAAAAATACGTGAAAATTCCGATGTCCTGAAATGCAGCCCAACGTATCGGAATCGGTTAATACACACACGAAAACATCACCAAAGGTGTACAGAAGTCATAGTTTGATCTATTAGGGCCATTATGGCAGTCAGAGGTTGAAGTGACCAAAGGCTTCAAATCGACGATGCCGGCTATGCAAAAATACGTGAAAATTCCGATGTCCTGAAATGCAGCCCAACGTATCGGAATCGGTTAATACACACACGAAAACATCACCAAAGGTGTACAGAAGTCATAGTTTGATCTATTAGGGCCATTATGGCAGTCAGAGGTTGAAGTGACCAAAGGCTTCAAATCGACGATGCCGGCTATGCAAAAATACGTGAAAATTCCGATGTCCTGAAATGCAGCCCAACGTATCGGAATCGGTTAATACACACACGAAAACATCACCAAAGGTGTACAGAAGTCATAGTTTGGTCTATTAGGGCCATTATGGCAGTCAGAGGTTGAAGTGACCAAAGGCTTCAAATCGACGATGCCGGCTATGCAAAAATACGTGAAAATTCCGATGTCCTGAAATGCAGCCCAACGTATCGGAATCGGTTAATACACACACGAAAACATCACCAAAGGTGTACAGAAGTCATAGTTTGGTCTATTAGGGCCATTATGGCAGTCAGAGGTTGAAGTGACCAAAGGCTTCAAATCGACGATGCCGGCTATGCAAAAATACGTGAAAATTCCGATGTCCTGAAATGCAGCCCAACGTATCGGAATCGGTTAATACACACACGAAAACATCACCAAAGGTGTACAGAAGTCATAGTTTGGTCTATTAGGGCCATTATGGCAGTCAGAGGTTGAAGTGACCAAAGGCTTCAAATCGACGATGCCGGCTATGCAAAAATACGTGAAAATTCCGATGTCCTGAAATGCAGCCCAACGTATCGGAATCGGTTAATACACACACGAAAACATCACCAAAGGTGTACAGAAGTCATAGTTTGATCTATTAGGGCCATTATGGCAGTCAGAGCTTGAAGTGACCAAAGGCTTCAAATCGACGATGCCGGCTATGCAAAAATACGTGAAAATTCCGATGTCCTGAAATGCAGCCCAACGTATCGGAATCGGTTAATACACACACGAAAACATCACCAAAGGTGTACAGAAGTCATAGTTTGGTCTATTAGGGCCATTATGGCAGTCAGAGGTTGAAGTGACCAAAGGCTTCAAATCGACGATGCCGGCTATGCAAAAATACGTGAAAATTCCGATGTCCTGAAATGCAGCCCAACGTATCGGAATCGGTTAATACACACACGAAAACATCACCAAAGGTGTACAGAAGTCATAGTTTGGTCTATTAGGGCCATTATGGCAGTCAGAGGTTGAAGTGACCAAAGGCTTCAAATCGACGATGCCGGCTATGCAAAAATACGTGAAAATTCCGATGTCCTGAAATGCAGCCCAACGTATCGGAATCGGTTAATACACACACGAAAACATCACCAAAGGTGTACAGAAGTCATAGTTTGGTCTATAAGGGCCATTATGGCAGTCAGAGGTTGAAGTGACCAAAGGCTTCAAATCGACGATGCCGGCTATGCAAAAATACGTGAAAATTCCGATGTCCTGAAATGCAGCCCAACGTATCGGAATCGGTTAATACACACACGAAAACATCACCAAAGGTGTACAGAAGTCATAGTTTGATCTATTAGGGCCATTATGGCAGTCAGAGGTTGAAGTGACCAAAGGCTTCAAATCGACGATGCCGGCTATGCAAAAATACGTGAAAATTCCGATGTCCTGAAATGCAGCCCAACGTATCGGAATCGGTTAATACACACACGAAAACATCACCAAAGGTGTACGAAGTCATAGTTTGATCTATTAGGGCCATTATGGCAGTCAGAGGTTGAAGTGACCAAGGCTTCAAATCGACGATGCCGGCTATGCAAAAATACGTGAAAATTCCGATGTCCTGAAATGCAGCCCAACGTATCGGAATCGGTTAATACACACACGAAAACATCACCAAAGGTGTACAGAAGTCATAGTTTGGTCTATTAGGGCCATTATGGCAGTCAGAGGTTGAAGTGACCAAAGGCTTCAAATCGACGATGCCGGCTATGCAAAAATACGTGAAAATTCCGATGTCCTAAAATGCAGCCCAACGTATCGGAATCGGTTAATACACACACGAAAACATCACCAAAGGTGTACAGGAGTCATAGTTTGGTCTATTAGGGCCATTATGGCAGTCAGAGGTTGAAGTGACCAAAGGCTTCAAATCGACGATGCCGGCTATGCAAAAATACGTGAAAATTTCCGATGTCCTGAAATGCAGCCCAACGTATCGGAATCGGTTAATACACACACGAAAACATCACCAAAGGTGTACAGAAGTCATAGTTTGGTCTATTAGGGCCATTATGGCAGTCAGAGCTTGAAGTGACCAAAGGCTTCAAATCGACGATGCCGGCTATGCAAAAATACGTGAAAATTCCGATGTCCTGAAATGCAGCCCAACGTATCGGAATCGGTTAATACACACACGAAAACATCACCAAAGGTGTACAGAAGTCATAGTTTGGTCTATTAGGGCCATTATGGCAGTCAGAGGTTGAAGTGACCAAAGGCTTCAAATCGACGATGCCGGCTATGCAAAAATACGTGAAAATTCCGATGTCCTGAAATGCAGCCCAACGTATCGGAATCGGTTAATACACACACGAAAACATCACCAAAGGTGTACAGAAGTCATAGTTTGATCTATTAGGGCCATTATGACAGTCAGAGGTTGAAGTGACCAAAGGCTTCAAATCGACGATGCCGGCTATGCAAAAATACGTGAAAATTCCGATGTCCTGAAATGCAGCCCAACGTATCGGAATCGGTTAATACACACACGAAAACATCACCAAAGGTGTACAGAAGTCATAGTTTGATCTATTAGGGCCATTATGGCAGTCAGAGGTTGAAGTGACCAAAGGCTTCAAATCGACGATGCCGGCTATGCAAAAATACGTGAAAATTCCGATGTCCTGAAATGCAGCCCAACGTATCGGAATCGGTTAATACACACACGAAAACATCACCAAAGGTGTACAGAAGTCATAGTTTGGTCTATTAGGGCCATTATGGCAGTCAGAGGTTGAAGTGACCAAAGGCTTCAAATCGACGATGCCGGCTATGCAAAAATACGTGAAAATTCCGATGTCCTGAAATGCAGCCCAACGTATCGGAATCGGTTAATACACACACGAAAACATCACCAAGGTGTACAGAAGTCATAGTTTGGTCTATTAGGGCCATTATGGCAGTCAGAGGTTGAAGTGACCAAAGGCTTCAAATCGACGATGCCGGCTATGCAAAAATACGTGAAAATTCCGATGTCCTGAAATGCAGCCCAACGTATCGGAATCGGTTAATACACACACGAAAACATCACCAAAGGTGTACAGAAGTCATAGTTTGGTCTATTAGGGCCATTATGGCAGTCAGAGGTTGAAGTGACCAAAGGCTTCAAATCGACGATGCCGGCTATGCAAAAATACGTGAAAATTCCGATGTCCTGAAATGCAGCCCAACGTATCGGAATCGGTTAATACACACACGAAAACATCACCAAAGGTGTACAGAAGTCATAGTTTGATCTATTAGGGCCATTATGGCAGTCAGAGGTTGAAGTGACCAAAGGCTTCAAATCGACGATGCCGGCTATGCAAAAATACGTGAAAATTCCGATGTCCTGAAATGCAGCCCAACGTATCGGAATCGGTTAATACACACACGAAAACATCACCAAAGGTGTACAGAAGTCATAGTTTGGTCTATTAGGGCCATTATGGCAGTCAGAGGTTGAAGTGACCAAAGGCTTCAAATCGACGATGCCGGCTATGCAAAAATACGTGAAAATTCCGATGTCCTGAAATGCAGCCCAACGTATCGGAATCGGTTAATACACACACGAAAACATCACCAAAGGTGTACAGAAGTCATAGTTTGGTCTATTAGGGCCATTATGGCAGTCAGAGGTTGAAGTGACCAAAGGCTTCAAATCGACGATGCCGGCTATGCAAAAATACGTGAAAATTTCCGATGTCCTGAAATGCAGCCCAACGTATCGGAATCGGTTAATACACACACGAAAACATCACCAAAGTGTACAGAAGTCATAGTTTGGTCTATTAGGGCCATTATGGCAGTCAGAGCTTGAAGTGACCAAAGGCTTCAAATCGACGATGCCGGCTATGCAAAAATACGTGAAAATTCCGATGTCCTGAAATGCAGCCCAACGTATCGGAATCGGTTAATACACACACGAAAACATCACCAAGGTGTACAGAAGTCATAGTTTGGTCTATTAGGGCCATTATGGCAGTCAGAGGTTGAAGTGACCAAAGGCTTCAAATCGACGATGCCGGCTATGCAAAAATACGTGAAAATTCCGATGTCCTGAAATGCAGCCCAACGTATCGGAATCGGTTAATACACACACGAAAACATCACCAAAGGTGTACAGAAGTCATAGTTTGATCTATTAGGGTCATTATGGCAGTCAGAGGTTGAAGTGACCAAAGGCTTCAAATCGACGATGCCTGAAATGCAGCCCAACGTATCGGAATCGGTTAATACACACACGAAAACATCACCAAAGGTGTACAGAAGTCATAGTTTGGTCTATTAGGGCCATTATGGCAGTCAGAGCTTGAAGTGACCAAAGGCTTCAAATCGACGATGCCGGCTATGCAAAAATACGTGAAAATTCCGATGTCCTGAAATGCAGCCCAACGTATCGGAATCGGTTAATACACACACGAAAACATCACCAAAGGTGTACAGAAGTCATAGTTTGATCTATTAGGGCCATTATGGCAGTCAGAGGTTGAAGTGACCAAAGGCTTCAAATCGACGATGCCATTATGGCAGTCAGAGGTTGAAGTGACCAAAGGCTGCAAATCGACGATGCCGGCTATGCAAAAATACGTGAAAATGCCGATGTCCTGAAATGCAGCCCAACGTATCGGAATCGGTTAATACACACACATCACCAAAGGTGTACAGAAGTCATAGTTTGGTCTATTAGGGCCATTATGGCAGTCAGAGGTTGAAGTGACCAAAGGCTTCAAATCGACGATGCCGGCTATGCAAAAATACGTGAAAATTCCGATGTCCTGAAATGCAGCCCAACGTATCGGAATCGGTTAATACACACATGAAAACATCACCAAAGGTGTACAGAAGTCATAGTTTGGTCTATTAGGGCCATTATGGCAGTCAGAGGTTGAAGTGACCAAAGGCTTCAAATCGACGATGCCGGCTATGCAAAAATACGTGAAAATTCCGATGTCCTGAAATGCAGCCCAACGTATCGGAATCGGTTAATACACACACGAAAACATCACCAAAGGTGTACAGAAGTCATAGTTTGGTCTATTAGGGCCATTATGGCAGTCAGAGCTTGAAGTGACCAAAGGCTTCAAATCGACGATGCCGGCTATGCAAAAATACGTGAAAATTCCGATGTCCTGAAATGCAGCCCAACGTATCGGAATCGGTTAATACACACACGAAAACATCACCAAAGGTGTACAGAAGTCATAGTTTGGTCTATTAGGGCCATTATGGCAGTCAGAGGTTGAAGTGACCAAAGGCTTCAAATCGACGATGCCGGCTATGCAAAAATACGTGAAAATTCCGATGTCCTGAAATGCAGCCCAACGTATCGGAATCGGTTAATACACACACGAAAACATCACCAAAGGTGTACAGAAGTCATAGTTTGGTCTATTAGGGCCATTATGGCAGTCAGAGGTTGAAGTGACCAAAGGCTTCAAATCGACGATGCCGGCTATGCAAAAATACGTGAAAATTCCGATGTCCTGAAATGCAGCCCAACGTATCGGAATCGGTTAATACACACACGAAAACATCACCAAAGGTGTACAGAAGTCATAGTTTGATCTATTAGGGCCATTATGGCAGTCAGAGGTTGAAGTGACCAAAGGCTTCAAATCGACGATGCCGGCTATGCAAAAATACGTGAAAATTCCGATGTCCTGAAATGCAGCCCAACGTATCGGAATCGGTTAATACACACACGAAAACATCACCAAAGGTGTACAGAAGTCATAGTTTGGTCTATTAGGGCCATTATGGCAGTCAGAGCTTGAAGTGACCAAAGGCTTCAAATCGACGATGCCGGCTGTGCAAAAATACGTGAAAATTCCGATGTCCTGAAATGCAGCCCAACGTATCGGAATCGGTTAATACACACACGAAAACATCACCAAAGGTGTACAGAAGTCATAGTTTGGTCTATTAGGGCCATTATGGCAGTCAGAGCTTGAAGTGACCAAAGGCTTCAAATCGACGATGCCGGCTATGCAAAAATACGTGAAAATTCCGATGTCCTGAAATGCAGCCCAACGTATCGGAATCGGTTAATACACACACGAAAACATCACCAAAGGTGTACAGAAGTCATAGTTTGGTCTATTAGGGCCATTATGGCAGTCAGAGGTTGAAGTGACCAAAGGCTTCAAATCGACGATGCCGGCTATGCAAAAATACGTGAAAATTCCGATGTCCTGAAATGCAGCCCAACGTATCGGAATCGGTTAATACACACACGAAAACATCACCAAAGGTGTACAGAAGTCATAGTTTGGTCTATTAGGGCCATTATGGCAGTCAGAGGTTGAAGTGACCAAAGGCTTCAAATCGACGATGCCGGCTATGCAAAAATACGTGAAAATTCCGATGTCCTGAAATGCAGCCCAACGTATCGGAATCGGTTAATACACACACGAAAACATCACCAAAGGTGTACAGAAGTCATAGTTTGGTCTATTAGGGCCATTATGGCAGTCAGAGGTTGAAGTGACCAAAGGCTTCAAATCGACGATGCCGGCTATGCAAAAATACGTGAAAATTCCGATGTCCTGAAATGCAGCCCAACGTATCGGAATCGGTTAATACACACACGAAAACATCACCAAAGGTGTACAGAAGTCATAGTTTGATCTATTAGGGCCATTATGGCAGTCAGAGGTTGAAGTGACCAAAGGCTTCAAATCGACGATGCCGGCTATGCAAAAATACGTGAAAATTCCGATGTCCTGAAATGCAGCCCAACGTATCGGAATCGGTTAATACACACACGAAAACATCACCAAAGGTGTACAGAAGTCATAGTTTGGTCTATTAGGGCCATTATGGCAGTCAGAGGTTGAAGTGACCAAAGGCTTCAAATCGACGATGCCGGCTATGCAAAAATACGTGAAAATTCCGATGTCCTGAAATGCAGCCCAACGTATCGGAATCGGTTAATACACACACGAAAACATCACCAAAGGTGTACAGAAGTCATAGTTTGGTATATTAGGGCCATTATGGCAGTCAGAGCTTAAAGTGACCAAAGGCTTCAAATCGACGATGCCGGCTATGCAAAAATACGTGAAAATTCCGATGTCCTGAAATGAAGCCCAACGTATCGGAATCTGTTAATACACACACGAAAACATCACCAAAGGTGTACAGAAGTCATAGTTTGGTCTATTAGGGCCATTATGGCAGTCAGAGGTTGAAGTGACCAAAGGCTTCAAATCGACGATGCCGGCTATGCAAAAATACGTGAAAATTCCGATGTCCTGAAATGCAGCCCAACGTATCGGAATCGGTTAATACACACACGAAAACATCACCAAAGGTGTACAGAAGTCATAGTTTGGTCTATTAGGGCCATTATGGCAGTCAGAGCTTGAAGTGACCAAAGGCTTCAAATCGACGATGCCGGCTGTGCAAAAATACGTGAAAATTCCGATGTCCTGAAATGCAGCCCAACGTATCGGAATCGGTTAATACACACACGAAAACATCACCAAAGGTGTACAGAAGTCATAGTTTGGTCTATTAGGGCCATTATGGCAGTCAGAGGTTGAAGTGACCAAAGGCTTCAAATCGACGATGCCGGCTGTGCAAAAATACGTGAAAATTCCGATGTCCTGAAATGCAGCCCAACGTATCGGAATCGGTTAATACACACACGAAAACATCACCAAAGGTGTACAGAAGTCATAGTTTGGTCTATTAGGGCCATTATGGCAGTCAGAGCTTGAAGTGACCAAAGGCTTCAAATCGACGATGCCGGCTATGCAAAAATACGTGAAAATTCCGATGTCCTGAAATGCAGCCCAACGTATCGGAATCGTTTAATACACACACGAAAACATCACCAAAGGTGTACAGAAGTCATAGTTTGGTCTATTAGGGCCATTATGGCAGTCAGAGCTTGAAGTGACCAAAGGCTTCAAATCGACGATGCCGGCTATGCAAAAATACGTGAAAATTCCGATGTCCTGAAATGCAGCCCAACGTATCGGAATCGGTTAATACACACACGAAAACATCACCAAAGGTGTACAGAAGTCATAGTTTGGTCTATTAGGGCCATTATGGCAGTCAGAGGTTGAAGTGACCAAAAGCTTCAAATCGACGATGCCGGCTATGCAAAAATACGTGAAAATTCCGATGTCCTGAAATGCAGCCCAACGTATCGGAATCGGTTAATACACACACGAAAACATCACCAAAGGTGTACAGAAGTCATAGTTTGGTCTATTAGGGCCATTATGGCAGTCAGAGGTTGAAGTGACCAAAGGCTTCAAATCGACGATGCCGGCTATGCAAAAATACGTGAAAATTCCGATGTCCTGAAATGAAGCCCAACGTATCGGAATCTGTTAATACACACACGAAAACATCACCAAAGGTGTACAGAAGTCATAGTTTGGTCTATTAGGGCCATTATGACAGTCAGAGGTTGAAGTGACCAAAGGCTTCAAATCGACGATGCCGGCTATGCAAAAATACGTGAAAATTCCGATGTCCTGAAATGAAGCCCAACGTATCGGAATCTGTTAATACACACACGAAAACATCACCAAAGGTGTACAGAAGTCATAGTTTGCTCTATTAGGGCCATTATGGCAGTCAGAGGTTGAAGTGACCAAGGCTTCAAATCGACGATGCCGGCTATGCAAAAATACGTGAAAATTCCGATGTCCTGAAATGAAGCCCAACGTATCGGAATCTGTTAATACACACACGAAAACATCACCAAAGGTGTACAGAAGTCATAGTTTGGTCTAATAGGGCCATTATGGCAGTCAGAGGTTGAAGTGACCAAAGGCTTCAAATCGACGATGCCGGCTATGCAAAAATACGTGAAAATTCCGATGTCACGGAATGCAGCCCAACGTATCGGAATCTGTTAATACACACACGAAAACATCACCAAAGGTGTACAGAAGTCATAGTTTGGTCTATTAGGGCCATTATGGCAGTCAGAGGTTGAAGTGACCAAAGGCTTCAAATCGACGATGCAAAAATACGTGAAAATTCCGATGTCACGGAATGCAGCCCAACGTATCGGAATCTGTTAATACACACACGAAAACATCACCAAAGGTGTACAGAAGTCATAGTTTGGTCTATTAGGGCCATTATGGCAGTCAGAGGTTGAAGTGACCAAAGGCTTCAAATCGACGATGCCGGCTATGCAAAAATACGTGAAAATTCCGATGTCCTGAAATGCAGCCCAACGTATCGGAATCGGTTAATACACACACGAAAACATCACCAAAGGTGTACAGAAGTCATAGTTTGGTCTATTAGAGCCATTATGGCAGTCAGAGGTTGAAGTGACCAAAGGCTTCAAATCGACGATGCCGGCTATGCAAAAATACGTGAAAATTCCGATGTCCTGAAATGCAGCCCAACGTATCGGAATCGGTTAATACACACACGAAAACATCACCAAAAGGTGTACAGAAGTCATAGTTTGGTCTATTAGGGCCATTATGGCAGTCAGAGGTTGAAGTGACCAAAGGCTTCAAATCGACGATGCCGGCTATGCAAAAATACGTGAAAATTCCGATGTCCTGAAATGAAGCCCAACGTATCGGAATCTGTTAATACACACACGAAAACATCACCAAAGGTGTACAGAAGTCATAGTTTGGTCTATTAGGGCCATTATGGCAGTCAGAGGTTGAAGTGACCAAAGGCTTCAAATCGACGATGCAAAAATACGTGAAAATTCCGATGTCCTGAAATGCAGCCCAACGTATCGGAATCGGTTAATACACACACGAAAACATCACCAAAGGTGTACAGAAGTCATAGTTTGGTCTATTAGGGCCATTATGGCAGTCAGAGGTTGAAGTGACCAAAGGCTTCAAATCGACGATGCCGGCTATGCAAAAATACGTGAAAATTCCGATGTCCTGAAATGCAGCCCAACGTATCGGAATCGGTTAATACACACACGAAAACATCACCAAAGGTGTACAAAAGTCATAGTTTGGTCTATTAGGGCCATTATGGCAGTCAGAGGTTGAAGTGACCAAAGGCTTCAAATCGACGATGCCGGCTATGCAAAAATACGTAAAATTCCGATGTCCTGAAATGCAGCCCAACGTATCGGAATCGGTTAATACACACACGAAAACATCACCAAAGGTGTACAGAAGTCATAGTTTGGTCTATTAGAGCCATTATGACAGTCAGAGGTTGAAGTGACCAAAGGCTTCAAATCGACGATGCCGGCTATGCAAAAATACGTGAAAATTCCGATGTCCTGAAATGCAGCCCAACGTATCGGAATCGGTTAATACACACACGAAAACATCACCAAAGGTGTACAGAAGTCATAGTTTGGTCTATTAGGGCCATTATGGCAGTCAGAGGTTGAAGTGACCAAAGGCTTCAAATCGACGATGCCGGCTATGCAAAAATACGTGAAAATTCCGATGTCCTGAAATGCAGCCCAACGTATCGGAATCGGTTAATACACACACGAAAACATCACCAAAGGTGTACAGAAGTCATAGTTTGGTCTATTAGGGCCATTATGGCAGTCAGAGGTTGAAGTGACCAAAGGCTTCAAATCGACGAATGCCGGCTATGCAAAAATACGTGAAAATTCCGATGTCACGGAATGCAGCCCAACGTATCGGAATCTGTTAATACACACACGAAAACATCACCAAAGGTGTACAGAAGTCATAGTTTGGTCTATTAGGGCCATTATGGCAGTCAGAGGTTGAAGTGACCAAAGGCTTCAAATCGACGATGCCGGCTATGCAAAAATACGTGAAAATTCCGATGTCCTGAAATGCAGCCCAACGTATCGGAATCGGTTAATACACACACGAAAACATCACCAAAGGTGTACAGAAGTCATAGTTTGGTCTATTAGAGCCATTATGGCAGTCAGAGGTTGAAGTGACCAAAGGCTTCAAATCGACGATGCCGGCTATGCAAAAATACGTGAAAATTCCGATGTCCTGAAATGCAGCCCAACGTATCGGAATCGGTTAATACACACACGAAAACATCACCAAAGGTGTACAGAAGTCATAGTTTGGTCTATTAGGGCCATTATGGCAGTCAGAGGTTGAAGTGACCAAAGGCTTCAAATCGACGATGCCGGCTATGCAAAAATACGTGAAAATTCCGATGTCCTGAAATGAAGCCCAACGTATCGGAATCTGTTAATACACACACGAAAACATCACCAAAGGTGTACAGAAGTCATAGTTTGGTCTATTAGGGCCATTATGGCAGTCAGAGGTTGAAGTGACCAAAGGCTTCAAATCGACGATGCCGGCTATGCAAAAATACGTGAAAATTCCGATGTCCTGAAATGAAGCCCAACGTATCGGAATCTGTTAATACACACACGAAAACATCACCAAAGGTGTACAGAAGTCATAGTTGGTCTATTAGGGCCATTATGGCAGTCAGAGGTTGAAGTGACCAAAGGCTTCAAATCGACGATGCCGGCTATGCAAAAATACGTGAAAATTCCGATGTCCTGAAATGCAGCCCAACGTATCGGAATCGGTTAATACACACACGAAAACATCACCAAAGGTGTACAGAAGTCATAGTTTGGTCTATTAGGGCCATTATGGCAGTCAGAGGTTGAAGTGACCAAAGGCTTCAAATCGACGATGCCGGCTATGCAAAAATACGTGAAAATTCCGATGTCCTGAAATGCAGCCCAACGTATCGGAATCGGTTAATACACACACGAAAACATCACCAAAGGTGTACAAAAGTCATAGTTTGGTCTATTAGGGCCATTATGGCAGTCAGAGGTTGAAGTGACCAAAGGCTTCAAATCGACGATGCCGGCTATGCAAAAATACGTGAAAATTCCGATGTCCTGAAATGCAGCCCAACGTATCGGAATCGGTTAATACACACACGAAAACATCACCAAAGGTGTACAGAAGTCATAGTTTGGTCTATTAGAGCCATTATGGCAGTCAGAGGTTGAAGTGACCAAAGGCTTCAAATCGACGATGCCGGCTATGCAAAAATACGTGAAAATTCCGATGTCCTGAAATGCAGCCCAACGTATCGGAATCGGTTAATACACACACGAAAACATCACCAAAGGTGTACAGAAGTCATAGTTTGGTCTATTAGGGCCATTATGGCAGTCAGAGGTTGAA
The DNA here is from genome assembly GCA_905231855.2 of Eristalis tenax. Classification (NCBI taxonomy): domain Eukaryota; kingdom Metazoa; phylum Arthropoda; class Insecta; order Diptera; family Syrphidae; genus Eristalis; species Eristalis tenax. The sequence continues at coordinate 245,779 of CAJNIU020000120.1, forward strand.
GTGACCAAAGGCTTCAAATCGACGATGCCGGCTATGCAAAAATACGTGAAAATTCCGATGTCCTGAAATGAAGCCCAACGTATCGGAATCTGTTAATACACACACGAAAACATCACCAAAGGTGTACAGAAGTCATAGTTTGGTCTATTAGGGCCATTATGGCAGTCAGAGGTTGAAGTGACCAAAGGCTTCAAATCGACGATGCCGGCTATGCAAAAATACGTGAAAATTCCGATGTCCTGAAATGAAGCCCAACGTATCGGAATCTGTTAATACACACACGAAAACATCACCAAAGGTGTACAGAAGTCATAGTTTGGTCTATTAGGGCCATTATGGCAGTCAGAGGTTGAAGTGACCAAAGGCTTCAAATCGACGATGCAAAAATACGTGAAAATTCCGATGTCCTGAAATGCAGCCCAACGTATCGGAATCGGTTAATACACACACGAAAACATCACCAAAGGTGTACAGAAGTCATAGTTTGGTCTATTAGGGCCATTATGGCAGTCAGAGGTTGAAGTGACCAAAGGCTTCAAATCGACGATGCCGGCTATGCAAAAATACGTGAAAATTCCGATGTCCTGAAATGCAGCCCAACGTATCGGAATCGGTTAATACACACACGAAAACATCACCAAAGGTGTACAAAAGTCATAGTTTGGTCTATTAGGGCCATTATGGCAGTCAGAGGTTGAAGTGACCAAAGGCTTCAAATCGACGATGCCGGCTATGCAAAAATACGTGAAAATTCCGATGTCCTGAAATGCAGCCCAACGTATCGGAATCGGTTAATACACACACGAAAACATCACCAAAGGTGTACAGAAGTCATAGTTTGGTCTATTAGAGCCATTATGGCAGTCAGAGGTTGAAGTGACCAAAGGCTTCAAATCGACGATGCCGGCTATGCAAAAATACGTGAAAATTCCGATGTCCTGAAATGCAGCCCAACGTATCGGAATCGGTTAATACACACACGAAAACATCACCAAAGGTGTACAGAAGTCATAGTTTGGTCTATTAGGGCCATTATGGCAGTCAGAGGTTGAAGTGACCAAAGGCTTCAAATCGACGATGCCGGCTATGCAAAATTACGTGAAAATTCCGATGTCCTGAAATGCAGCCCAACGTATCGGAATCGGTTAATACACACACGAAAACATCACCAAAGGTGTACAGAAGTCATAGTTTGGTCTATTAGGGCCATTATGGCAGTCAGAGGTTGAAGTGACCAAAGGCTTCAAATCGACGATGCCGGCTATGCAAAAATACGTGAAAATTCCGATATCCTGAAATGCAGCCCAACGTATCGGAATCGGTTAATACACACACGAAAACATCACCAAAGGTGTACAGAAGTCATAGTTTGGTCTATTAGGGCCATTATGGCAGTCAGAGGTTGAAGTGACCAAAGGCTTCAAATCGACGATGCCGGCTATGCAAAAATACGTGAAAATTCCGATGTCCTGAAATGCAGCCCAACGTATCGGAATCGGTTAATACACACACGAAAACATCACCAAAGGTGTACAGAAGTCATAGTTTGGTCTATTAGGGCCATTATGGCAGTCAGAGGTTGAAGTGACCAAAGGCTTCAAATCGACGATGCCGGCTATGCAAAAATACTTGAAAATTCCGATGTCCTGAAATGCAGCCCAACGTATCGGAATCGGTTAATACACACACGAAAACATCACCAAAGGTGTACAGAAGTCATAGTTTGGTCTATTAGGGCCATTATGGCAGTCAGAGGTTGAAGTGACCAAAGGCTTCAAATCGACGATGCCGGCTATGCAAAAATACGTGAAAATTCCGATGTCCTGAAATGCAGCCCAACGTATCGGAATCGGTTAATACACACACGAAAACATCACCAAAGGTGTACAGAAGTCATAGTTTGGTCTATTAGGGCCATTATGGCAGTCAGAGGTTGAAGTGACCAAAGGCTTCAAATCGACGATGCCGGCTATGCAAAAATACTTGAAAATTCCGATGTCCTGAAATGCAGCCCAACGTATCGGAATCGGTTAATACACACACGAAAACATCACCAAAGGTGTACAGAAGTCATAGTTTGGTCTATTAGGGCCATTATGGCAGTCAGAGGTTGAAGTGACCAAAGGCTTCAAATCGACGATGCCGGCTATGCAAAAATACGTGAAAATTCCGATGTCCTGAAATGCAGCCCAACGTATCGGAATCGGTTAATACACACACGAAAACATCACCAAAGGTGTACAGAAGTCATAGTTTGGTCTATTAGGGCCATTATGGCAGTCAGAGGTTGAAGTGACCAAAGGCTTCAAATCGACGATGCCGGCTATGCAAAAATACGTGAAAATTCCGATGTCCTGAAATGAAGCCCAACGTATCGGAATCTGTTAATACACACACGAAAACATCACCAAAGGTGTACAGAAGTCATAGTTTGGTCTATTAGGGCCATTATGGCAGTCAGAGGTTGAAGTGACCAAAGGCTTCAAATCGCCGATGCCGGCTATGCAAAAATACGTGAAAATTCCGATGTCCTGAAATGCAGCCCAACGTATCGGAATCGGTTAATACACACACGAAAACATCACCAAAGGTGTACAGAAGTCATAGTTTGGTCTATTAGGGCCATTATGGCAGTCAGAGGTTGAAGTGACCAAAGGCTTCAAATCGACGATGCCGGCTATGCAAAAATACGTGAAAATTCCGATGTCCTGAAAGGAAGCCCAACGTATCGGAATCTGTTAATACACACACGAAAACATCACCAAAGGTGTACAGAAGTCATAGTTTGGTCTATTAGGGCCATTATGGCAGTCAGAGGTTGAAGTGACCAAAGGCTTCAAATCGACGATGCCGGCTATGCAAAAATACGTGAAAATTCCGATGTCCTGAAATGCAGCCCAACGTATCGGAATCGGTTAATACACACACGAAAACATCACCAAAGGTGTACAGAAGTCATAGTTTGGTCTATTAGGGCCATTATGGGAGTCAGAGGTTGAAGTGACCAAAGGCTTCAAATCGACGATGCCGGCTATGCAAAAATACGTGAAAATTCCGATGTCCTGAAATGAAGCCCAACGTATCGGAATCTGTTAATACACACACGAAAACATCACCAAAGGTGTACAGAAGTCATAGTTTGGTCTATTAGGGCCATTATGGCAGTCAGAGGATGAAGTGACCAAAGGCTTCAAATCGACGATGCCGGCTATGCAAAAATACGTGAAAATTCCGATGTCACGGAATGCAGCCCAACGTATCGGAATCTGTTAATACACACACGAAAACATCACCAAAGGTGTACAGAAGTCATAGTTTGGTCTTTTAGGGCCATTATGGCAGTCAGAGGTTGAAGTGATCAAAGGCTTCAAATCGACGATGCCGGCTATGCAAAAATACGTGAAAATTCCGATGTCACGGAATGCAGCCCAACGTATCGGAATCGGTTAATACACACACGAAAACATCACCAAAGGTGTACAGAAGTCATAGTTTGGTCTATTAGGGCCATTATGGCAGTCAGAGGTTGAAGTGACCAAAGGCTTCAAATCGACGATGCCGGCTATGCAAAAATACGTGAAAATTCCGATGTCCTGAAATGCAGCCCAACGTATCGGAATCGGTTAATACACACACGAAAACATCACCAAAGGTGTACAGAAGTCATAGTTTGGTCTATTAGGGCCATTATGGCAGTCAGAGGTTGAAGTGACCAAAGGCTTCAAATCGACGATGCCGGCTATGCAAAAATACGTGAAAATTCCGATGTCCTGAAATGCAGCCCAACGTATCGGAATTGGTTAATACACACACGAAAACATCACGAAAGGTGTACAGAAGTCATAGTTTGGTCTATTAGGGCCATTATGGCAGTCAGAGCTTGAAGTGACCAAAGGCTTCAAATCGACGATGCCGGCTATGCAAAAATACGTGAAAATTCCGATGTCCTGAAATGCAGCCCAACGTATCGGAATCGGTTAATACACACACGAAAACATCACCAAAGGTGTACAGAAGTCATAGTTTGGTCTATTAGGGCCATTATGGCAGTCAGAGGTTGGAGTGACCAAAGGCTTCAAATCGACGATGCCGGCTATGCAAAAATACGTGAAAATTCCGATGTCCTGAAATGCAGCCCAACGTATCGGAATCGGTTAATACACACACGAAAACATCACCAAAGGTGTACAGAAGTCATAGTTTGGTCTATTAGGGCCATTATGGCAGTCAGAGGTTGAAGTGACCAAAGGCTTCAAATCGACGATGCCGGCTATGCAAAAATACGTGAAAATTCCGATGTCCTGAAATGCAGCCCAACGTATCGGAATCGGTTAATACACACACGAAAACATCACCAAAGGTGTACAGAAGTCATAGTTTGGTCTATTAGGGCCATTATGGCAGTCAGAGGTTGAAGTGACCAAAGGCTTCAAATCGACGATGCCGGCTATGCAAAAATACGTGAAAATTCCGATGTCCTGAAATGAAGCCCAACGTATCGGAATCTGTTAATACACACACGAAAACATCACCAAAGGTGTACAGAAGTCATAGTTTGGTCTATTAGGGCCATTATGGGAGTCAGAGGTTGAAGTGACCAAAGGCTTCAAATCGACGATGCCGGCTATGCAAAAATACGTGAAAATTCCGATGTCCTGAAATGCAGCCCAACGTATCGGAATCGGTTAATACACACACGAAAACATCACCAAAGGTGTACAGAAGTCATAGTTTGGTCTATTAGGGCCATTATGGCAGTCAGAGGTTGAAGTGACCAAAGGCTTCAAATCGACGATGCCGGCTATGCAAAAATACGTGAAAATTCCGATGTCCTGAAATGCAGCCCAACGTATCGGAATCGGTTAATACACACACGAAAACATCACCAAAGGTGTACAGAAGTCATAGTTTGGTCTATTAGGGCCATTATGGCAGTCAGAGGTTGAAGTGACCAAAGGCTTCAAATCGACGATGCCGGCTATGCAAAAATACGTGAAAATTCCGATGTCCTGAAATGCAGCCCAACGTATCGGAATCGGTTAATACACACACGAAAACATCACCAAAGGTGTACAGAAGTCATAGTTTGGTCTATGAGGGCCATTATGGCAGTCAGAGGTTGAAGTGACCAAAGGCTTCAAATCGACGATGCCGGCTATGCAAAAATACGTGAAAATTCCGATGTCCTGAAATGCAGCCCAACGTATCGGAATTGGTTAATACACACACGAAAACATCACCAAAGGTGTACAGAAGTCATAGTTTGGTCTATTAGGGCCATTATGGCAGTCAGAGCTTGAAGTGACCAAAGGCTTCAAATCGACGATGCCGGCTATGCAAAAATACGTGAAAATTCCGATGTCCTGAAATGCAGCCCAACGTATCGGAATCGGTTAATACACACACGAAAACATCACCAAAGGTGTACAGAAGTCATAGTTTGGTCTATTAGGGCCATTATGGCAGTCAGAGGTTGAAGTGACCAAAGGCTTCAAATCGACGATGCCGGCTATGCAAAAATACGTGAAAATTCCGATGTCCTGAAATGCAGCCCAACGTATCGGAATCGGTTAATACACACACGAAAACATCACCAAAGGTGTACAGAAGTCATAGTTTGGTCTATTAGGGCCATTATGGCAGTCAGAGGTTGAAGTGACCAAAGGCTTCAAATCGACGATGCCGGCTATGCAAAAATACGTGAAAATTCCGATGTCCTGAAATGCAGCCCAACGTATCGGAATCGGTTAATACACACACGAAAACATCACCAAAGGTGTACAGAAGTCATAGTTTGGTCTATTAGGGCCATTATGGCAGTCAGAGGTTGAAGTGACCAAAGGCTTCAAATCGACGATGCCGGCTATGCAAAAATACGTGAAAATTCCGATGTCCTGAAATGAAGCCCAACGTATCGGAATCTGTTAATACACACACGAAAACATCACCAAAGGTGTACAGAAGTCATAGTTTGGTCTATTAGGGCCATTATGGCAGTCAGAGGTTGAAGTGACCAAAGGCTTCAAATCGACGATGCCGGCTATGCAAAAATACGTGAAAATTCCGATGTCCTGAAATGCAGCCCAACGTATCGGAATCGGTTAATACACACACGAAAACATCACCAAAGGTGTACAGAAGTCATAGTTTGGTCTATTAGGGCCATTATGGCAGTCAGAGCTTGAAGTGACCAAAGGCTTCAAATCGACGATGCCGGCTATGCAAAAATACGTGAAAATTCCGATGTCCTGAAATGCAGCCCAACGTATCGGAATCGGTTAATACACACACGAAAACATCACCAAAGGTGTACAGAAGTCATAGTTTGGTCTATTAGGGCCATTATGGCAGTCAGAGGTTGAAGTGACCAAAGGCTTCAAATCGACGATGCCGGCTATGCAAAAATACGTGAAAATTCCGATGTCCTGAAATGAAGCCCAACGTATCGGAATCTGTTAATACACACACGAAAACATCACCAAAGGTGTACAGAAGTCATAGTTTGGTCTATTAGGGCCATTATGGCAGTCAGAGGTTGAAGTGACCAAAGGCTTCAAATCGACGATGCCGGCTATGCAAAAATACGTGAAAATTCCGATGTCCTGAAATGCAGCCCAACGTATCGGAATCGGTTAATACACACACGAAAACATCACCAAAGGTGTACAGAAGTCATAGTTTGGTCTATTAGGGCCATTATGGCAGTCAGAGGTTGAAGTGACCAAAGGCTTCAAATCGACGATGCCGGCTATGCAAAAATACGTGAAAATTCCGATGTCCTGAAATGCAGCCCAACGTATCGGAATCGGTTAATACACACACGAAAACATCACCAAAGGTGTACAGAAGTCATAGTTTGGTCTATTAGGGCCATTATGGCAGTCAGAGCTTGAAGTGACCAAAGGCTTCAAATCGACGATGCCGGCTATGCAAAAATACGTGAAAATTCCGATGTCCTGAAATGCAGCCCAACGTATCGGAATCGGTTAATACACACACGAAAACATCACCAAAGGTGTACAGAAGTCATAGTTTGGTCTATTAGGGCCATTATGGCAGTCAGAGCTTGAAGTGACCAAAGGCTTCAAATCGACGATGCCGGCTATGCAAAAATACGTGAAAATTCCGATGTCCTGAAATGCAGCCCAACGTATCGGAATTGGTTAATACACACACGAAAACATCACCAAAGGTGTACAGAAGTCATAGTTTGGTCTATTAGGGCCATTATGGCAGTCAGAGCTTGAAGTGACCAAAGGCTTCAAATCGACGATGCCGGCTATGCAAAAATACGTGAAAATTCCGATGTCCTGAAATGCAGCCCAACGTATCGGAATCGGTTAATACACACACGAAAACATCACCAAAGGTGTACAGAAGTCATAGTTTGGTCTATTAGGGCCATTATGGCAGTCAGAGGTTGAAGTGACCAAAGGCTTCAAATCGACGATGCCGGCTATGCAAAAATACGTGAAAATTCCGATGTCCTGAAATGCAGCCCAACGTATCGGAATCGGTTAATACACACACGAAAACATCACCAAAGGTGTACAGAAGTCATAGTTTGGTCTATTAGGGCCATTATGGCAGTCAGAGGTTGAAGTGACCAAAGGCTTCAAATCGACGATGCCGTACACCTATGCAAAAATACGTGAAAATTCCGATGTCCTGAAATGAAGCCCAACGTATCGGAATCTGTTAATACACACACGAAAACATCACCAAAGGTGTACAGAAGTCATAGTTTGGTCTATTAGGGCCATTATGGCAGTCAGAGGTTGAAGTGACCAAAGGCTTCAAATCGCCGATGCCGGCTATGCAAAAATACGTGAAAATTCCGATGTCCTGAAATGCAGCCCAACGTATCGGAATCGGTTAATACACACACGAAAACATCACCAAAGGTGTACAGAAGTCATAGTTTGGTCTATTAGGGCCATTATGGGAGTCAGAGGTTGAAGTGACCAAAGGCTTCAAATCGACGATGCCGGCTATGCAAAAATACGTGAAAATTCCGATGTCCTGAAATGAAGCCCAACGTATCGGAATCTGTTAATACACACACGAAAACATCACCAAAGGTGTACAGAAGTCATAGTTTGGTCTATTAGGGCCATTATGGCAGTCAGAGGTTGAAGTGACCAAAGGCTTCAAATCGCCGATGCCGGCTATGCAAAAATACGTGAAAATTCCGATGTCCTGAAATGCAGCCCAACGTATCGGAATCGGTTAATACACACACGAAAACATCACCAAAGGTGTACAGAAGTCATAGTTTGGTCTATTAGGGCCATTATGGCAGTCAGAGGTTGAAGTGACCAAAGGCTTCAAATCGACGATGCCGGCTATGCAAAAATACGTGAAAATTCCGATGTCCTGAAATGCAGCCCAACGTATCGGAATCGGTTAATACACACACGAAAACATCACCAAAGGTGTACAGAAGTCATAGTTTGGTCTATTAGGGCCATTATGGCAGTCAGAGGTTGAAGTGACCAAAGGCTTCAAATCGACGATGCCGGCTATGCAAAAATACGTGAAAATTCCGATGTCCTGAAATGCAGCCCAACGTATCGGAATCGGTTAATACACACACGAAAACATCACCAAAGGTGTACAGAAGTCATAGTTTGGTCTATTAGGGCCATTATGGCAGTCAGAGGTTGAAGTGACCAAAGGCTTCAAATCGACGATGCCGGCTATGCAAAAATACGTGAAAATTCCGATGTCCTGAAATGCAGCCCAACGTATCGGAATCGGTTAATACACACACGAAAACATCACCAAAGGTGTACAGAAGTCATAGTTTGGTCTATTAGGGCCATTATGGCAGTCAGAGGTTGAAGTGACCAAAGGCTTCAAATCGACGATGCCGGCTATGCAAAAATACGTGAAAATTCCGATGTCCTGAAATGCAGCCCAACGTATCGGAATTGGTTAATACACACACGAAAACATCACCAAAGGTGTACAGAAGTCATAGTTTGGTCTATTAGGGCCATTATGGCAGTCAGAGCTTGAAGTGACCAAAGGCTTCAAATCGACGATGCCGGCTATGCAAAAATCCGTGAAAATTCCGATGTCCTGAAATGCAGCCCAACGTATCGGAATCGGTTAATACACACACGAAAACATCACCAAAGGTGTACAGAAGTCATAGTTTGGTCTATTAGGGCCATTATGGCAGTCAGAGGTTGGAGTGACCAAAGGCTTCAAATCGACGATGCCGGCTATGCAAAAATACGTGAAAATTCCGATGTCCTGAAATGCAGCCCAACGTATCGGAATCGGTTAATACACACACGAAAACATCACCAAAGGTGTACAGAAGTCATAGTTTGGTCTATTAGGGCCATTATGGCAGTCAGAGGTTGAAGTGACCAAAGGCTTCAAATCGACGATGCCGGCTATGCAAAAATACGTGAAAATTCCGATGTCCTGAAATGCAGCCCAACGTATCGGAATCGGTTAATACACACACGAAAACATCACCAAAGGTGTACAGAAGTCATAGTTTGGTCTATTAGGGCCATTATGGCAGTCAGAGGTTGAAGTGACCAAAGGCTTCAAATCGACGATGCCGGCTATGCAAAAATACGTGAAAATTCCGATGTCCTGAAATGCAGCCCAACGTATCGGAATCGGTTAATACACACACGAAAACATCACCAAAGGTGTACAGAAGTCATAGTTTGGTCTATTAGGGCCATTATGGCAGTCAGAGGTTGAAGTGACCAAAGGCTTCAAATCGACGATGCCGGCTATGCAAAAATACGTGAAAATTCCGATGTCCTGAAATGCAGCCCAACGTATCGGAATCGGTTAATACACACACGAAAACATCACCAAAGGTGTACAGAAGTCATAGTTTGGTCTATTAGGGCCATTATGGCAGTCAGAGGTTGAAGTGACCAAAGGCTTCAAATCGACGATGCCGGCTATGCAAAAATACGTGAAAATTCCGATGTCCTGAAATGCAGCCCAACGTATCGGAATCGGTTAATACACACACGAAAACATCACCAAAGGTGTACAGAAGTCATAGTTTGGTCTATTAGGGCCATTATGGCAGTCAGAGGTTGAAGTGACCAAAGGCTTCAAATCGACGATGCCGGCTATGCAAAAATACGTGAAAATTCCGATGTCCTGAAATGCAGCCCAACGTATCGGAATCGGTTAATACACACACGAAAACATCACCAAAGGTGTACAGAAGTCATAGTTTGGTCTATTAGGGCCATTATGGCAGTCAGAGGTTGAAGTGACCAAAGGCTTCAAATCGACGATGCCGGCTATGCAAAAATACGTGAAAATTCCGATGTCCTGAAATGCAGCCCAACGTATCGGAATTGGTTAATACACACACGAAAACATCACCAAAGGTGTACAGAAGTCATAGTTTGGTCTATTAGGGCCATTATGGCAGTCAGAGCTTGAAGTGACCAAAGGCTTCAAATCGACGATGCCGGCTATGCAAAAATACGTGAAAATTCCGATGTCCTGAAATGCAGCCCAACGTATCGGAATCGGTTAATACACACACGAAAACATCACCAAAGGTGTACAGAAGTCATAGTTTGGTCTATTAGGGCCATTATGGCAGTCAGAGGTTGGAGTGACCAAAGGCTTCAAATCGACGATGCCGGCTATGCAAAAATACGTGAAAATTCCGATGTCCTGAAATGCAGCCCAACGTATCGGAATCGGTTAATACACACACGAAAACATCACCAAAGGTGTACAGAAGTCATAGTTTGGTCTATTAGGGCCATTATGGCAGTCAGAGGTTGAAGTGACCAAAGGCTTCAAATCGACGATGCCGGCTATGCAAAAATACGTGAAAATTCCGATGTCCTGAAATGCAGCCCAACGTATCGGAATCGGTTAATACACACACGAAAACATCACCAAAGGTGTACAGAAGTCATAGTTTGGTCTATTAGGGCCATTATGGCAGTCAGAGGTTGAAGTGACCAAAGGCTTCAAATCGACGATGCCGGCTATGCAAAAATACGTGAAAATTCCGATGTCCTGAAATGCAGCCCAACGTATCGGAATCGGTTAATACACACACGAAAACATCACCAAAGGTGTACAGAAGTCATAGTTTGGTCTATTAGGGCCATTATGGCAGTCAGAGGTTGAAGTGACCAAAGGCTTCAAATCGACGATGCCGGCTATGCAAAAATACGTGAAAATTCCGATGTCCTGAAATGCAGCCCAACGTATCGGAATCGGTTAATACACACACGAAAACATCACCAAAGGTGTACAGAAGTCATAGTTTGGTCTATTAGGGCCATTATGGCAGTCAGAGGTTGAAGTGACCAAAGGCTTCAAATCGACGATGCCGGCTATGCAAAAATACGTGAAAATTCCGATGTCCTGAAATGCAGCCCAACGTATCGGAATCGGTTAATACACACACGAAAACATCACCAAAGGTGTACAGAAGTCATAGTTTGGTCTATTAGGGCCATTATGGCAGTCAGAGGTTGAAGTGACCAAAGGCTTCAAATCGACGATGCCGGCTATGCAAAAATACGTGAAAATTCCGATGTCCTGAAATGCAGCCCAACGTATCGGAATCGGTTAATACACACACGAAAACATCACCAAAGGTGTACAGAAGTCATAGTTTGGTCTATTAGGGCCATTATGGCAGTCAGAGGTTGAAGTGACCAAAGGCTTCAAATCGACGATGCCGGCTATGCAAAAATACGTGAAAATTCCGATGTCCTGAAATGCAGCCCAACGTATCGGAATTGGTTAATACACACACGAAAACATCACCAAAGGTGTACAGAAGTCATAGTTTGGTCTATTAGGGCCATTATGGCAGTCAGAGCTTGAAGTGACCAAAGGCTTCAAATCGACGATGCCGGCTATGCAAAAATACGTGAAAATTCCGATGTCCTGAAATGCAGCCCAACGTATCGGAATCGGTTAATACACACACGAAAACATCACCAAAGGTGTACAGAAGTCATAGTTTGGTCTATTAGGGCCATTATGGCAGTCAGAGGTTGGAGTGACCAAAGGCTTCAAATCGACGATGCCGGCTATGCAAAAATACGTGAAAATTCCGATGTCCTGAAATGCAGCCCAACGTATCGGAATCGGTTAATACACACACGAAAACATCACCAAAGGTGTACAGAAGTCATAGTTTGGTCTATTAGGGCCATTATGGCAGTCAGAGCTTGAAGTGACCAAAGGCTTCAAATCGACGATGCCGGCTATGCAAAAATACGTGAAAATTCCGATGTCCTGAAATGCAGCCCAACGTATCGGAATCGGTTAATACACACACGAAAACATCACCAAAGGTGTACAGAAGTCATAGTTTGGTCTATTAGGGCCATTATGGCAGTCAGAGGTTGAAGTGACCAAAGGCTTCAAATCGACGATGCCGGCTATGCAAAAATACGTGAAAATTCCGATGTCCTGAAATGCAGCCCAACGTATCGGAATCGGTTAATACACACACGAAAACATCACCAAAGGTGTACAGAAGTCATAGTTTGGTCTATTAGGGCCATTATGGCAGTCAGAGGTTGAAGTGACCAAAGGCTTCAAATCGACGATGCCGGCTATGCAAAAATACGTGAAAATTCCGATGTCCTGAAATGCAGCCCAACGTATCGGAATCGGTTAATACACACACGAAAACATCACCAAAGGTGTACAGAAGTCATAGTTTGGTCTATTAGGGCCATTATGGCAGTCAGAGCTTGAAGTGACCAAAGGCTTCAAATCGACGATGCCGGCTATGCAAAAATACGTGAAAATTCCGATGTCCTGAAATGCAGCCCAACGTATCGGAATCGGTTAATACACACACGAAAACATCACCAAAGGTGTACAGAAGTCATAGTTTGGTCTATTAGGGCCATTATGGCAGTCAGAGGTTGAAGTGACCAAAGGCTTCAAATCGACGATGCCGGCTATGCAAAAATACGTGAAAATTCCGATGTCCTGAAATGCAGCCCAACGTATCGGAATCGGTTAATACACACACGAAAACATCACCAAAGGTGTACAGAAGTCATAGTTTGGTCTATTAGGGCCATTATGGCAGTCAGAGGTTGAAGTGACCAAAGGCTTCAAATCGACGATGCCGGCTATGCAAAAATACGTGAAAATTCCGATGTCCTGAAATGCAGCCCAACGTATCGGAATCGGTTAATACACACACGAAAACATCACCAAAGGTGTACAGAAGTCATAGTTTGGTCTATTAGGGCCATTATGGCAGTCAGAGGTTGAAGTGACCAAAGGCTTCAAATCGACGATGCCGGCTATGCAAAAATACGTGAAAATTCCGATGTCCTGAAATGCAGCCCAACGTATCGGAATCGGTTAATACACACACGAAAACATCACCAAAGGTGTACAGAAGTCATAGTTTGGTCTATTAGGGCCATTATGGCAGTCAGAGGTTGAAGTGACCAAAGGCTTCAAATCGACGATGCCGGCTATGCAAAAATACGTGAAAATTCCGATGTCCTGAAATGCAGCCCAACGTATCGGAATTGGTTAATACACACACGAAAACATCACCAAAGGTGTACAGAAGTCATAGTTTGGTCTATTAGGGCCATTATGGCAGTCAGAGCTTGAAGTGACCAAAGGCTTCAAATCGACGATGCCGGCTATGCAAAAATACGTGAAAATTCCGATGTCCTGAAATGCAGCCCAACGTATCGGAATCGGTTAATACACACACGAAAACATCACCAAAGGTGTACAGAAGTCATAGTTTGGTCTATTAGGGCCATTATGGCAGTCAGAGGTTGGAGTGACCAAAGGCTTCAAATCGACGATGCCGGCTATGCAAAAATACGTGAAAATTCCGATGTCCTGAAATGCAGCCCAACGTATCGGAATCGGTTAATACACACACGAAAACATCACCAAAGGTGTACAGAAGTCATAGTTTGGTCTATTAGGGCCATTATGGCAGTCAGAGGTTGAAGTGACCAAAGGCTTCAAATCGACGATGCCGGCTATGCAAAAATACGTGAAAATTCCGATGTCCTGAAATGCAGCCCAACGTATCGGAATCGGTTAATACACACACGAAAACATCACCAAAGGTGTACAGAAGTCATAGTTTGGTCTATTAGGGCCATTATGGCAGTCAGAGGTTGAAGTGACCAAAGGCTTCAAATCGACGATGCCGGCTATGCAAAAATACGTGAAAATTCCGATGTCCTGAAATGCAGCCCAACGTATCGGAATCGGTTAATACACACACGAAAACATCACCAAAGGTGTACAGAAGTCATAGTTTGGTCTATTAGGGCCATTATGGCAGTCAGAGGTTGAAGTGACCAAAGGCTTCAAATCGACGATGCCGGCTATGCAAAAATACGTGAAAATTCCGATGTCCTGAAATGCAGCCCAACGTATCGGAATCGGTTAATACACACACGAAAACATCACCAAAGGTGTACAGAAGTCATAGTTTGGTCTATTAGGGCCATTATGGCAGTCAGAGCTTGAAGTGACCAAAGGCTTCAAATCGACGATGCCGGCTATGCAAAAATACGTGAAAATTCCGATGTCCTGAAATGCAGCCCAACGTATCGGAATCGGTTAATACACACACGAAAACATCACCAAAGGTGTACAGAAGTCATAGTTTGGTCTATTAGGGCCATTATGGCAGTCAGAGGTTGAAGTGACCAAAGGCTTCAAATCGACGATGCCGGCTATGCAAAAATACGTGAAAATTCCGATGTCCTGAAATGCAGCCCAACGTATCGGAATCGGTTAATACACACACGAAAACATCCCCAAAGGTGTACAGAAGTCATAGTTTGGTCTATTAGGGCCATTATGGCAGTCAGAGGTTGAAGTGACCAAAGGCTTCAAATCGACGATGCCGGCTATGCAAAAATACGTGAAAATTCCGATGTCCTGAAATGCAGCCCAACGTATCGGAATCGGTTAATACACACACGAAAACATCACCAAAGGTGTACAGAAGTCATAGTTTGGTCTA
Source organism: Eristalis tenax (assembly GCA_905231855.2). Classification (NCBI taxonomy): domain Eukaryota; kingdom Metazoa; phylum Arthropoda; class Insecta; order Diptera; family Syrphidae; genus Eristalis; species Eristalis tenax. The sequence continues at coordinate 260,789 of CAJNIU020000120.1, forward strand.
TTAGGGCCATTATGGCAGTCAGAGGTTGAAGTGACCAAAGGCTTCAAATCGACGATGCCGGCTATGCAAAAATACGTGAAAATTCCGATGTCCTGAAATGAAGCCCAACGTATCGGAATCTGTTAATACACACACGAAAACATCACCAAAGGTGTACAGAAGTCATAGTTTGGTCTATTAGGGCCATTATGGCAGTCAGAGGTTGAAGTGACCAAAGGCTTCAAATCGACGATGCCGGCTATGCAAAAATACGTGAAAATTCCGATGTCCTGAAATGCAGCCCAACGTATCGGAATCGGTTAATACACACACGAAAACATCACCAAAGGTGTACAGAAGTCATAGTTTGGTCTATTAGGGCCATTATGGCAGTCAGAGGTTGAAGTGACCAAAGGCTTCAAATCGACGATGCCGGCTATGCAAAAATACGTGAAAATTCCGATGTCCTGAAATGAAGCCCAACGTATCGGAATCTGTTAATACACACACGAAAACATCACCAAAGGTGTACAGAAGTCATAGTTTGGTCTATTAGGGCCATTATGGCAGTCAGAGGTTGAAGTGACCAAAGGCTTCAAATCGCCGATGAAAATTCCGATGTCCTGAAATGCAGCCCAACGTATCGGAATCGGTTAATACACACACGAAAACATCACCAAAGGTGTACAGAAGTCATAGTTTGGTCTATTAGGGCCATTATGGCAGTCAGAGGTTGAAGTGACCAAAGGCTTCAAATCGACGATGCCGGCTATGCAAAAATACGTGAAAATTCCGATGTCCTGAAATGAAGCCCAACGTATCGGAATCTGTTAATACACACACGAAAACATCACCAAAGGTGTACAGAAGTCATAGTTTGGTCTATTAGGGCCATTATGGCAGTCAGAGGTTGAAGTGACCAAAGGCTTCAAATCGACGATGCCGGCTATGCAAAAATACGTGAAAATTCCGATGTCCTGAAATGCAGCCCAACGTATCGGAATCGGTTAATACACACACGAAAACATAACCAAAGGTGTACAGAAGTCATAGTTTGGTCTATTAGGGCCATTATGGCAGTCAGAGGTTGAAGTGACCAAAGGCTTCAAATCGACGATGCCGGCTATGCAAAAATACGTGAAAATTCCGATGTCCTGAAATGCAGCCCAACGTATCGGAATCGGTTAATACACACACGAAAACATCACCAAAGGTGTACAGAAGTCATAGTTTGGTCTATTAGGGCCATTATGGCAGTCAGAGGTTGAAGTGACCAAAGGCTTCAAATCGACGATGCCGGCTATGCAAAAATACGTGAAAATTCCGATGTCCTGAAATGCAGCCCAACGTATCGGAATCGGTTAATACACACACGAAAACGTCACCAAAGGTGTACAGAAGTCATAGTTTGGTCTATTAGGGCCATTATGGCAGTCAGAGGTTGAAGTGACCAAAGGCTTCAAATCGACGATGCCGGCTATGCAAAAATACGTGAAAATTCCGATGTCCTGAAATGCAGCCCAACGTATCAGAATCGGTTAATACACACACGAAAACATCACCAAAGGTGTACAGAAGTCATAGTTTGGTCTTTAGGGCCATTATGGCAGTCAGAGGTTGAAGTGACCAAAGGCTTCAAATCGCCGATGCCGGCTATGCAAAAATACGTGAAAATTCCGATGTCCTGAAATGAAGCCCAACGTATCGGAATCTGTTAATACACACACGAAAACATCACCAAAGGTGTACAGAAGTCATAGTTTGGTCTATTAGGGCCATTATGGCAGTCAGAGGTTGAAGTGACCAAAGGCTTCAAATCGACGATGCCGGCTATGCAAAAATACGTGAAAATTCCGTTGTCCTGAAATGCAGCCCAACGTATCGGAATCGGTTAATACACACACGAAAACATCACCAAAGGTGTACAGAAGTCATAGTTTGGTCTATTAGGGCCATTATGGCAGTCAGAGGTTGAAGTGACCAAAGGCTTCAAATCGCCGATGCCGGCTATGCAAAAATACGTGAAAATTCCGATGTCCTGAAATGAAGCCCAACGTATCGGAATCTGTTAATACACACACGAAAACATCACCAAAGGTGTACAGAAGTCATAGTTTGGTCTATTAGGGCCATTATGGCAGTCAGAGGTTGAAGTGACCAAAGGCTTCAAATCGCCGATGCCGGCTATGCAAAAATACGTGAAAATTCCGATGTCCTGAAATGCAGCCCAACGTATCGGAATCGGTTAATACACACATGAAAACATCACCAAAGGTGTACAGAAGTCATAGTTTGGTCTATTAGGGCCATTATGGCAGTCAGAGGTTGAAGTGACCAAAGGCTTCAAATCGACGATGCCGGCTATGCAAAAATACGTGAAAATTCCGATGTCCTGAAATGAAGCCCAACGTATCGGAATCTGTTAATACACACACGAAAACATCACCAAAGGTGTACAGAAGTCATAGTTTGGTCTATTAGGGCCATTATGGCAGTCAGAGGTTGAAGTGACCAAAGGCTTCAAATCGACGATGCCGGCTATGCAAAAATACGTGAAAATTCCGATGTCACGGAATGCAGCCCAATGTATCGGAATCGGTTAATACACACACGAAAACATCACCAAAGGTGTACAGAAGTCATAGTTTGGTCTATTAGGGCCATTATGGCAGTCAGAGGTTGAAGTGACCAAAGGCTTCAAATCGACGATGCCGGCTATGCAAAAATACGTGAAAATTCCGATGTCCTGAAATGCAGCCCAACGTATCGGAATCGGTTAATACACACACGAAAACATAACCAAAGGTGTACAGAAGTCATAGTTTGGTCTATTAGGGCCATTATGGCAGTCAGAGCTTGAAGTGACCAAAGGCTTCAAATCGACGATGCCGGCTATGCAAAAATACGTGAAAATTCCGATGTCCTGAAATGCAGCCCAACGTATCGGAATCGGTTAATACACACACGAAAACATCACCAAAGGTGTACAGAAGTCATAGTTTGGTCTATTAGGGCCATTATGGCAGTCAGAGGTTGAAGTGACCAAAGGCTTCAAATCGACGATGCCGGCTATGCAAAAATACGTGAAAATTCCGATGTCCTGAAATGCAGCCCAACGTATCGGAATCGGTTAATACACACACGAAAACATCACCAAAGGTGTACAGAAGTCATAGTTTGGTCTATTAGGGCCATTATGGCAGTCAGAGGTTGAAGTGACCAAAGGCTTCAAATCGACGATGCCGGCTATGCAAAAATACGTGAAAATTCCGATGTCCTGAAATGCAGCCCAACGTATCGGAATCGGTTAATACACACACGAAAACATCACCAAAGGTGTACAGAAGTCATAGTTTGGTCTATTAGGGCCATTATGGCAGTCAGAGGTTGAAGTGACCAAAGGCTTCAAATCGACGATGCCGGCTATGCAAAAATACGTGAAAATTCCGATGTCCTGAAATGCAGCCCAACGTATCGGAATCGGTTAATACACACACGAAAACATCACCAAAGGTGTACAGAAGTCATAGTTTGGTCTATTAGGGCCATTATGGCAGTCAGAGGTTGAAGTGACCAAAGGCTTCAAATCGACGATGCCGGCTATGCAAAAATACGTGAAAATTCCGATGTCCTGAAATGAAGCCCAACGTATCGGAATCTGTTAATACACACACGAAAACATCACCAAAGGTGTACAGAAGTCATAGTTTGGTCTATTAGGGCCATTATGGCAGTCAGAGGTTGAAGTGACCAAAGGCTTCAAATCGACGATGCCGGCTATGCAAAAATACGTGAAAATTCCGATGTCACGGAATGCAGCCCAACGTATCGGAATCTGTTAATACACACACGAAAACATCACCAAAGGTGTACAGAAGTCATAGTTTGGTCTATTAGGGCCATTATGGCAGTCAGAGGTTGAAGTGACCAAAGGTGTAAATCGACGATGCCGGCTATGCAAAAATACGTGAAAATTCCGATGTCACGGAATGCAGCCCAACGTATCGGAATCGGTTAATACACACACGAAAACATCACCAAAGGTGTACAGAAGTCATAGTTTGGTCTATTAGGGCCATTATGGCAGTCAGAGGTTGAAGTGACCAAAGGCTTCAAATCGACGATGCCGGCTATGCAAAAATACGTGAAAATTCCGATGTCCTGAAATGCAGCCCAACGTATCGGAATCGGTTAATACACACACGAAAACATCACCAAAGGTGTACAGAAGTCATAGTTTGGTCTATTAGGGCCATTATGGCAGTCAGAGGTTGAAGTGACCAAAGGCTTCAAATCGACGATGCCGGCTATGCAAAAATACGTGAAAATTCCGATGTCCTGAAATGCAGCCCAACGTATCGGAATCGGTTAATACACACACGAAAACATCACCAAAGGTGTACAGAAGTCATAGTTTGGTCTATTAGGGCCATTATGGCAGTCAGAGGTTGAAGTGACCAAAGGCTTCAAATCGACGATGCCGGCTATGCAAAAATACGTGAAAATTCCGATGTCCTGAAATGCAGCCCAACGTATCGGAATTGGTTAATACACACACGAAAACATCACCAAAGGTGTACAGAAGTCATAGTTTGGTCTATTAGGGCCATTATGGCAGTCAGAGGTTGAAGTGACCAAAGGCTTCAAATCGACGATGCCGGCTATGCAAAAATACGTGAAAATTCCGATGTCCTGAAATGCAGCCCAACGTATCGGAATTGGTTAATACACACACGAAAACATCACCAAAGGTGTACAGAAGTCATAGTTTGGTCTATTAGGGCCATTATGGCAGTCAGAGCTTGAAGTGACCAAAGGCTTCAAATCGACGATGCCGGCTATGCAAAAATACGTGAAAATTCCGATGTCCTGAAATGCAGCCCAACGTATCGGAATCGGTTAATACACACACGAAAACATCACCAAAGGTGTACAGAAGTCATAGTTTGGTCTATTAGGGCCATTATGGCAGTCAGAGGTTGAAGTGACCAAAGGCTTCAAATCGACGATGCCGGCTATGCAAAAATACGTGAAAATTCCGATGTCCTGAAATGCAGCCCAACGTATCGGAATCGGTTAATACACACACGAAAACATCACCAAAGGTGTACAGAAGTCATAGTTTGGTCTATTAGGGCCATTATGGCAGTCAGAGGTTGAAGTGACCAAAGGCTTCAAATCGACGATGCCGGCTATGCAAAAATACGTGAAAATTCCGATGTCACGGAATGCAGCCCAACGTATCGGAATCGGTTAATACACACACGAAAACATCACCAAAGGTGTACAGAAGTCATAGTTTGGTCTATTAGGCCATTATGGCAGTCAGAGGTTGAAGTGACCAAAGGCTTCAAATCGACGATGCCGGCTATGCAAAAATACGTGAAAATTCCGATGTCCTGAAATGCATCCCAACGTATCGGAATCGGTTAATACACACACGAAAACATCACCAAAGGTGTACAGAAGTCATAGTTTGGTCTATTAGGGCCATTATGGCAGTCAGAGGTTGAAGTGACCAAAGGCTTCAAATCGACGATGCCGGCTATGCAAAAATACGTGAAAATTCCGATGTCCTGAAATGCAGCCCAACGTATCGGAATCGGTTAATACACACACGAAAACATCACCAAAGGTGTACAGAAGTCATAGTTTGGTCTATTAGGGCCATTATGGCAGTCAGAGGTTGAAGTGACCAAAGGCTTCAAATCGACGATGCCGGCTATGCAAAAATACGTGAAAATTCCGATGTCCTGAAATGCAGCCCAACGTATCGGAATCGGTTAATACACACACGAAAACATCACCAAAGGTGTACAGAAGTCATAGTTTGGTCTATTAGGGCCATTATGGCAGTCAGAGGTTGAAGTGACCAAAGGCTTCAAATCGACGATGCCGGCTATGCAAAAATACGTGAAAATTCCGATGTCCTGAAATGCAGCCCAACGTATCGGAATCGGTTAATACACACACGAAAACATCACCAAAGGTGTACAGAAGTCATAGTTTGGTCTATTAGGGCCATTATGGCAGTCAGAGGTTGAAGTGACCAAAGGCTTCAAATCGACGATGCCGGCTATGCAAAAATACGTGAAAATTCCGATGTCCTGAAATGCAGCCCAACGTATCGGAATCGGTTAATACACACACGAAAACATCACCAAAGGTGTACAGAAGTCATAGTTTGGTCTATTAGGGCCATTATGGCAGTCAGAGGTTGAAGTGACCAAAGGCTTCAAATCGACGATGCCGGCTATGCAAAAATACGTGAAAATTCCGATGTCCTGAAATGAAGCCCAACGTATCGGAATCTGTTAATACACACACGAAAACATCACCAAAGGTGTACAGAAGTCATAGTTTGGTCTATTAGGGCCATTATGGCAGTCAGAGGTTGAAGTGACCAAAGGCTTCAAATCGACGATGCCGGCTATGCAAAAATACGTGAAAATTCCGATGTCCTGAAATGCAGCCCAACGTATCGGAATCGGTTAATACACACACGAAAACATCACCAAAGGTGTACAGAAGTCATAGTTTGGTCTATTAGGGCCATTATGGCAGTCAGAGGTTGAAGTGACCAAAGGCTTCAAATCGACGATGCCGGCTATGCAAAAATACGTGAAAATTCCGATGTCCTGAAATGAAGCCCAACGTATCGGAATCTGTTAATACACACACGAAAACATCACCAAAGGTGTACAGAAGTCATAGTTTGCTCTATTAGGGCCATTATGGCAGTCAGAGGTTGAAGTGACCAAAGGCTTCAAATCGACGATGCCGGCTATGCAAAAATACGTGAAAATTCCGATGTCACGGAATGCAGCCCAACGTATCGGAATCTGTTAATACACACACGAAAACATCACCAAAGGTGTACAGAAGTCATAGTTTGGTCTATTAGGGCCATTATGGCAGTCAGAGGTTGAAGTGACCAAAGGCTTCAAATCGACGATGCCGGCTATGCAAAAATACGTGAAAATTCCGATGTCACGGAATGCAGCCCAACGTATCGGAATCGGTTAATACACACACGAAAACATCACCAAAGGTGTACAGAAGTCATAGTTTGGTCTATTAGGGCCATTATGGCAGTCAGAGGTTGAAGTGACCAAAGGCTTCAAATCGACGATGCCGGCTATGCAAAAATACGTGAAAATTCCGATGTCCTGAAATGCAGCCCAACGTATCGGAATCGGTTAATACACACACGAAAACATCACCAAAGGTGTACAGAAGTCATAGTTTGGTCTATTAGGGCCATTATGGCAGTCAGAGGTTGAAGTGACCAAAGGCTTCAAATCGACGATGCCGGCTATGCAAAAATACGTGAAAATTCCGATGTCCTGAAATGCAGCCCAACGTATCGGAATCGGTTAATACACACACGAAAACATCACCAAAGGTGTACAGAAGTCATAGTTTGGTCTATTAGGGCCATTATGGTAGTCAGAGGTTGAAGTGACCAAAGGCTTCAAATCGACGATGCCGGCTATGCAAAAATACGTGAAAATTCCGATGTCCTGAAATGCAGCCCAACGTATCGGAATCGGTTAATACACACACGAAAACATCACCAAAGGTGTACAGAAGTCATAGTTTGGTCTATTAGGGCCATTATGGCAGTCAGAGCTTGAAGTGACCAAAGGCTTCAAATCGACGATGCCGGCTATGCAAAAATACGTGAAAATTCCGATGTCCTGAAATGCAGCCCAACGTATCGGAATCGGTTAATACACACACGAAAACATCACCAAAGGTGTACAGAAGTCATAGTTTGGTCTATTAGGGCCATTATGGCAGTCAGAGGTTGAAGTGACCAAAGGCTTCAAATCGACGATGCCGGCTATGCAAAAATACGTGAAAATTCCGATGTCCTGAAATGCAGCCCAACGTATCGGAATCGGTTAATACACACACGAAAACATCACCAAAGGTGTACAGAAGTCATAGTTTGGTCTATTAGGGCCATTATGGCAGTCAGAGGTTGAAGTGACCAAAGGCTTCAAATCGACGATGCCGGCTATGCAAAAATACGTGAAAATTCCGATGTCCTGAAATGAAGCCCAACTTATCGGAATCTGTTAATACACACACGAAAACATCACCAAAGGTGTACAGAAGTCATAGTTTGGTCTATTAGGGCCATTATGGCAGTCAGAGGTTGAAGTGACCAAAGGCTTCAAATCGCCGATGCCGGCTATGCAAAAATACGTGAAAATTCCGATGTCCTGAAATGCAGCCCAACGTATCGGAATCGGTTAATACACACACGAAAACATCACCAAAGGTGTACAGAAGTCATAGTTTGGTCTATTAGGGCCATTATGGCAGTCAGAGGTTGAAGTGACCAAAGGCTTCAAATCGACGATGCCGGCTATGCAAAAATACGTGAAAATTCCGATGTCCTGAAATGCAGCCCAACGTATCAGAATCGGTTAATACACACACGAAAACATCACCAAAGGTGTACAGAAGTCATAGTTTGGTCTATTAGGGCCATTATGGCAGTCAGAGGTTGAAGTGACCAAAGGCTTCAAATCGACGATGCCGGCTATGCAAAAATACGTGAAAATTCCGATGTCCTGAAATGCAGCCCAACGTATCGGAATCGGTTAATACACACACGAAAACATCACCAAAGGTGTACAAAAGTCATAGTTTGGTCTATTAGGGCCATTATGGCAGTCAGAGGTTGAAGTGACCAAAGGCTTCAAATCGACGATGCCGGCTATGCAAAAATACGTGAAAATTCCGATGTCCTGAAATGCAGCCCAACGTATCGGAATCGGTTAATACACACACGAAAACATCACCAAAGGTGTACAAAAGTCATAGTTTGGTCTATTAGGGCCATTATGGCAGTCAGAGGTTGAAGTGACCAAAGGCTTCAAATCGACGATGCCGGCTATGCAAAAATACGTGAAAATTCCGATGTCCTGAAATGCAGCCCAACGTATCGGAATCGGTTAATACACACACGAAAACATCACCAAAGGTGTACAGAAGCCATAGTTTGGTCTATTAGGGCCATTATGGCAGTCAGAGGTTGAAGTGACCAAAGGCTTCAAATCGACGATGCCGGCTATGCAAAAATACGTGAAAATTCCGATGTCCTGATATGCAGCCCAACGTATCGGAATCGGTTAATACACACACGAAAACATCACCAAAGGTGTACAGAAATCATAGTTTGGTCTATTAGGGCCATTATGGCAGTCAGAGGTTGAAGTGACCAAAGGCTTCAAATCGACGATGCCGGCTATGCAAAAATACGTGAAAATTCCGATGTCCTGATATGCAGCCCAACGTATCGGAATCGGTTAATACACACACGAAAACATCACCAAAGGTGTACAGAAGTCATAGTTTGGTCTATTAGGGCCATTATGGCAGTCAGAGGTTGAAGTGACCAAAGGCTTCAAATCGACGATGCCGGCTATGCAAAAATACGTGAAAATTCCGATGTCCTGAAATGCAGCCCAACGTATCGGAATCGGTTAATACACACACGAAAACATCACCAAAGGTGTACAGAAGTCATAGTTTGGTCTATTAGGGCCATTATGGTAGTCAGAGGTTGAAGTGACCAAAGGCTTCAAATCGACGATGCCGGCTATGCAAAAATACGTGAAAATTCCGATGTCCTGAAATGCAGCCCAACGTATCGGAATCGGTTAATACACACACGAAAACATCACCAAAGGTGTACAGAAGTCATAGTTTGGTCTATTAGGGCCATTATGGCAGTCAGAGGTTGAAGTGACCAAAGGCTTCAAATCGACGATGCCGGCTATGCAAAAATACGTGAAAATTCCGATGTCCTGAAATGCAGCCCAACGTATCGGAATCGGTTAATACACACACGAAAACATCACCAAAGGTGTACAGAAGTCATAGTTTGGTCTATTAGGGCCATTATGGCAGTCAGAGGTTGAAGTGACCAAAGGCTTCAAATCGACGATGCCGGCTATGCAAAAATACGTGAAAATTCCAATGTCCTGAAATGCAGCCCAACGTATCGGAATCGGTTAATACACACACGAAAACATCACCAAAGGTGTACAAAAGTCATAGTTTGGTCTATTAGGGCCATTATGGCAGTCAGAGGTTGAAGTGACCAAAGGCTTCAAATCGACGATGCCGGCTATGCAAAAATACGTGAAAATTCCGATGTCCTGAAATGCAGCCCAACGTATCGGAATCGGTTAATACACACACGAAAACATCACCAAAGGTGTACAGAAGCCATAGTTTGGTCTATTAGGGCCATTATGGCAGTCAGAGGTTGAAGTGACCAAAGGCTTCAAATCGACGATGCCGGCTATGCAAAAATACGTGAAAATTCCGATGTCCTGATATGCAGCCCAACGTATCGGAATCGGTTAATACACACACGAAAACATCACCAAAGGTGTACAGAAATCATAGTTTGGTCTATTAGGGCCATTATGGCAGTCAGAGGTTGAAGTGACCAAAGGCTTCAAATCGACGATGCCGGCTATGCAAAAATACGTGAAAATTCCGATGTCACGGAATGCAGCCCAACGTATCGGAATCGGTTAATACACACACGAAAACATCACCAAAGGTGTACAGAAGTCATAGTTTGGTCTATTAGGGCCATTATGGCAGTCAGAGGTTGAAGTGACCAAAGGCTTCAAATCGACGATGCCGGCTATGCAAAAATACGTGAAAATTCCGATGTCCTGAAATGCAGCCCAACGTATCGGAATCGGTTAATACACACACGAAAACATCACCAAAGGTGTACAGAAGTCATAGTTTGGTCTATTAGGGCCATTATGGCAGTCAGAGGTTGAAGTGACCAAAGGCTTCAAATCGACGATGCCGGCTATGCAAAAATACGTGAAAATTCCGATGTCCTGAAATGCAGCCCAACGTATAGGAATCGGTTAATACACACACGAAAACATCACCAAAGGTGTACAGAAGTCATAGTTTGGTCTATTAGGGCCATTATGGCAGTCAGAGGTTGAAGTGACCAAAGGCTTCAAATCGACGATGCCGGCTATGCAAAAATACGTGAAAATTCCGATGTCCTGAAATGCAGCCCAACGTATCGGAATCGGTTAATACACACACGAAAACATCACCAAAGGTGTACATAAGTCATAGTTTGGTCTATTAGGGCCATTATGGCAGTCAGAGGTTGAAGTGACCAAAGGCTTCAAATCGACGATGCCGGCTATGCAAAAATACGTGAAAATTCCGATGTCCTGAAATGCAGCCCAACGTATCGGAATCGGTTAATACACACACGAAAACATCACCAAAGGTGTACAGAAGTCATTGTTTGGTCTATTAGGGCCATTATGGCAGTCAGAGGTTGAAGTGACCAAAGGCTTCAAATCGACGATGCCGGCTATGCAAAAATACGTGAAAATTCCGATGTCCTGAAATGCAGCCCAACGTATCGGAATCGGTTAATACAAACACGAAAACATCACCAAAGGTGTACAGAAGTCATAGTTTGGTCTATTAGGGCCATTATGGCAGTCAGAGGTTGAAGTGACCAAAGGCTTCAAATCGACGATGCCGGCTATGCAAAAATACGTGAAAATTCCGATGTCCTGAAATGCAGCCCAACGTATCGGAATCGGTTAATACACACACGAAAACATCACCAAAGGTGTACAGAAGTCATAGTTTGGTCTATTAGGGCCATTATGGCAGTCAGAGCTTGAAGTGACCAAAGGCTTCAAATCGACGATGCCGGCTATGCAAAAATACGTGAAAATTCCGATGTCCTGAAATGCAGCCCAACGTATCGGAATCGGTTAATACACACACGAAAACATCACCAAAGGTGTACAGAAGTCATAGTTTGGTCTATTAGGGCCATTATGGCAGTCAGAGGTTGAAGTGACCAAAGGCTTCAAATCGACGATGCCGGCTATGCAAAAATACGTGAAAATTCCGATGTCCTGAAATGCAGCCCAACGTATCGGAATCGGTTAATACACACACGAAAACATCCCCAAAGGTGTACAGAAGTCATAGTTTGGTCTATTAGGGCCATTATAGCAGTCAGAGGTTGAAGTGACCAAAGGCTTCAAATCGACGATGCCGGCTATGCAAAAATACGTGAAAATTCCGATGTCCTGAAATGCAGCCCAACGTATCGGAATCGGTTAATACACACACGAAAACATCACCAAAGGTGTACAGAAGTCATAGTTTGGTCTATTAGGGCCATTATGGCAGTCAGAGGTTGAAGTGACCAAAGGCTTCAAATCGACGATGCCGGCTATGCAAAAATACGTGAAAATTCCGATGTCCTGAAATGCAGCCCAACGTATCGGAATCGGTTAATACACACACGAAAACATCCCCAAAGGTGTACAGAAGTCATAGTTTGGTCTATTAGGGCCATTATGGCAGTCAGAGGTTGAAGTGACCAAAGGCTTCAAATCGACGATGCCGGCTATGCAAAAATACGTGAAAATTCCGATGTCCTGAAATGCAGCCCAACGTATCGGAATCGGTTAATACACACACGAAAACATCACCAAAGGTGTACAGAAGTCATAGTTTGGTCTATTAGGGCCATTATGGCAGTCAGAGGTTGAAGTGACCAAAGGCTTCAAATCGACGATGCCGGCTATGCAAAAATACGTGAAAATTCCGATGTCCTGAAATGCAGCCCAACGTATCGGAATCGGTTAATACACACACGAAAACATCACCAAAGGTGTACAGAAGTCATAGTTTGGTCTATTAGGGCCATTATGGCAGTCAGAGGTTGAAGTGACCAAAGGCTTCAAATCGACGATGCCGGCTATGCAAAAATACGTGAAAATTCCGATGTCCTGAAATGCAGCCCAACGTATCGGAATCGGTTAATACACACACGAAAACATCACCAAAGGTGTACAGAAGTCATAGTTTGGTCTATTAGGGCCATTATGGCAGTCAGAGGTTGAAGTGACCAAAGGCTTCAAATCGACGATGCCGGCTATGCAAAAATACGTGAAAATTCCGATGTCCTGAAATGAAGCCCAACGTATCGGAATCTGTTAATACACACACGAAAACATCACCAAAGGTGTACAGAAGTCATAGTTTGGTCTATTAGGGCCATTATGGCAGTCAGAGGTTGAAGTGACCAAAGGCTTCAAATCGACGATGCCGGCTATGCAAAAATACGTGAAAATTCCGATGTCCTGAAATGCAGCCCAACGTATCGGAATCGGTTAATACACACACGAAAACATCACCAAAGGTGTACAGAAGTCATAGTTTGGTCTATTAGGGCCATTATGGCAGTCAGAGGTTGAAGTGACCAAAGGCTTCAAATCGACGATGCCGGCTATGCAAAAATACGTGAAAATTCCGATGTCCTGAAATGAAGCCCAACGTATCGGAATCTGTTAATACACACACGAAAACATCACCAAAGGTGTACAGAAGTCATAGTTTGGTCTATTAGGGCCATTATGGCAGTCAGAGGTTGAAGTGACCAAAGGCTTCAAATCGACGATGCCGGCTATGCAAAAATACGTGAAAATTCCGATGTCCTGAAATGAAGCCCAACGTATCGGAATCGGTTAATACACACACGAAAACATCACCAAAGGTGTACAGAAGTCATAGTTTGGTCTATTAGGGCCATTATGGCAGTCAGAGGTTGAAGTGACCAAAGGCTTCAAATCGACGATGCCGGCTATGCAAAAATACGTGAAAATTCCGATGTCCTGAAATGCAGCCCAACGTATCGGAATCGGTTAATACACATACGAAAACATAACCAAAGGTGTACAGAAGTCATAGTTTGGTCTATTAGGGCCATTATGGCAGTCAGAGGTTGAAGTGACCAAAGGCTTCAAATCGACGATGCCGGCTATGCAAAAATACGTGAAAATTCCGATGTCCTGAAATGCAGCCCAACGTATCGGAATCGGTTAATACACACACGAAAACGTCACCAAAGGTGTACAGAAGTCATAGTTTGGTCTATTAGGGCCATTATGGCAGTCAGAGGTTGAAGTGACCAAAGGCTTCAAATCGACGATGCCGGCTATGCAAAAATACGTGAAAATTCCGATGTCCTGAAATGCAGCCCAACGTATCGGAATCGGTTAATACACACACGAAAACATCACCAAAGGTGTACAGAAGTCATAGTTTGGTCTATTAGGGCCATTATGGCAGTCAGAGGTTGAAGTGACCAAAGGCTTCAAATCGCCGATGCCGGCTATGCAAAAATACGTGAAAATTCCGATGTCCTGAAATGAAGCCCAACGTATCGGAATCTGTTAATACACACACGAAAACATCACCAAAGGTGTACAGAAGTCATAGTTTGGTCTATTAGGGCCATTATGGCAGTCAGAGGTTGAAGTGACCAAAGGCTTCAAATCGACGATGCCGGCTATGCAAAAATACGTGAAAATTCCGATGTCCTGAAATGCAGCCCAACGTATCGGAATCGGTTAATACACACACGAAAACATCACCAAAGGTGTACAGAAGTCATAGTTTGGTCTATTAGGGCCATTATGGCAGTCAGAGGTTGAAGTGACCAAAGGCTTCAAATCGCCGATGCCGGCTATGCAAAAATACGTGAAAATTCCGATGTCCTGAAATGAAGCCCAACGTATCGGAATCTGTTAATACACACACGAAAACATCACCAAAGGTGTACAGAAGTCATAGTTTGGTCTATTAGGGCCATTATGGCAGTCAGAGGTTGAAGTGACCAAAGGCTTCAAATCGCCGATGCCGGCTATGCAAAAATACGTGAAAATTCCGATGTCCTGAAATGCAGCCCAACGTATCGGAATCGGTTAATACACACATGAAAACATCACCAAAGGTGTACAGAAGTCATAGTTTGGTCTATTAGGGCCATTATGGCAGTCAGAGGTTGAAGTGACCAAAGGCTTCAAATCGACGATGCCGGCTATGCAAAAATACGTGAAAATTCCGATGTCCTGAAATGAAGCCCAACGTATCGGAATCTGTTAATACACACACGAAAACATCACCAAAGGTGTACAGAAGTCATAGTTTGGTCTATTAGGGCCATTATGGCAGTCAGAGGTTGAAGTGACCAAAGGCTTCAAATCGACGATGCCGGCTATGCAAAAATACGTGAAAATTCCGATGTCACGGAATGCAGCCCAACGTATCGGAATCGGTTAATACACACACGAAAACATCACCAAAGGTGTACAGAAGTCATAGTTTGGTCTATTAGGGCCATTATGGCAGTCAGAGGTTGAAGTGACCAAAGGCTTCAAATCGACGATGACGGCTATGCAAAAATACGTGAAAATTCCGATGTCCTGAAATGCAGCCCAACGTATCGGAATCGGTTAATACACACACGAAAACATCACCAAAGGTGTACAGAAGTCATAGTTTGGTCTATTAGGGCCATTATGGCAGTCAGAGGTTGAAGTGACCAAAGGCTTCAAATCGACGATGCCGGCTATGCAAAAATACGTGAAAATTCCGATGTCACGGAATGCAGCCCAACGTATCGGAATCGGTTAATACACACACGAAAACATCACCAAAGGTGTACAGAAGTCATAGTTTGGTCTATTAGGGCCATTATGGCAGTCAGAGGTTGAAGTGACCAAAGGCTTCAAATCGACGATGCCGGCTATGCAAAAATACGTGAAAATTCCGATGTCCTGAAATGCAGCCCAACGTATCAGAATCGGTTAATACACACACGAAAACATCACCAAAGGTGTACAGAAGTCATAGTTTGGTCTATTAGGGCCATTATGGCAGTCAGAGGTTGAAGTGACCAAAGGCTTCAAATCGACGATGCCGGCTATGCAAAAATACGTGAAAATTCCGATGTCCTGAAATGCAGCCCAACGTATCGGAATCGGTTAATACACACACGAAAACATCACCAAAGGTGTACAGAAGTCATAGTTTGGTCTATTAGGGCCATTATGGCAGTCAGAGGTTGAAGTGACCAAAGGCTTCAAATCGACGATGCCGGCTATGCAAAAATACGTGAAAATTCCGATGTCCTGAAATGCAGCCCAACGTATCGGAATCGGTTAATACACACACGAAAACATCACCAAAGGTGTACAGAAGTCATAGTTTGGTCTATTAGGGCCATTATGGCAGTCAGAGGTTGAAGTGACCAAAGGCTTCAAATCGACGATGCCGGCTATGCAAAAATACGTGAAAATTCCGATGTCCTGAAATGCAGCCCAACGTATCGGAATTGGTTAATACACACACGAAAACATCACCAAAGGTGTACAGAAGTCATAGTTTGGTCTATTAGGGCCATTATGGCAGTCAGAGCTTGAAGTGACCAAAGGCTTCAAATCGACGATGCCGGCTATGCAAAAATACGTGAAAATTCCGATGTCCTGAAATGCAGCCCAACGTATCGGAATCGGTTAATACACACACGAAAACATCACCAAAGGTGTACAGAAGTCATAGTTTGGTCTATTAGGGCCATTATGGCAGTCAGAGGTTGAAGTGACCAAAGGCTTCAAATCGACGATGCCGGCTATGCAAAAATACGTGAAAATTCCGATGTCCTGAAATGCAGCCCAACGTATCGGAATCGGTTAATACACACACGAAAACATCACCAAAGGTGTACAGAAGTCATAGTTTGGTCTATTAGGGCCATTATGGCAGTCAGAGGTTGAAGTGACCAAAGGCTTCAAATCGACGATGCCGGCTATGCAAAAATACGTGAAAATTCCGATGTCCTGAAATGCAGCCCAACGTATCGGAATCGGTTAATACACACACGAAAACATCACCAAAGGTGTACAGAAGTCATAGTTTGGTCTATTAGGGCCATTATGGCAGTCAGAGGTTGAAGTGACCAAAGGCTTCAAATCGACGATGCCGGCTATGCAAAAATACGTGAAAATTCCGATGTCCTGAAATGAAGCCCAACGTATCGGAATCTGTTAATACACACACGAAAACATCACCAAAGGTGTACAGAAGTCATAGTTTGGTCTATTAGGGCCATTATGGCAGTCAGAGGTTGAAGTGACCAAAGGTTTCAAATCGACGATGCCGGCTATGCAAAAATACGTGAAAATTCCGATGTCCTGAAATGCAGCCCAACGTATCGGAATCGGTTAATACACACACGAAAACATCACCAAAGGTGTACAAAAGTTATAGTTTGGTCTATTAGGGCCATTATGGCAGTCAGAGGTTGAAGTGACCAAAGGCTTCAAATCGACGATGCCGGCTATGCAAAAATACGTGAAAATTCCGATGTCACGGAATGCAGCCCAACGTATCGGAATCGGTTAATACACACACGAAAACATCACCAAAGGTGTACAGAAGTCATAGTTTGGTCTATTAGGGCCATTATGGCAGTCAGAGGTTGAAGTGACCAAAGGCTTCAAATCGACGATGCCGGCTATGCAAAAATACGTGAAAATTCCGATGTCCTGAAATGCAGCCCAACGTATCGGAATCGGTTAATACACACACGAAAACATCACCAAAGGTGTACAGAAGTCATAGTTTGGTCTATTAGGGCCATTATGGCAGTCAGAGGTTGAAGTGACCAAAGGCTTCAAATCGACGATGCCGGCTATGCAAAAATACGTGAAAATTCCGATGTCCTGAAATGCAGCCCAACGTATCGGAATCGGTTAATACACACACGAAAACATCACCAAAGGTGTACAGAAGTCATAGTTTGGTCTATTAGGGCCATTATGGCAGTCAGAGGTTGAAGTGACCAAAGGCTTCAAATCGACGATGCCGGCTATGCAAAAATACGTGAAAATTCCGATGTCCTGAAATGCAGCCCAACGTATCGGAATTGGTTAATACACACACGAAAACATCACCAAAGGTGTACAGAAGTCATAGTTTGGTCTATTAGGGCCATTATGGCAGTCAGAGGTTGAAGTGACCAAAGGCTTCAAATCGACGATGCCGGCTATGCAAAAATACGTAAAAATTCCGATGTCCTGAAATGCAGCCCAACGTATCGGAATTGGTTAATACACACACGAAAACATCACCAATGGTGTACAGAAGTCATAGTTTGGTCTATTAGGGCCATTATGGCAGTCAGAGCTTGAAGTGACCAAAGGCTTCAAATCGACGATGCCGGCTATGCAAAAATACGTGAAAATTCCGATGTCCTGAAATGCAGCCCAACGTATCGGAATCGGTTAATACACACACGAAAACATCACCAAAGGTGTACAGAAGTCATAGTTTGGTCTATTAGGGCCATTATGGCAGTCAGAGGTTGAAGTGACCAAAGGCTTCAAATCGACGATGCCGGCTATGCAAAAATACGTGAAAATTCCGATGTCCTGAAATGCAGCCCAACGTATCGGAATCGGTTAATACACACACGAAAACATCACCAAAGGTGTACAGAAGTCATAGTTTGGTCTATTAGGGCCATTATGGCAGTCAGAGGTTGAAGTGACCAAAGGCTTCAAATCGACGATGCCGGCTATGCAAAAATACGTGAAAATTCCGATGTCCTGAAATGCAGCCCAACGTATCGGAATCGGTTAATACACACACGAAAACATCACCAAAGGTGTACAGAAGTCATAGTTTGGTCTATTAGGGCCATTATGGCAGTCAGAGGTTGAAGTGACCAAAGGCTTCAAATCGACGATGCCGGCTATGCAAAAATACGTGAAAATTCCGATGTCCTGAAATGCAGCCCAACGTATCGGAATCGGTTAATACACACACGAAAACATCACCAAAGGTGTACAGAAGTCATAGTTTGGTCTATTAGGGCCATTATGGCAGTCAGAGGTTGAAGTGACCAAAGGCTTCAAATCGACGATGCCGGCTATGCAAAAATACGTGAAAATTCCGATGTCCTGAAATGCAGCCCAACGTATCGGAATCGGTTAATACACACACGAAAACATCACCAAAGGTGTACAGAAGTCATAGTTTGGTCTATTAGGGCCATTATGGCAGTCAGAGGTTGAAGTGACCAAAGGCTTCAAATCGACGATGCCGGCTATGCAAAAATACGTGAAAATTCCGATGTCCTGAAATGAAGCCCAACGTATCGGAATCTGTTAATACACACACGAAAACATCACCAAAGGTGTACAGAAGTCATAGTTTGGTCTATTAGGGCCATTATGGCAGTCAGAGGTTGAAGTGACCAAAGGCTTCAAATCGACGATGCCGGCTATGCAAAAATACGTGAAAATTCCGATGTCCTGAAATGCAGCCCAACGTATCGGAATCGGTTAATACACACACGAAAACATCACCAAAGGTGTACAGAAGTCATAGTTTGGTCTATTAGGGCCATTATGGCAGTCAGAGGTTGAAGTGACCAAAGGCTTCAAATCGACGATGCCGGCTATGCAAAAATACGTGAAAATTCCGATGTCCTGAAATGAAGCCCAACGTATCGGAATACACACACGAAAACATCACCAAAGGTGTACAGAAGTCATAGTTTGGTCTATTAGGGCCATTATGGCAGTCAGAGGTTGAAGTGACCAAAGGCTTCAAATCGACGATGCCGGCTATGCAAAAATACGTGAAAATTCCGATGTCACGGAATGCAGCCCAACGTATCGGAATCTGTTAATACACACACGAAAACATCACCAAAGGTGTACAGAAGTCATAGTTTGGTCTATTAGGGCCATTATGGCAGTCAGAGGTTGAAGTGACCAAAGGCTTCAAATCGACGATGCCGGCTATGCAAAAATACGTGAAAATTCCGATGTCACGGAATGCAGCCCAACGTATCGGAATCTGTTAATACACACACGAAAACATCACCAAAGGTGTACAGAAGTCATAGTTTGGTCTATTAGGGCCATTATGGCAGTCAGAGGTTGAAGTGACCAAAGGCTTCAAATCGACGATGCCGGCTATGCAAAAATACGTGAAAATTCCGATGTCACGGAATGCAGCCCAACGTATCGGAATCGGTTAATACACACACGAAAACATCACCAAAGGTGTACAGAAGTCATAGTTTGGTCTATTAGGGCCATTATGGCAGTCAGAGGTTGAAGTGACCAAAGGCTTCAAATCGACGATGCCGGCTATGCAAAAATACGTGAAAATTCCGATGTCCTGAAATGCAGCCCAACGTATCGGAATCGGTTAATACACACACGAAAACATCACCAAAGGTGTACAGAAGTCATAGTTTGGTCAATTAGGGCCATTATGGCAGTCAGAGGTTGAAGTGACCAAAGGCTTCAAATCGACGATGCCGGCTATGCAAAAATACGTGAAAATTCCGATGTCCTGAAATGCAGCCCAACGTATCGGAATCGGTTAATACACACACGAAAACATCACCAAAGGTGTACAGAAGTCATAGTTTGGTCTATTAGGGCCATTATGGCAGTCAGAGGTTGAAGTGACCAAAGGCTTCAAATCGACGATGCCGTCTATGCAAAAATACGTGAAAATTCCGATGTCCTGAAATGCAGCCCAACGTATCGGAATCGGTTAATACACACACGAAAACATCACCAAAGGTGTACAGAAGTCATAGTTTGGTCTATTAGGGCCATTATGGTAGTCAGAGGTTGAAGTGACCAAAGGCTTCAAATCGACGATGCCGGCTATGCAAAAATACGTGAAAATTCCGATGTCCTGAAATGCAGCCCAACGTATCGGAATCGGTTAATACACACACGAAAACATCACCAAAGGTGTACAGAAGTCATAGTTTGGTCTATTAGGGCCATTATGGCAGTCAGAGGTTGAAGTGACCAAAGGCTTCAAATCGACGATGCCGGCTATGGAAAAATACGTGAAAATTCCGATGTCACGGAATGCAGCCCAACGTATCAGAATCGGTTAATACACACACGAAAACATCACCAAAGGTGTACAGAAGTCATAGTTTGGTCTATTAGGGCCATTATGGCAGTCAGAGGTTGAAGTGACCAAAGGCTTCAAATCGACGATGCCGGCTATGCAAAAATACGTGAAAATTCCGATGTCCTGAAATGCAGCCCAACTTATCGGAATCGGTTAATACACACACGAAAACATCACCAAAGGTGTACAGAAGTCATAGTTTGGTCTATTAGGGCCATTATGGCAGTCAGAGGTTGAAGTGACCAAAGGCTTCAAATCGACGATGCCGGCTATGCAAAAATACGTGAAAATTCCGATTTCCTGAAATGCAGCCCAACTTATCGGAATCTGTTAATACACACACGAAAACATCACCAAAGGTGTACAGAAGTCATAGTTTGGTCTATTAGGGCCATTATGGCAGTCAGAGGTTGAAGTGACCAAAGGCTTCAAATCGACGATGCCGGCTATGCAAAAATACGTGAAAATTCCGATGTCACGGAATGCAGCCCAACGTATCAGAATCGGTTAATACACACACGAAAACATCACCAAAGGTGTACAGAAGTCATAGTTTGGTCTATTAGGGCCATTATGGCAGTCAGAGGTTGAAGTGACCAAAGGCTTCAAATCGACGATGCCGGCTATGCAAAAATACGTGAAAATTCCGATGTCCTGAAATGCAGCCCAACGTATCAGAATCGGTTAATACACACACGAAAACATCACCAAAGGTGTACAGAAGTCATAGTTTGGTCTATTAGGGCCATTATGGCAGTCAGAGGTTGAAGTGACCAAAGGCTTCAAATCGACGATGCCGGCTATGCAAAAATACGTGAAAATTCCGATGTCCTGAAATGCAGAACAACTTATCGGAATCTTTTAATACACACACGAAAACATCACCAAAGGTGTACAGAAGTCATAGTTTGGTCTATTAGGGCCATTATGGCAGTCAGAGGTTGAAGTGACCAAAGGCTTCAAATCGACGATGCCGGCTATGCAAAAATACGTGAAAATTCCGATGTCACGGAATGCAGCCCAACTTATCGGAATCGGTTAATACACACACGAAAACATCACCAAAGGTGTACAGAAGTCATAGTTTGGTCTATTAGGGCCATTATGGCAGTCAGAGGTTGAAGTGACCAAAGGCTTCAAATCGACGATGCCGGCTATGCAAAAATACGTGAAAGTTCCGATGTCCTGAAATGCAGCCCAACTTATCGGAATCGGTTAATACACACACGAAAACATCACCAAAGGTGTACAGAAGTCATAGTTTGGTCTATTAGGGCCATTATGGCAGTCAGAGGTTGAAGTGACCAAAGGCTTCAAATCGACGATGCCGGCTATGCAAAAATACGTGAAAATTCCGATGTCCTGAAATGCAGCCCAACGTATCAGAATCGGTTAATACACACACGAAAACATCACCAAAGGTGTACAGAAGTCATAGTTTGGTCTATTAGGGCCATTATGGCAGTCAGAGGTTGAAGTGACCAAAGGCTTCAAATCGACGATGCCGGCTATGGAAAAATACGTGAAAATTCCGATGTCACGGAATGCAGCCCAACGTATCAGAATCGGTTAATACACACACGAAAACATCACCAAAGGTGTACAGAAGTCATAGTTTGGTCTATTAGGGCCATTATGGCAGTCAGAGGTTGAAGTGACCAAAGGCTTCAAATCGACGATGCCGGCTATGGAAAAATACGTGAAAATTCCGATGTCACGGAATGCAGCCCAACGTATCAGAATCGGTTAATACACACACGAAAACATCACCAAAGGTGTACAGAAGTCATAGTTTGGTCTATTAGGGCCATTATGGCAGTCAGAGGTTGAAGTGACCAAAGGCTTCAAATCGACGATGCCGGCTATGCAAAAATACGTGAAAATTCCGATGTCCTGAAATGCAGCCCAACGTATCGGAATCGGTTAATACACACACGAAAACATCACCAAAGGTGTACAGAAGTCATAGTTTGGTCTATTAGGGCCATTATGGCAGTCAGAGGTTGAAGTGACCAAAGGCTTCAAATCGACGATGCCGGCTATGCAAAAATACGTGAAAATTCCGATGTCCTGAAATGCAGCCCAACTTATCGGAATTTGTTAATACACACACGAAAACATCACCAAAGGTGTACAGAAGTCATAGTTTGGTCTATTAGGGCCATTATGGCAGTCAGAGGTTGAAGTGACCAAAGGCTTCAAATCGACGATGCCGGCTATGCAAAAATACGTGAAAATTCCGATGTCACGGAATGCAGCCCAACGTATCAGAATCGGTTAATACACACACGAAAACATCACCAAAGGTGTACAGAAGTCATAGTTTGGTCTATTAGGGCCATTATGGCAGTCAGAGGTTGAAGTGACCAAAGGCTTCAAATCGACGATGCCGGCTATGCAAAAATACGTGAAAATTCCGATGTCCTGAAATGCAGCCCAACGTATCAGAATCGGTTAATACACACACGAAAACATCACCAAAGGTGTACAGAAGTCATAGTTTGGTCTATTGGGGCCATTATGGCAGTCAGAGGTTGAAGTGACCAAAGGCTTCAAATCGACGATGCCGGCTATGCAAAAATACGTGAAAATTCCGATGTCCTGAAATGCAGAACAACTTATCGGAATCTTTTAATACACACACGAAAACATCACCAAAGGTGTACAGAAGTCATAGTTTGGTCTATTAGGGCCATTATGGCAGTCAGAGGTTGAAGTGACCAAAGGCTTCAAATCGACGATGCCGGCTATGCAAAAATACGTGAAAATTCCGATGTCACGGAATGCAGCCCAACTTATCGGAATCGGTTAATACACACACGAAAACATCACCAAAGGTGTACAGAAGTCATAGTTTGGTCTATTAGGGCCATTATGGCAGTCAGAGGTTGAAGTGACCAAAGGCTTCAAATCGACGATGCCGGCTATGCAAAAATACGTGAAAATTCCGATGTCCTGAAATGCAGCCCAACTTATCGGAATCGGTTAATACACACACGAAAACATCACCAAAGGTGTACAGAAGTCATAGTTTGGTTTATTAGGGCCATTATGGCAGTCAGAGGTTGAAGTGACCAAAGGCTTCAAATCGACGATGCCGGCTATGGAAAAATACGTGAAAATTCCGATGTCACGGAATGCAGCCCAACGTATCAGAATCGGTTAATACACACACGAAAACATCACCAAAGGTGTACAGAAGTCATAGTTTGGTCTATTAGGGCCATTATGGCAGTCAGAGGTTGAAGTGACCAAAGGCTTCAAATCGACGATGCCGGCTATGCAAAAATACGTGAAAATTCCGATGTCACGGAATGCAGCCCAACTTATCGGAATCGGTTAATACACACACGAAAACATCACCAAAGGTGTACAGAAGTCATAGTTTGGTCTATTAGGGCCATTATGGCAGTCAGAGGTTGAAGTGACCAAAGGCTTCAAATCGACGATGCCGGCTATGCAAAAATACGTGAAAATTCCGATGTCCTGAAATGCAGCCCAACTTATCGGAATCGGTTAATACACACACGAAAACATCACCAAAGGTGTACAGAAGTCATAGTTTGGTCTATTAGGGCCATTATGGCAGTCAGAGGTTGAAGTGACCAAAGGCTTCAAATCGACGATGCCGGCTATGCAAAAATACGTGAAAATTCCGATGTCCTGAAATGCAGCCCAACTTATCGGAATCTGTTAATACACACACGAAAACATCACCAAAGGTGTACAGAAGTCATAGTTTGGTCTATTAGGGCCATTATGGCAGTCAGAGGTTGAAGTGACCAAAGGCTTCAAATCGACGATGCCGGCTATGCAAAAATACGTGAAAATTCCGATGTCACGGAATGCAGCCCAACGTATCAGAATCGGTTAATACACACACGAAAACATCACCAAAGGTGTACAGAAGTCATAGTTTGGTCTATTAGGGCCATTATGGCAGTCAGAGGTTGAAGTGACCAAAGGCTTCAAATCGACGATGCCGGCTATGCAAAAATACGTGAAAATTCCGATGTCCTGAAATGCAGAACAACTTATCGGAATCTTTTAATACACACACGAAAACATCACCAAAGGTGTACAGAAGTCATAGTTTGGTCTATTAGGGCCATTATGGCAGTCAGAGGTTGAAGTGACCAAAGGCTTCAAATCGACGATGCCGGCTATGCAAAAATACGTGAAAATTCCGATGTCACGGAATGCAGCCCAACTTATCGGAATCGGTTAATACACACACGAAAACATCACCAAAGGTGTACAGAAGTCATAGTTTGGTCTATTAGGGCCATTATGGCAGTCAGAGGTTGAAGTGACCAAAGGCTTCAAATCGACGATGCCGGCTATGCAAAAATACGTGAAAATTCCGATGTCCTGAAATGCAGCCCAACTTATCGGAATCGGTTAATACACACACGAAAACATCACCAAAGGTGTACAGAAGTCATAGTTTGGTTTATTAGGGCCATTATGGCAGTCAGAGGTTGAAGTGACCAAAGGCTTCAAATCGACGATGCCGGCTATGGAAAAATACGTGAAAATTCCGATGTCACGGAATGCAGCCCAACGTATCAGAATCGGTTAATACACACACGAAAACATCACCAAAGGTGTACAGAAGTCATAGTTTGGTCTATTAGGGCCATTATGGCAGTCAGAGGTTGAAGTGACCAAAGGCTTCAAATCGACGATGCCGGCTATGCAAAAATACGTGAAAATTCCGATGTCACGGAATGCAGCCCAACTTATCGGAATCGGTTAATACACACACGAAAACATCACCAAAGGTGTACAGAAGTCATAGTTTGGTCTATTAGGGCCATTATGGCAGTCAGAGGTTGAAGTGACCAAAGGCTTCAAATCGACGATGCCGGCTATGCAAAAATACGTGAAAATTCCGATGTCCTGAAATGCAGCCCAACTTATCGGAATCGGTTAATACACACACGAAAACATCACCAAAGGTGTACAGAAGTCATAGTTTGGTCTATTAGGGCCATTATGGCAGTCAGAGGTTGAAGTGACCAAAGGCTTCAAATCGACGATGCCGGCTATGCAAAAATACGTGAAAATTCCGATGTCCTGAAATGCAGCCCAACTTATCGGAATCTTTTAATACACACACGAAAACATCACCAAAGGTGTACAGAAGTCATAGTTTGGTCTATTAGGGCCATTATGGCAGTCAGAGGTTGAAGTGACCAAAGGCTTCAAATCGACGATGCCGGCTATGCAAAAATACGTGAAAATTCCGATGTCACGGAATGCAGCCCAACGTATCAGAATCGGTTAATACACACACGAAAACATCACCAAAGGTGTACAGAAGTCATAGTTTGGTCTATTAGGGCCATTATGGCAGTCAGAGGTTGAAGTGACCAAAGGCTTCAAATCGACGATGCCGGCTATGCAAAAATACGTGAAAATTCCGATGTCCTGAAATGCAGAACAACTTATCGGAATCTTTTAATACACACACGAAAACATCACCAAAGGTGTACAGAAGTCATAGTTTGGTCTATTAGGGCCATTATGGCAGTCAGAGGTTGAAGTGACCAAAGGCTTCAAATCGACGATGCCGGCTATGCAAAAATACGTGAAAATTCCGATGTCACGGAATGCAGCCCAACTTATCGGAATCGGTTAATACACACACGAAAACATCACCAAAGGTGTACAGAAGTCATAGTTTGGTCTATTAGGGCCATTATGGCAGTCAGAGGTTGAAGTGACCAAAGGCTTCAAATCGACGATGCCGGCTATGCAAAAATACGTGAAAATTCCGATGTCCTGAAATGCAGCCCAACTTATCGGAATCGGTTAATACACACACGAAAACATCACCAAAGGTGTACAGAAGTCATAGTTTGGTTTATTAGGGCCATTATGGCAGTCAGAGGTTGAAGTGACCAAAGGCTTCAAATCGACGATGCCGGCTATGCAAAAATACGTGAAAATTTCGATGTCCTGAAATGCAGCCCAACGTATCAGAATCGGTTAATACACACACGAAAACATCACCAAAGGTGTACAGAAGTCATAGTTTGGTCTATTAGGGCCATTATGGCAGTCAGAGGTTGAAGTGACCAAAGGCTTCAAATCGACGATGCCGGCTATGCAAAAATACGTGAAAATTCCGATGTCCTGAAATGCAGCCCAACTTATCGGAATCGGTTAATACACACACGAAAACATCACCAAAGGTGTACAGAAGTCATAGTTTGGTCTATTAGGGCCATTATGGCAGTCAGAGGTTGAAGTGACCAAAGGCTTCAAATCGACGATGCCGGCTATGCAAAAATACGTGAAAATTCCGATGTCCTGAAATGCAGCCCAACTTATCGGAATCGGTTAATACACACACGAAAACATCACCAAAGGTGTACAGAAGTCATAGTTTGGTTTATTAGGGCCAATATGGCAGTCAGAGGTTGAAGTGACCAAAGGCTTCAAATCGACGATGCCGGCTATGCAAAAATACGTGAAAGTTCCGATGTCCTGAAATGCAGCCCAACGTATCAGAATCGGTTAATACACACACGAAAACATCACCAAAGGTGTACAGAAGTCATAGTTTGGTCTATTAGGGCCATTATGGCAGTCAGAGGTTGAAGTGACCAAAGGCTTCAAATCGACGATGCCGGCTATGCAAAAATACGTGAAAATTCCGATGTCACGGAATGCAGCCCAACTTATCGGAATCGGTTAATACACACACGAAAACATCACCAAAGGTGTACAGAAGTCATAGTTTGGTCTATTAGGGCCATTATGGCAGTCAGAGGTTGAAGTGACCAAAGGCTTCAAATCGACGATGCCGGCTATGCAAAAATACGTGAAAATTCCGATGTCCTGAAATGCAGCCCAACTTATCGGAATCGGTTAATACACACACGAAAACATCACCAAAGGTGTACAGAAGTCATAGTTTGGTTTATTAGGGCCATTATGGCAGTCAGAGGTTGAAGTGACCAAAGGCTTCAAATCGACGATGCCGGCTATGGAAAAATACGTGAAAATTCCGATGTCACGGAATGCAGCCCAACGTATCAGAATCGGTTAATACACACACGAAAACATCACCAAAGGTGTACAGAAGTCATAGTTTGGTCTATTAGGGCCATTATGGCAGTCAGAGGTTGAAGTGACCAAAGGCTTCAAATCGACGATGCCGGCTATGCAAAAATACGTGAAAATTCCGATGTCACGGAATGCAGCCCAACTTATCGGAATCGGTTAATACACACACGAAAACATCACCAAAGGTGTACAGAAGTCATAGTTTGGTCTATTAGGGCCATTATGGCAGTCAGAGGTTGAAGTGACCAAAGGCTTCAAATCGACGATGCCGGCTATGCAAAAATACGTGAAAATTCCGATGTCCTGAAATGCAGCCCAACTTATCGGAATCGGTTAATACACACACGAAAACATCACCAAAGGTGTACAGAAGTCATAGTTTGGTCTATTAGGGCCATTATGGCAGTCAGAGGTTGAAGTGACCAAAGGCTTCAAATCGACGATGCCGGCTATGCAAAAATACGTGAAAATTCCGATGTCCTGAAATGCAGCCCAACTTATCGGAATCTGTTAATACACACACGAAAACATCACCAAAGGTGTACAGAAGTCATAGTTTGGTCTATTAGGGCCATTATGGCAGTCAGAGGTTGAAGTGACCAAAGGCTTCAAATCGACGATGCCGGCTATGCAAAAATACGTGAAAATTCCGATGTCACGGAATGCAGCCCAACGTATCAGAATCGGTTAATACACACACGAAAACATCACCAAAGGTGTACAGAAGTCATAGTTTGGTCTATTAGGGCCATTATGGCAGTCAGAGGTTGAAGTGACCAAAGGCTTCAAATCGACGATGCCGGCTATGCAAAAATACGTGAAAATTCCGATGTCCTGAAATGCAGAACAACTTATCGGAATCTTTTAATACACACACGAAAACATCACCAAAGGTGTACAGAAGTCATAGTTTGGTCTATTAGGGCCATTATGGCAGTCAGAGGTTGAAGTGACCAAAGGCTTCAAATCGACGATGCCGGCTATGCAAAAATACGTGAAAATTCCGATGTCACGGAATGCAGCCCAACTTATCGGAATCGGTTAATACACACACGAAAACATCACCAAAGGTGTACAGAAGTCATAGTTTGGTCTATTAGGGCCATTATGGCAGTCAGAGGTTGAAGTGACCAAAGGCTTCAAATCGACGATGCCGGCTATGCAAAAATACGTGAAAATTCCGATGTCCTGAAATGCAGCCCAACTTATCGGAATCGGTTAATACACACACGAAAACATCACCAAAGGTGTACAGAAGTCATAGTTTGGTTTATTAGGGCCATTATGGCAGTCAGAGGTTGAAGTGACCAAAGGCTTCAAATCGACGATGCCGGCTATGGAAAAATACGTGAAAATTCCGATGTCACGGAATGCAGCCCAACGTATCAGAATCGGTTAATACACACACGAAAACATCACCAAAGGTGTACAGAAGTCATAGTTTGGTCTATTAGGGCCATTATGGCAGTCAGAGGTTGAAGTGACCAAAGGCTTCAAATCGACGATGCCGGCTATGCAAAAATACGTGAAAATTCCGATGTCACGGAATGCAGCCCAACTTATCGGAATCGGTTAATACACACACGAAAACATCACCAAAGGTGTACAGAAGTCATAGTTTGGTCTATTAGGGCCATTATGGCAGTCAGAGGTTGAAGTGACCAAAGGCTTCAAATCGACGATGCCGGCTATGCAAAAATACGTGAAAATTCCGATGTCCTGAAATGCAGCCCAACTTATCGGAATCGGTTAATACACACACGAAAACATCACCAAAGGTGTACAGAAGTCATAGTTTGGTCTATTAGGGCCATTATGGCAGTCAGAGGTTGAAGTGACCAAAGGCTTCAAATCGACGATGCCGGCTATGCAAAAATACGTGAAAATTCCGATGTCCTGAAATGCAGCCCAACTTATCGGAATCTGTTAATACACACACGAAAACATCACCAAAGGTGTACAGAAGTAATAGTTTGGTCTATTAGGGCCATTATGGCAGTCAGAGGTTGAAGTGACCAAAGGCTTCAAATCGACGATGCCGGCTATGCAAAAATACGTGAAAATTCCGATGTCACGGAATGCAGCCCAACGTATCAGAATCGGTTAATACACACACGAAAACATCACCAAAGGTGTACAGAAGTCATAGTTTGGTCTATTAGGGCCATTATGGCAGTCAGAGGTTGAAGTGACCAAAGGCTTCAAATCGACGATGCCGGCTATGCAAAAATACGTGAAAATTCCGATGTCCTGAAATGCAGAACAACTTATCGGAATCTTTTAATACACACACGAAAACATCACCAAAGGTGTACAGAAGTCATAGTTTGGTCTATTAGGGCCATTATGGCAGTCAGAGGTTGAAGTGACCAAAGGCTTCAAATCGACGATGCCGGCTATGCAAAAATACGTGAAAATTCCGATGTCACGGAATGCAGCCCAACTTATCGGAATCGGTTAATACACACACGAAAACATCACCAAAGGTGTACAGAAGTCATAGTTTGGTCTATTAGGGCCATTATGGCAGTCAGAGGTTGAAGTGACCAAAGGCTTCAAATCGACGATGCCGGCTATGCAAAAATACGTGAAAATTCCGATGTCCTGAAATGCAGCCCAACTTATCGGAATCGGTTAATACACACACGAAAACATCACCAAAGGTGTACAGAAGTCATAGTTTGGTTTATTAGGGCCATTATGGCAGTCAGAGGTTGAAGTGACCAAAGGCTTCAAATCGACGATGCCGGCTATGCAAAAATACGTGAAAATTTCGATGTCCTGAAATGCAGCCCAACGTATCAGAATCGGTTAATACACACACGAAAACATCACCAAAGGTGTACAGAAGTCATAGTTTGGTCTATTAGGGCCATTATGGCAGTCAGAGGTTGAAGTGACCAAAGGCTTCAAATCGACGATGCCGGCTATGCAAAAATACGTGAAAATTCCGATGTCCTGAAATGCAGCCCAACTTATCGGAATCGGTTAATACACACACGAAAACATCACCAAAGGTGTACAGAAGTCATAGTTTGGTCTATTAGGGCCATTATGGCAGTCAGAGGTTGAAGTGACCAAAGGCTTCAAATCGACGATGCCGGCTATGCAAAAATACGTGAAAATTCCGATGTCCTGAAATGCAGCCCAACTTATCGGAATCGGTTAATACACACACGAAAACATCACCAAAGGTGTACAGAAGTCATAGTTTGGTTTATTAGGGCCAATATGGCAGTCAGAGGTTGAAGTGACCAAAGGCTTCAAATCGACGATGCCGGCTATGCAAAAATACGTGAAAGTTCCGATGTCCTGAAATGCAGCCCAACGTATCAGAATCGGTTAATACACACACGAAAACATCACCAAAGGTGTACAGAAGTCATAGTTTGGTCTATTAGGGCCATTATGGCAGTCAGAGGTTGAAGTGACCAAAGGCTTCAAATCGACGATGCCGGCTATGCAAAAATACGTGAAAATTCCGATGTCCTGAAATGCAGCCCAACGTATCAGAATCGGTTAATACACACACGAAAACATCACCAAAGGTGTACAGAAGTCATAGTTTGGTCTATTAGGGCCATTATGGCAGTCAGAGGTTGAAGTGACCAAAGGCTTCAAATCGACGATGCCGGCTATGCAAAAATACGTGAAAATTCCGATGTCCTGAAATGCAGCCCAACTTATCGGAATCGGTTAATACACACACGAAAACATCACCAAAGGTGTACAGAAGTCATAGTTTGGTTTATTAGGGCCATTATGGCAGTCAGAGGTTGAAGTGACCAAAGGCTTCAAATCGACGATGCCGGCTATGCAAAAATACGTGAAAATTTCGATGTCCTGAAATGCAGCCCAACGTATCACACACGAAAACATCACCAAAGATTTACAGAAGTCATAGTTTGGTCTATTAGGGCCATTATGGCAGTCAGAGGTTGAAGTGACCAAAGGCTTCAAATCGACGATGCCGGCTATGCAAAAATACGTGAAAATTCCGATGTCACGGAATGCAGCCCAACGTATCAGAATCGGTTAATACACACACGAAAACATCACCAAAGGTGTACAGAAGTCATAGTTTGGTCTATTAGGGCCATTATGGCAGTCAGAGGTTGAAGTGACCAAAGGCTTCAAATCGACGATGCCGGCTATGCAAAAATACGTGAAAATTCCGATGTCACGGAATGCAGCCCAACTTATCGGAATCGGTTAATACACACACGAAAACATCACCAAAGGTGTACAGAAGTCATAGTTTGGTCTATTAGGGCCATTATGGCAGTCAGAGGTTGAAGTGACCAAAGGCTTCAAATCGACGATGCCGGCTATGCAAAAATACGTGAAAATTCCGATGTCCTGAAATGCAGCCCAACTTATCGGAATCGGTTAATACACACACGAAAACATCACCAAAGGTGTACAGAAGTCATAGTTTGGTCTATTAGGGCCAATATGGCAGTCAGAGGTTGAAGTGACCAAAGGCTTCAAATCGACGATGCCGGCTATGCAAAAATACGTGAAAATTCCGATGTCACGGAATGCAGCCCAACGTATCAGAATCGGTTAATACACACACGAAAACATCACCAAAGGTGTACAGAAGTCATAGTTTGGTCTATTAGGGCCATTATGGCAGTCAGAGGTTGAAGTGACCAAAGGCTTCAAATCGACGATGCCGGCTATGCAAAAATACGTGAAAATTCCGATGTCACGGAATGCAGCCCAACTTATCGGAATCGGTTAATACACACACGAAAACATCACCAAAGGTGTACAGAAGTCATAGTTTGGTCTATTAGGGCCATTATGGCAGTCAGAGGTTGAAGTGACCAAAGGCTTCAAATCGACGATGCCGGCTATGCAAAAATACGTGAAAATTCCGATGTCCTGAAATGCAGCCCAACTTATCGGAATCGGTTAATACACACACGAAAACATCACCAAAGGTGTACAGAAGTCATAGTTTGGTCTATTAGGGCCATTATGGCAGTCAGAGGTTGAAGTGACCAAAGGCTTCAAATCGACGATGCCGGCTATGCAAAAATACGTGAAAATTCCGATGTCCTGAAATGCAGCCCAACTTATCGGAATCGGTTAATACACACACGAAAACATCACCAAAGGTGTACAGAAGTCATAGTTTGGTCTATTAGGGCCATTATGGCAGTCAGAGGTTGAAGTGACCAAATGCTTCAAATCGACGATGCCGGCTATGCAAAAATACGTGAAAATTCCGATGTCCTGAAATGCAGCCCAACGTATCAGAATCGGTTAATACACACACGAAAACATCACCAAAGGTGTACAGAAGTCATAGTTTGGTCTATTAGGGCCATTATGGCAGTCAGAGGTTGAAGTGACCAAAGGCTTCAAATCGACGATGCCGGCTATGCAAAAATACGTGAAAATTCCGATGTCACGGAATGCAGCCCAACTTATCGGAATCGGTTAATACACACACGAAAACATCACCAAAGGTGTACAGAAGTCATAGTTTGGTCTATTAGGGCCATTATGGCAGTCAGAGGTTGAAGTGACCAAAGGCTTCAAATCGACGATGCCGGCTATGCAAAAATACGTGAAAATTCCGATGTCACGGAATGCAGCCCAACTTATCGGAATCGGTTAATACACACACGAAAACATCACCAAAGGTGTACAGAAGTCATAGTTTGGTTTATTAGGGCCAATATGGCAGTCAGAGGTTGAAGTGACCAAAGGCTTCAAATCGACGATGCCGGCTATGCAAAAATACGTGAAAATTCCGATGTCACGGAATGCAGCCCAACGTATCAGAATCGGTTAATACACACACGAAAACATCACCAAAGGTGTACAGAAGTCATAGTTTGGTCTATTAGGGCCATTATGGCAGTCAGAGGTTGAAGTGACCAAAGGCTTCAAATCGACGATGCCGGCTATGCAAAAATACGTGAAAATTCCGATGTCACGGAATGCAGCCCAACTTATCGGAATCGGTTAATACACACACGAAAACATCACCAAAGGTGTACAGAAGTCATAGTTTGGTCTATTAGGGCCATTATGGCAGTCAGAGGTTGAAGTGACCAAAGGCTTCAAATCGACGATGCCGGCTATGCAAAAATACGTGAAAATTCCGATGTCCTGAAATGCAGCCCAACTTATCGGAATCGGTTAATACACACACGAAAACATCACCAAAGGTGTACAGAAGTCATAGTTTGGTCTATTAGGGCCATTATGGCAGTCAGAGGTTGAAGTGACCAAAGGCTTCAAATCGACGATGCCGGCTATGCAAAAATACGTGAAAATTCCGATGTCCTGAAATGCAGCCCAACTTATCGGAATCGGTTAATACACACACGAAAACATCACCAAAGGTGTACAGAAGTCATAGTTTGGTCTATTAGGGCCATTATGGCAGTCAGAGGTTGAAGTGACCAAATGCTTCAAATCGACGATGCCGGCTATGCAAAAATACGTGAAAATTCCGATGTCCTGAAATGCAGCCCAACGTATCAGAATCGGTTAATACACACACGAAAACATCACCAAAGGTGTACAGAAGTCATAGTTTGGTCTATTAGGGCCATTATGGCAGTCAGAGGTTGAAGTGACCAAAGGCTTCAAATCGACGATGCCGGCTATGCAAAAATACGTGAAAATTCCGATGTCACGGAATGCAGCCCAACTTATCGGAATCGGTTAATACACACACGAAAACATCACCAAAGGTGTACAGAAGTCATAGTTTGGTCTATTAGGGCCATTATGGCAGTCAGAGGTTGAAGTGACCAAAGGCTTCAAATCGACGATGCCGGCTATGCAAAAATACGTGAAAATTCCGATGTCCTGAAATGCAGCCCAACTTATCGGAATCGGTTAATACACACACGAAAACATCACCAAAGGTGTACAGAAGTCATAGTTTGGTTTATTAGGGCCAATATGGCAGTCAGAGGTTGAAGTGACCAAAGGCTTCAAATCGACGATGCCGGCTATGCAAAAATACGTGAAAATTCCGATGTCACGGAATGCAGCCCAACGTATCAGAATCGGTTAATACACACACGAAAACATCACCAAAGGTGTACAGAAGTCATAGTTTGGTCTATTAGGGCCATTATGGCAGTCAGAGGTTGAAGTGACCAAAGGCTTCAAATCGACGATGCCGGCTATGCAAAAATACGTGAAAATTCCGATGTCCTGAAATGCAGCCCAACGTATCACACACGAAAACATCACCAAAGATTTACAGAAGTCATAGTTTGGTTTATTAGGGCCATTATGGCAGTCAGAGGTTGAAGTGACCAAAGGCTTCAAATCGACGATGCCGGCTATGCAAAAATACGTGAAAGTTCCGATGTCCTGAAATGCAGCCCAACGTATCAGAATCGGTTAATACACACACGAAAACATCACCAAAGGTGTACAGAAGTCATAGTTTGGTCTATTAGGGCCATTATGGCAGTCAGAGGTTGAAGTGACCAAAGGCTTCAAATCGACGATGCCGGCTATGCAAAAATACGTGAAAATTCCGATGTCCTGAAATGCAGCCCAACGTATCAGAATCGGTTAATACACACACGAAAACATCACCAAAGGTGTACAGAAGTCATAGTTTGGTCTATTAGGGCCATTATGGCAGTCAGAGGTTGAAGTGACCAAAGGCTTCAAATCGACGATGCCGGCTATGCAAAAATACGTGAAAATTTCGATGTCCTGAAATGCAGCCCAACGTATCACACACGAAAACATCACCAAAGATTTACAGAAGTCATAGTTTGGTCTATTAGGGCCATTATGGCAGTCAGAGGTTGAAGTGACCAAAGGCTTCAAATCGACGATGCCGGCTATGCAAAAATACGTGAAAATTCCGATGTCCTGAAATGCAGCCCAACGTATCAGAATCGGTTAATACACACACGAAAACATCACCAAAGGTGTACAGAAGTCATAGTTTGGTCTATTAGGGCCATTATGGCAGTCAGAGGTTGAAGTGACCAAAGGCTTCAAATCGACGATGCCGGCTATGCAAAAATACGTGAAAATTCCGATGTCACGGAATGCAGCCCAACTTATCGGAATCGGTTAATACACACACGAAAACATCACCAAAGGTGTACAGAAGTCATAGTTTGGTCTATTAGGGCCATTATGGCAGTCAGAGGTTGAAGTGACCAAAGGCTTCAAATCGACGATGCCGGCTATGCAAAAATACGTGAAAATTCCGATGTCCTGAAATGCAGCCCAACTTATCGGAATCGGTTAATACACACACGAAAACATCACCAAAGGTGTACAGAAGTCATAGTTTGGTTTATTAGGGCCAATATGGCAGTCAGAGGTTGAAGTGACCAAAGGCTTCAAATCGACGATGCCGGCTATGCAAAAATACGTGAAAATTCCGATGTCACGGAATGCAGCCCAACGTATCAGAATCGGTTAATACACACACGAAAACATCACCAAAGGTGTACAGAAGTCATAGTTTGGTCTATTAGGGCCATTATGGCAGTCAGAGGTTGAAGTGACCAAAGGCTTCAAATCGACGATGCCGGCTATGCAAAAATACGTGAAAATTCCGATGTCACGGAATGCAGCCCAACTTATCGGAATCGGTTAATACACACACGAAAACATCACCAAAGGTGTACAGAAGTCATAGTTTGGTCTATTAGGGCCATTATGGCAGTCAGAGGTTGAAGTGACCAAAGGCTTCAAATCGACGATGCCGGCTATGCAAAAATACGTGAAAATTCCGATGTCCTGAAATGCAGCCCAACGTATCAGAATCGGTTAATACACACACGAAAACATCACCAAAGGTGTACAGAAGTCATAGTTTGGTCTATTAGGGCCATTATGGCAGTCAGAGGTTGAAGTGACCAAAGGCTTCAAATCGACGATGCCGGCTATGCAAAAATACGTGAAAATTCCGATGTCCTGAAATGCAGCCCAACTTATCGGAATCGGTTAATACACACACGAAAACATCACCAAAGGTGTACAGAAGTCATAGTTTGGTTTATTAGGGCCATTATGGCAGTCAGAGGTTGAAGTGACCAAAGGCTTCAAATCGACGATGCCGGCTATGCAAAAATACGTGAAAATTTCGATGTCCTGAAATGCAGCCCAACGTATCACACACGAAAACATCACCAAAGATTTACAGAAGTCATAGTTTGGTCTATTAGGGCCATTATGGCAGTCAGAGGTTGAAGTGACCAAAGGCTTCAAATCGACGATGCCGGCTATGCAAAAATACGTGAAAATTCCGATGTCACGGAATGCAGCCCAACGTATCAGAATCGGTTAATACACACACGAAAACATCACCAAAGGTGTACAGAAGTCATAGTTTGGTCTATTAGGGCCATTATGGCAGTCAGAGGTTGAAGTGACCAAAGGCTTCAAATCGACGATGCCGGCTATGCAAAAATACGTGAAAATTCCGATGTCACGGAATGCAGCCCAACTTATCGGAATCGGTTAATACACACACGAAAACATCACCAAAGGTGTACAGAAGTCATAGTTTGGTCTATTAGGGCCATTATGGCAGTCAGAGGTTGAAGTGACCAAAGGCTTCAAATCGACGATGCCGGCTATGCAAAAATACGTGAAAATTCCGATGTCCTGAAATGCAGCCCAACTTATCGGAATCGGTTAATACACACACGAAAACATCACCAAAGGTGTACAGAAGTCATAGTTTGGTTTATTAGGGCCAATATGGCAGTCAGAGGTTGAAGTGACCAAAGGCTTCAAATCGACGATGCCGGCTATGCAAAAATACGTGAAAATTCCGATGTCACGGAATGCAGCCCAACGTATCAGAATCGGTTAATACACACACGAAAACATCACCAAAGGTGTACAGAAGTCATAGTTTGGTCTATTAGGGCCATTATGGCAGTCAGAGGTTGAAGTGACCAAAGGCTTCAAATCGACGATGCCGGCTATGCAAAAATACGTGAAAATTCCGATGTCACGGAATGCAGCCCAACTTATCGGAATCGGTTAATACACACACGAAAACATCACCAAAGGTGTACAGAAGTCATAGTTTGGTCTATTAGGGCCATTATGGCAGTCAGAGGTTGAAGTGACCAAAGGCTTCAAATCGACGATGCCGGCTATGCAAAAATACGTGAAAATTCCGATGTCCTGAAATGCAGCCCAACTTATCGGAATCGGTTAATACACACACGAAAACATCACCAAAGGTGTACAGAAGTCATAGTTTGGTCTATTAGGGCCATTATGGCAGTCAGAGGTTGAAGTGACCAAAGGCTTCAAATCGACGATGCCGGCTATGCAAAAATACGTGAAAATTCCGATGTCCTGAAATGCAGCCCAACTTATCGGAATCGGTTAATACACACACGAAAACATCACCAAAGGTGTACAGAAGTCATAGTTTGGTCTATTAGGGCCATTATGGCAGTCAGAGGTTGAAGTGACCAAATGCTTCAAATCGACGATGCCGGCTATGCAAAAATACGTGAAAATTCCGATGTCCTGAAATGCAGCCCAACGTATCAGAATCGGTTAATACACACACGAAAACATCACCAAAGGTGTACAGAAGTCATAGTTTGGTCTATTAGGGCCATTATGGCAGTCAGAGGTTGAAGTGACCAAAGGCTTCAAATCGACGATGCCGGCTATGCAAAAATACGTGAAAATTCCGATGTCACGGAATGCAGCCCAACTTATCGGAATCGGTTAATACACACACGAAAACATCACCAAAGGTGTACAGAAGTCATAGTTTGGTCTATTAGGGCCATTATGGCAGTCAGAGGTTGAAGTGACCAAAGGCTTCAAATCGACGATGCCGGCTATGCAAAAAATACGTGAAAATTCCGATGTCACGGAATGCAGCCCAACTTATCGGAATCGGTTAATACACACACGAAAACATCACCAAAGGTGTACAGAAGTCATAGTTTGGTTTATTAGGGCCAATATGGCAGTCAGAGGTTGAAGTGACCAAAGGCTTCAAATCGACGATGCCGGCTATGCAAAAATACGTGAAAATTCCGATGTCACGGAATGCAGCCCAACGTATCAGAATCGGTTAATACACACACGAAAACATCACCAAAGGTGTACAGAAGTCATAGTTTGGTCTATTAGGGCCATTATGGCAGTCAGAGGTTGAAGTGACCAAAGGCTTCAAATCGACGATGCCGGCTATGCAAAAATACGTGAAAATTCCGATGTCACGGAATGCAGCCCAACTTATCGGAATCGGTTAATACACACACGAAAACATCACCAAAGGTGTACAGAAGTCATAGTTTGGTCTATTAGGGCCATTATGGCAGTCAGAGGTTGAAGTGACCAAAGGCTTCAAATCGACGATGCCGGCTATGCAAAAATACGTGAAAATTCCGATGTCCTGAAATGCAGCCCAACTTATCGGAATCGGTTAATACACACACGAAAACATCACCAAAGGTGTACAGAAGTCATAGTTTGGTCTATTAGGGCCATTATGGCAGTCAGAGGTTGAAGTGACCAAAGGCTTCAAATCGACGATGCCGGCTATGCAAAAATACGTGAAAATTCCGATGTCCTGAAATGCAGCCCAACTTATCGGAATCGGTTAATACACACACGAAAACATCACCAAAGGTGTACAGAAGTCATAGTTTGGTCTATTAGGGCCATTATGGCAGTCAGAGGTTGAAGTGACCAAATGCTTCAAATCGACGATGCCGGCTATGCAAAAATACGTGAAAATTCCGATGTCCTGAAATGCAGCCCAACGTATCAGAATCGGTTAATACACACACGAAAACATCACCAAAGGTGTACAGAAGTCATAGTTTGGTCTATTAGGGCCATTATGGCAGTCAGAGGTTGAAGTGACCAAAGGCTTCAAATCGACGATGCCGGCTATGCAAAAATACGTGAAAATTCCGATGTCACGGAATGCAGCCCAACTTATCGGAATCGGTTAATACACACACGAAAACATCACCAAAGGTGTACAGAAGTCATAGTTTGGTCTATTAGGGCCATTATGGCAGTCAGAGGTTGAAGTGACCAAAGGCTTCAAATCGACGATGCCGGCTATGCAAAAATACGTGAAAATTCCGATGTCCTGAAATGCAGCCCAACTTATCGGAATCGGTTAATACACACACGAAAACATCACCAAAGGTGTACAGAAGTCATAGTTTGGTTTATTAGGGCCAATATGGCAGTCAGAGGTTGAAGTGACCAAAGGCTTCAAATCGACGATGCCGGCTATGCAAAAATACGTGAAAATTCCGATGTCACGGAATGCAGCCCAACGTATCAGAATCGGTTAATACACACACGAAAACATCACCAAAGGTGTACAGAAGTCATAGTTTGGTCTATTAGGGCCATTATGGCAGTCAGAGGTTGAAGTGACCAAAGGCTTCAAATCGACGATGCCGGCTATGCAAAAATACGTGAAAATTCCGATGTCCTGAAATGCAGCCCAACGTATCACACACGAAAACATCACCAAAGATTTACAGAAGTCATAGTTTGGTTTATTAGGGCCATTATGGCAGTCAGAGGTTGAAGTGACCAAAGGCTTCAAATCGACGATGCCGGCTATGCAAAAATACG
This sequence comes from Eristalis tenax, assembly GCA_905231855.2. NCBI lineage: Eukaryota > Metazoa > Arthropoda > Insecta > Diptera > Syrphidae > Eristalis > Eristalis tenax. The sequence goes on from CAJNIU020000120.1 coordinate 301,292, forward strand.
TGAAAATTCCGATGTCCTGAAATGCAGCCCAACGTATCAGAATCGGTTAATACACACACGAAAACATCACCAAAGGTGTACAGAAGTCATAGTTTGGTCTATTAGGGCCATTATGGCAGTCAGAGGTTGAAGTGACCAAAGGCTTCAAATCGACGATGCCGGCTATGCAAAAATACGTGAAAATTCCGATGTCCTGAAATGCAGCCCAACGTATCAGAATCGGTTAATACACACACGAAAACATCACCAAAGGTGTACAGAAGTCATAGTTTGGTCTATTAGGGCCATTATGGCAGTCAGAGGTTGAAGTGACCAAAGGCTTCAAATCGACGATGCCGGCTATGCAAAAATACGTGAAAATTTCGATGTCCTGAAATGCAGCCCAACGTATCACACACGAAAACATCACCAAAGATTTACAGAAGTCATAGTTTGGTCTATTAGGGCCATTATGGCAGTCAGAGGTTGAAGTGACCAAAGGCTTCAAATCGACGATGCCGGCTATGCAAAAATACGTGAAAATTCCGATGTCCTGAAATGCAGCCCAACGTATCAGAATCGGTTAATACACACACGAAAACATCACCAAAGGTGTACAGAAGTCATAGTTTGGTCTATTAGGGCCATTATGGCAGTCAGAGGTTGAAGTGACCAAAGGCTTCAAATCGACGATGCCGGCTATGCAAAAATACGTGAAAATTCCGATGTCACGGAATGCAGCCCAACTTATCGGAATCGGTTAATACACACACGAAAACATCACCAAAGGTGTACAGAAGTCATAGTTTGGTCTATTAGGGCCATTATGGCAGTCAGAGGTTGAAGTGACCAAAGGCTTCAAATCGACGATGCCGGCTATGCAAAAATACGTGAAAATTCCGATGTCCTGAAATGCAGCCCAACTTATCGGAATCGGTTAATACACACACGAAAACATCACCAAAGGTGTACAGAAGTCATAGTTTGGTTTATTAGGGCCAATATGGCAGTCAGAGGTTGAAGTGACCAAAGGCTTCAAATCGACGATGCCGGCTATGCAAAAATACGTGAAAATTCCGATGTCACGGAATGCAGCCCAACGTATCAGAATCGGTTAATACACACACGAAAACATCACCAAAGGTGTACAGAAGTCATAGTTTGGTCTATTAGGGCCATTATGGCAGTCAGAGGTTGAAGTGACCAAAGGCTTCAAATCGACGATGCCGGCTATGCAAAAATACGTGAAAATTCCGATGTCACGGAATGCAGCCCAACTTATCGGAATCGGTTAATACACACACGAAAACATCACCAAAGGTGTACAGAAGTCATAGTTTGGTCTATTAGGGCCATTATGGCAGTCAGAGGTTGAAGTGACCAAAGGCTTCAAATCGACGATGCCGGCTATGCAAAAATACGTGAAAATTCCGATGTCCTGAAATGCAGCCCAACGTATCAGAATCGGTTAATACACACACGAAAACATCACCAAAGGTGTACAGAAGTCATAGTTTGGTCTATTAGGGCCATTATGGCAGTCAGAGGTTGAAGTGACCAAAGGCTTCAAATCGACGATGCCGGCTATGCAAAAATACGTGAAAATTCCGATGTCCTGAAATGCAGCCCAACTTATCGGAATCGGTTAATACACACACGAAAACATCACCAAAGGTGTACAGAAGTCATAGTTTGGTTTATTAGGGCCATTATGGCAGTCAGAGGTTGAAGTGACCAAAGGCTTCAAATCGACGATGCCGGCTATGCAAAAATACGTGAAAATTTCGATGTCCTGAAATGCAGCCCAACGTATCACACACGAAAACATCACCAAAGATTTACAGAAGTCATAGTTTGGTCTATTAGGGCCATTATGGCAGTCAGAGGTTGAAGTGACCAAAGGCTTCAAATCGACGATGCCGGCTATGCAAAAATACGTGAAAATTCCGATGTCACGGAATGCAGCCCAACGTATCAGAATCGGTTAATACACACACGAAAACATCACCAAAGGTGTACAGAAGTCATAGTTTGGTCTATTAGGGCCATTATGGCAGTCAGAGGTTGAAGTGACCAAAGGCTTCAAATCGACGATGCCGGCTATGCAAAAATACGTGAAAATTCCGATGTCACGGAATGCAGCCCAACTTATCGGAATCGGTTAATACACACACGAAAACATCACCAAAGGTGTACAGAAGTCATAGTTTGGTCTATTAGGGCCATTATGGCAGTCAGAGGTTGAAGTGACCAAAGGCTTCAAATCGACGATGCCGGCTATGCAAAAATACGTGAAAATTCCGATGTCACGGAATGCAGCCCAACTTATCGGAATCGGTTAATACACACACGAAAACATCACCAAAGGTGTACAGAAGTCAAAGTTTGGTCTATTAGGGCCATTATGGCAGTCAGAGGTTGAAGTGACCAAAGGCTTCAAATCGACGATGCCGGCTATGCAAAAATACGTGAAAATTCCGATGTCCTGAAATGCAGCCCAACTTATCGGAATCGGTTAATACACACACGAAAACATCACCAAAGGTGTACAGAAGTCATAGTTTGGTCTATTAGGGCCATTATGGCAGTCAGAGGTTGAAGTGACCAAAGGCTTCAAATCGACGATGCCGGCTATGCAAAAATACGTGAAAATTCCGATGTCCTGAAATGCAGCCCAACTTATCGGAATCGGTTAATACACACACGAAAACATCACCAAAGGTGTACAGAAGTCATAGTTTGGTCTATTAGGGCCATTATGGCAGTCAGAGGTTGAAGTGACCAAATGCTTCAAATCGACGATGCCGGCTATGCAAAAATACGTGAAAATTCCGATGTCCTGAAATGCAGCCCAACGTATCAGAATCGGTTAATACACACACGAAAACATCACCAAAGGTGTACAGAAGTCATAGTTTGGTCTATTAGGGCCATTATGGCAGTCAGAGGTTGAAGTGACCAAAGGCTTCAAATCGACGATGCCGGCTATGCAAAAATACGTGAAAATTCCGATGTCACGGAATGCAGCCCAACTTATCGGAATCGGTTAATACACACACGAAAACATCACCAAAGGTGTACAGAAGTCATAGTTTGGTCTATTAGGGCCATTATGGCAGTCAGAGGTTGAAGTGACCAAAGGCTTCAAATCGACGATGCCGGCTATGCAAAAATACGTGAAAATTCCGATGTCCTGAAATGCAGCCCAACTTATCGGAATCGGTTAATACACACACGAAAACATCACCAAAGGTGTACAGAAGTCATAGTTTGGTTTATTAGGGCCAATATGGCAGTCAGAGGTTGAAGTGACCAAAGGCTTCAAATCGACGATGCCGGCTATGCAAAAATACGTGAAAATTCCGATGTCACGGAATGCAGCCCAACGTATCAGAATCGGTTAATACACACACGAAAACATCACCAAAGGTGTACAGAAGTCATAGTTTGGTCTATTAGGGCCATTATGGCAGTCAGAGGTTGAAGTGACCAAAGGCTTCAAATCGACGATGCCGGCTATGCAAAAATACGTGAAAATTCCGATGTCCTGAAATGCAGCCCAACGTATCACACACGAAAACATCACCAAAGATTTACAGAAGTCATAGTTTGGTTTATTAGGGCATTATGGCAGTCAGAGGTTGAAGTGACCAAAGGCTTCAAATCGACGATGCCGGCTATGCAAAAATACGTGAAAGTTCCGATGTCCTGAAATGCAGCCCAACGTATCAGAATCGGTTAATACACACACGAAAACATCACCAAAGGTGTACAGAAGTCATAGTTTGGTCTATTAGGGCCATTATGGCAGTCAGAGGTTGAAGTGACCAAAGGCTTCAAATCGACGATGCCGGCTATGCAAAAATACGTGAAAATTCCGATGTCCTGAAATGCAGCCCAACGTATCAGAATCGGTTAATACACACACGAAAACATCACCAAAGGTGTACAGAAGTCATAGTTTGGTCTATTAGGGCCATTATGGCAGTCAGAGGTTGAAGTGACCAAAGGCTTCAAATCGACGATGCCGGCTATGCAAAAATACGTGAAAATTTCGATGTCCTGAAATGCAGCCCAACGTATCACACACGAAAACATCACCAAAGATTTACAGAAGTCATAGTTGGTCTATGAGGGCCATTATGGCAGTCAGAGGTTGAAGTGACCAAAGCTTCAAATCGACGATGCCGGCTATGCAAAAATACGTGAAAATTCCGATGTCCTGAAATGCAGCCCAACGTATCAGAATCGGTTAATACACACACGAAAACATCACCAAAGGTGTACAGAAGTCATAGTTTGGTCTATTAGGGCCATTATGGCAGTCAGAGGTTGAAGTGACCAAAGGCTTCAAATCGACGATGCCGGCTATGCAAAAATACGTGAAAATTCCGATGTCCCGGAATGCAGCCCAACTTATCGGAATCGGTTAATACACACACGAAAACATCACCAAAGGTGTACAGAAGTCATAGTTTGGTCTATTAGGGCCATTATGGCAGTCAGAGGTTGAAGTGACCAAAGGCTTCAAATCGACGATGCCGGCTATGCAAAAATACGTGAAAATTCCGATGTCCTGAAATGCAGCCCAACTTATCGGAATCGGTTAATACACACACGAAAACATCACCAAAGGTGTACAGAAGTCATAGTTTGGTTTATTAGGGCCAATATGGCAGTCAGAGGTTGAAGTGACCAAAGGCTTCAAATCGACGATGCCGGCTATGCAAAAATACGTGAAAATTCCGATGTCACGGAATGCAGCCCAACGTATCAGAATCGGTTAATACACACACGAAAACATCACCAAAGGTGTACAGAAGTCATAGTTTGGTCTATTAGGGCCATTATGGCAGTCAGAGGTTGAGTGACCAAAGGCTTCAAATCGACGATGCCGGCTATGCAAAAATACGTGAAAATTCCGATGTCACGGAATGCAGCCCAACTTATCGGAATCGGTTAATACACACACGAAAACATCACCAAAGGTGTACAGAAGTCATAGTTTGGTCTATTAGGGCCATTATGGCAGTCAGAGGTTGAAGTGACCAAAGGCTTCAAATCGACGATGCCGGCTATGCAAAAATACGTGAAAATTCCGATGTCCTGAAATGCAGCCCAACGTATCAGAATCGGTTAATACACACACGAAAACATCACCAAAGGTGTACAGAAGTCATAGTTTGGTCTATTAGGGCCATTATGGCAGTCAGAGGTTGAAGTGACCAAAGGCTTCAAATCGACGATGCCGGCTATGCAAAAATACGTGAAAATTCCGATGTCCTGAAATGCAGCCCAACTTATCGGAATCGGTTAATACACACACGAAAACATCACCAAAGGTGTACAGAAGTCATAGTTTGGTTTATTAGGGCCATTATGGCAGTCAGAGGTTGAAGTGACCAAAGGCTTCAAATCGACGATGCCGGCTATGCAAAAATACGTGAAAATTTCGATGTCCTGAAATGCAGCCCAACGTATCACACACGAAAACATCACCAAAGATTTACAGAAGTCATAGTTTGGTCTATTAGGGCCATTATGGCAGTCAGAGGTTGAAGTGACCAAAGGCTTCAAATCGACGATGCCGGCTATGCAAAAATACGTGAAAATTCCGATGTCACGGAATGCAAGCCCAACGTATCAGAATCGGTTAATACACACACGAAAACATCACCAAAGGTGTACAGAAGTCATAGTTTGGTCTATTAGGGCCATTATGGCAGTCAGAGGTTGAAGTGACCAAAGGCTTCAAATCGACGATGCCGGCTATGCAAAAATACGTGAAAATTCCGATGTCACGGAATGCAGCCCAACTTATCGGAATCGGTTAATACACACACGAAAACATCACCAAAGGTGTACAGAAGTCATAGTTTGGTCTATTAGGGCCATTATGGCAGTCAGAGGTTGAAGTGACCAAAGGCTTCAAATCGACGATGCCGGCTATGCAAAAATACGTGAAAATTCCGATGTCCTGAAATGCAGCCAACTTATCGGAATCGGTTAATACACACACGAAAACATCACCAAAGGTGTACAGAAGTCATAGTTTGGTTTATTAGGGCCAATATGGCAGTCAGAGGTTGAAGTGACCAAAGGCTTCAAATCGACGATGCCGGCTATGCAAAAATACGTGAAAATTCCGATGTCACGGAATGCAGCCCAACGTATCAGAATCGGTTAATACACACACGAAAACATCACCAAAGGTGTACAGAAGTCATAGTTTGGTCTATTAGGGCCATTATGGCAGTCAGAGGTTGAAGTGACCAAAGGCTTCAAATCGACGATGCCGGCTATGCAAAAATACGTGAAAATTCCGATGTCCTGAAATGCAGCCCAACTTATCGGAATCGGTTAATACACACACGAAAACATCACCAAAGGTGTACAGAAGTCATAGTTTGGTTTATTAGGGCCAATATGGCAGTCAGAGGTTGAAGTGACCAAAGGCTTCAAATCGACGATGCCGGCTATGCAAAAATACGTGAAAATTCCGATGTCACGGAATGCAGCCCAACGTATCAGAATCGGTTAATACACACACGAAAACATCAACAAAGGTGTACAGAAGTCATAGTTTGGTCTATTAGGGCCATTATGGCAGTCAGAGGTTGAAGTGACCAAAGGCTTCAAATCGACGATGCCGGCTATGCAAAAATACGTGAAAATTCCGATGTCACGGAATGCAGCCCAACTTATCGGAATCGGTTAATACACACACGAAAACATCACCAAAGGTGTACAGAAGTCATAGTTTGGTCTATTAGGGCCATTATGGCAGTCAGAGGTTGAAGTGACCAAAGGCTTCAAATCGACGATGCCGGCTATGCAAAAATACGTGAAAATTCCGATGTCCTGAAATGCAGCCCAACTTATCGGAATCGGTTAATACACACACGAAAACATCACCAAAGGTGTACAGAAGTCATAGTTTGGTCTATTAGGGCCATTATGGCAGTCAGAGGTTGAAGTGACCAAAGGCTTCAAATCGACGATGCCGGCTATGCTAAAATACGTGAAAATTCCGATGTCCTGAAATGCAGCCCAACTTATCGGAATCGGTTAATACACACACGAAAACATCACCAAAGGTGTACAGAAGTCATAGTTTGGTCTATTAGGGCCATTATGGCAGTCAGAGGTTGAAGTGACCAAATGCTTCAAATCGACGATGCCGGCTATGCAAAAATACGTGAAAATTCCGATGTCACGGAATGCAGCCCAACGTATCAGAATCGGTTAATACACACACGAAAACATCACCAAAGGTGTACAGAAGTCATAGTTTGGTCTATTAGGGCCATTATGGCAGTCAGAGGTTGAAGTGACCAAAGGCTTCAAATCGACGATGCCGGCTATGCAAAAATACGTGAAAATTCCGATGTCCTGAAATGCAGCCCAACGTATCAGAATCGGTTAATACACACACGAAAACATCACCAAAGGTGTACAGAAGTCATAGTTTGGTCTATTAGGGCCATTATGGCAGTCAGAGGTTGAAGTGACCAAAGGCTTCAAATCGACGATGCCGGCTATGCAAAAATACGTGAAAATTCCGATGTCCTGAAATGCAGAACAACTTATCGGAATCTTTTAATACACACACGAAAACATCACCAAAGGTGTACAGAAGTCATAGTTTGGTCTATTAGGGCCATTATGGCAGTCAGAGGTTGAAGTGACCAAAGGCTTCAAATCGACGATGACGGCTATGCAAAAATACGTGAAAATTCCGATGTCCTGAAATGCAGCCCAACTTATCGGAATCGGTTAATACACACACGAAAACATCACCAAAGGTGTACAGAAGTCATAGTTTGGTCTATTAGGGCCATTATGGCAGTCAGAGGTTGAAGTGAATAAAGGCTTCAAATCGACGATGCCGGCTATGCAAAAATACGTGAAAATTTCGATGTCCTGAAATGCAGCCCAACGTATCAGAATCGGTTAATACACACACGAAAACATCACCAAAGGTGTACAGAAGTCATAGTTTGGTCTATTAGGGCCATTATGGCAGTCAGAGGTTGAAGTGACCAAAGGCTTCAAATCGACGATGCCGGCTATGCAAAAATACGTGAAAATTCCGATGTCACGGAATGCAGCCCAACTTATCGGAATCGGTTAATACACACACGAAAACATCACCAAAGGTGTACAGAAGTCATAGTTTGGTCTATTAGGGCCATTATGGCAGTCAGAGGTTGAAGTGACCAAAGGCTTCAAATCGACGATGCCGGCTATGCAAAAATACGTGAAAATTCCGATGTCCTGAAATGCAGCCCAACTTATCGGAATCGGTTAATACACACACGAAAACATCACCAAAGGTGTACAGAAGTCATAGTTTGGTCTATTAGGGCCATTATGGCAGTCAGAGGTTGAAGTGACCAAAGGCTTCAAATCGACGATGCCGGCTATGCAAAAATACGTGAAAATTCCGATGTCCTGAAATGCAGCCCAACTTATCGGAATCGGTTAATACACACACGAAAACATCACCAAAGGTGTACAGAAGTCATAGTTTGGTCTATTAGGGCCATTATGGCAGTCAGAGGTTGAAGTGACCAAATGCTTCAAATCGACGATGCCGGCTATGCAAAAATACGTGAAAATTCCGATGTCACGGAATGCAGCCCAACGTATCAGAATCGGTTAATACACACACGAAAACATCACCAAAGGTGTACAGAAGTCATAGTTTGGTCTATTAGGGCCATTATGGCAGTCAGAGGTTGAAGTGACCAAAGGCTTCAAATCGACGATGCCGGCTATGCAAAAATACGTGAAAATTCCGATGTCCTGAAATGCAGCCCAACGTATCAGAATCGGTTAATACACACACGAAAACATCACCAAAGGTGTACAGAAGTCATAGTTTGGTCTATTAGGGCCATTATGGCAGTCAGAGGTTGAAGTGACCAAAGGCTTCAAATCGACGATGCCGGCTATGCAAAAATACGTGAAAATTCCGATGTCCTGAAATGCAGAACAACTTATCGGAATCTTTTAATACACACACGAAAACATCACCAAAGGTGTACAGAAGTCATAGTTTGGTCTATTAGGGCCATTATGGCAGTCAGAGGTTGAAGTGACCAAAGGCTTCAAATCGACGGCTATGCAAAAATACGTGAAAATTCCGATGTCCTGAAATGCAGCCCAACTTATCGGAATCGGTTAATACACACACGAAAACATCACCAAAGGTGTACAGAAGTCATAGTTTGGTCTATTAGGGCCATTATGGCAGTCAGAGGTTGAAGTGACCAAAGGCTTCAAATCGACGATGCCGGCTATGCAAAAATACGTGAAAATTTCGATGTCCTGAAATGCAGCCCAACGTATCAGAATCGGTTAATACACACACGAAAACATCACCAAAGGTGTACAGAAGTCATAGTTTGGTCTATTAGGGCCATTATGGCAGTCAGAGGTTGAAGTGACCAAAGGCTTCAAATCGACGATGCCGGCTATGCAAAAATACGTGAAAATTCCGATGTCCTGAAATGCAGCCCAACGTATCGGAATCGGTTAATACACACACGAAAACATCACCAAAGGTGTACAGAAGTCATAGTTTGGTCTATTAGGGCCATTATGGCAGTCAGAGGTTGAAGTGACCAAAGGCTTCAAATCGACGATGCCGGCTATGCAAAAATACGTGAAAATTCCGATGTCCTGAAATGCAGCCCAACTTATCGGAATCGGTTAATACACACACGAAAACATCACCAAAGGTGTACAGAAGTCATAGTTTGGTTTATTAGGGCCATTATGGCAGTCAGAGGTTGAAGTGACCAAAGGCTTCAAATCGACGATGACGGCTATGCAAAAATACGTGAAAGTTCCGATGTCCTGAAATGCAGCCCAACGTATCAGAATCGGTTAATACACACACGAAAACATCACCAAAGGTGTACAGAAGTCATAGTTTGGTCTATTAGGGCCATTATGGCAGTCAGAGGTTGAAGTGACCAAAGGCTTCAAATCGACGATGCCGGCTATGCAAAAATACGTGAAAATTCCGATGTCACGGAATGCAGCCCAACTTATCGGAATCGGTTAATACACACACGAAAACATCACCAAAGGTGTACAGAAGTCATAGTTTGGTCTATTAGGGCCATTATGGCAGTCAGAGGTTGAAGTGACCAAAGGCTTCAAATCGACGATGCCGGCTATGCAAAAATACGTGAAAATTCCGATGTCCTGAAATGCAGCCCAACGTATCAGAATCGGTTAATACACACACGAAAACATCACCAAAGGTGTACAGAAGTCATAGTTTGGTCTATTAGGGCCATTATGGCAGTCAGAGGTTGAAGTGACCAAAGGCTTCAAATCGACGATTCCGGCTATGCAAAAATACGTGAAAATTCCGATGTCCTGAAATGCAGAACAACTTATCGGAATCTTTTAATACACACACGAAAACATCACCAAAGGTGTACAGAAGTCATAGTTTGGTCTATTAGGGCCATTATGGCAGTCAGAGGTTGAAGTGACCAAAGGCTTCAAATCGACGATGCCGGCTATGCAAAAATACGTGAAAATTCCGATGTCACGGAATGCAGCCCAACTTATCGGAATCGGTTAATACACACACGAAAACATCACCAAAGGTGTACAGAAGTCATAGTTTGGTCTATTAGGGCCATTATGGCAGTCAGAGGTTGAAGTGACCAAAGGCTTCAAATCGACGATGCCGGCTATGCAAAAATACGTGAAAATTCCGATGTCACGGAATGCAGCCCAACTTATCGGAATCGGTTAATACACACACGAAAACATCACCAAAGGTGTACAGAAGTCATAGTTTGGTCTATTAGGGCCATTATGGCAGTCAGAGGTTGAAGTGACCAAAGGCTTCAAATCGACGATGACGGCTATGCAAAAATACGTGAAAATTCCGATGTCCTGAAATGCAGCCCAACTTATCGGAATCGGTTAATACACACACGAAAACATCACCAAAGGTGTACAGAAGTCATAGTTTGGTTTATTAGGGCCATTATGGCAGTCAGAGGTTGAAGTGACCAAAGGCTTCAAATCGACGATGCCGGCTATGCAAAAATACGTGAAAATTCCGATGTCACGGAATGCAGCCCAACTTATCGGAATCGGTTAATACACACACGAAAACATCACCAAAGGTGTACAGAAGTCATAGTTTGGTCTATTAGGGCCATTATGGCAGTCAGAGGTTGAAGTGACCAAAGGCTTCAAATCGACGATGACGGCTATGCAAAAATACGTGAAAATTCCGATGTCCTGAAATGCAGCCCAACTTATCGGAATCGGTTAATACACACACGAAAACATCACCAAAGGTGTACAGAAGTCATAGTTTGGTCTATTAGGGCCATTATGGCAGTCAGAGGTTGAAGTGACCAAAGGCTTCAAATCGACGATGCCGGCTATGCAAAAATACGTGAAAATTCCGATGTCCTGAAATGCAGCCCAACGTATCGGAATCGGTTAATACACACACGAAAACATCACCAAAGGTGTACAGAAGTCATAGTTTGGTCTATTAGGGCCATTATGGCAGTCAGAGGTTGAAGTGACCAAAGGCTTCAAATCGACGATGCCGGCTATGCAAAAATACGTGAAAATTCCGATGTCCTGAAATGCAGCCCAACTTATCGGAATCGGTTAATACACACACGAAAACATCACCAAAGGTGTACCGAAGTCATAGTTTGGTTTATTAGGGCCATTATGGCAGTCAGAGGTTGAAGTGACCAAAGGCTTCAAATCGACGATGACGGCTATGCAAAAATACGTGAAAGTTCCGATGTCCTGAAATGCAGCCCAACGTATCAGAATCGGTTAATACACACACGAAAACATCACCAAAGGTGTACAGAAGTCATAGTTTGGTCTATTAGGGCCATTATGGCAGTCAGAGGTTGAAGTGACCAAAGGCTTCAAATCGACGATGCCGGCTATGCAAAAATACGTGAAAATTCCGATGTCCTGAAATGCAGCCCAACGTATCAGAATCGGTTAATACACACACGAAAACATCACCAAAGGTGTACAGAAGTCATAGTTTGGTCTATTAGGGCCATTATGGCAGTCAGAGGTTGAAGTGACCAAAGGCTTCAAATCGACGATGCCGGCTATGCAAAAATACGTGAAAATTCCGATGTCCTGAAATGCAGCCCAACTTATCGGAATCGGTTAATACACACACGAAAACATCACCAAAGGTGTACAGAAGTCATAGTTTGGTCTATTAGGGCCATTATGGCAGTCAGAGGTTGAAGTGACCAAAGGCTTCAAATCGACGATGCCGGCTATGCAAAAATACGTGAAAATTCCGATGTCCTGAAATGCAGCCCAACTTATCGGAATCGGTTAATACACACACGAAAACATCACCAAAGGTGTACAGAAGTCATAGTTTGGTCTATTAGGGCCATTATGGCAGTCAGAGGTTGAAGTGACCAAATGCTTCAAATCGACGATGCCGGCTATGCAAAAATACGTGAAAATTCCGATGTCACGGAATGCAGCCCAACGTATCAGAATCGGTTAATACACACACGAAAACATCACCAAAGGTGTACAGAAGTCATAGTTTGGTCTATTAGGGCCATTATGGCAGTCAGAGGTTGAAGTGACCAAAGGCTTCAAATCGACGATGCCGGCTATGCAAAAATACGTGAAAATTCCGATGTCCTGAAATGCAGCCCAACGTATCAGAATCGGTTAATACACACACGAAAACATCACCAAAGGTGTACAGAAGTCATAGTTTGGTCTATTAGGGCCATTATGGCAGTCAGAGGTTGAAGTGACCAAAGGCTTCAAATCGACGATGCCGGCTATGCAAAAATACGTGAAAATTCCGATGTCCTGAAATGCAGAACAACTTATCGGAATCGGTTAATACACACACGAAAACATCACCAAAGGTGTACAGAAGTCATAGTTTGGTTTATTAGGGCCATTATGGCAGTCAGAGGTTGAAGTGACCAAAGGCTTCAAATCGACGATGACGGCTATGCAAAAATACGTGAAAGTTCCGATGTCCTGAAATGCAGCCCAACGTATCAGAATCGGTTAATACACACACGAAAACATCACCAAAGGTGTACAGAAGTCATAGTTTGGTCTATTAGGGCCATTATGGCAGTCAGAGGTTGAAGTGACCAAAGGCTTCAAATCGACGATGCCGGCTATGCAAAAATACGTGAAAATTCCGATGTCACGGAATGCAGCCCAACTTATCGGAATCGGTTAATATACACACGAAAACATCACCAAAGGTGTACAGAAGTCATAGTTTGGTCTATTAGGGCCATTATGGCAGTCAGAGGTTGAAGTGACCAAAGGCTTCAAATCGACGATGCCGGCTATGCAAAAATACGTGAAAATTCCGATGTCCTGAAATGCAGCCCAACGTATCAGAATCGGTTAATACACACACGAAAACATCACCAAAGGTGTACAGAAGTCATAGTTTGGTCTATTAGGGCCATTATGGCAGTCAGAGGTTGAAGTGACCAAAGGCTTCAAATCGACGATGCCGGCTATGCAAAAATACGTGAAAATTCCGATGTCACGGAATGCAGCCCAACTTATCGGAATCGGTTAATACACACACGAAAACATCACCAAAGGTGTACAGAAGTCATAGTTTGGTCTATTAGGGCCATTATGGCAGTCAGAGGTTGAAGTGACCAAAGGCTTCAAATCGACGATGCCGGCTATGCAAAAATACGTGAAAATTCCGATGTCCTGAAATGCAGCCCAACGTATCAGAATCGGTTAATACACACACGAAAATATCACCAAAGGTGTACAGAAGTCATAGTTTGGTCTATTAGGGCCATTATGGCAGTCAGAGGTTGAAGTGACCAAAGGCTTCAAATCGACGATGCCGGCTATGCAAAAATACGTGAAAATTCCGATGTCCTGAAATGCAGAACAACTTATCGGAATCTTTTAATACACACACGAAAACATCACCAAAGGTGTACAGAAGTCATAGTTTGGTCTATTAGGGCCATTATGGCAGTCAGAGGTTGAAGTGACCAAAGGCTTCAAATCGACGATGACGGCTATGCAAAAATACGTGAAAATTCCGATGTCCTGAAATGCAGCCCAACTTATCGGAATCGGTTAATACACACACGAAAACATCACCAAAGGTGTACAGAAGTCATAGTTTGGTCTATTAGGGCCATTATGGCAGTCAGAGGTTGAAGTGACCAAAGGCTTCAAATCGACGATGCCGGCTATGCAAAAATACGTGAAAATTCCGATGTCCTGAAATGCAGCCCAACGTATCGGAATCGGTTAATACACACACGAAAACATCACCAAAGGTGTACAGAAGTCATAGTTTGGTCTATTAGGGTCATTATGGCAGTCAGAGGTTGAAGTGACCAAAGGCTTCAAATCGACGATGCCGGCTATGCAAAAATACGTGAAAATTCCGATGTCCTGAAATGCAGCCCAACTTATCGGAATCGGTTAATACACACACGAAAACATCACCAAAGGTGTACAGAAGTCATAGTTTGGTTTATTAGGGCCATTATGGCAGTCAGAGGTTGAAGTGACCAAAGGCTTCAAATCGACGATGACGGCTATGCAAAAATACGTGAAAGTTCCGATGTCCTGAAATGCAGCCCAACGTATCAGAATCGGTTAATACACACACGAAAACATCACCAAAGGTGTACAGAAGTCATAGTTTGGTCTATTAGGGCCATTATGGCAGTCAGAGGTTGAAGTGACCAAAGGCTTCAAATCGACGATGCCGGCTATGCAAAAATACGTGAAAATTCCGATGTCACGGAATGCAGCCCAACTTATCGGAATCGGTTAATATACACACGAAAACATCACCAAAGGTGTACAGAAGTCATAGTTTGGTCTATTAGGGCCATTATGGCAGTCAGAGGTTGAAGTGACCAAAGGCTTCAAATCGACGATGCCGGCTATGCAAAAATACGTGAAAATTCCGATGTCCTGAAATGCAGCCCAACGTATCAGAATCGGTTAATACACACACGAAAACATCACCAAAGGTGTACAGAAGTCATAGTTTGGTCTATTAGGGCCATTATGGCAGTCAGAGGTTGAAGTGACCAAAGGCTTCAAATCGACGATTCCGGCTATGCAAAAATACGTGAAAATTCCGATGTCCTGAAATGCAGAACAACTTATCGGAATCTTTTAATACACACACGAAATCATCACCAAAGGTGTACAGAAGTCATAGTTTGGTCTATTAGGGCCATTATGGCAGTCAGAGGTTGAAGTGACCAAAGGCTTCAAATCGACGATGCCGGCTATGCAAAAATACGTGAAAATTCCGATGTCACGGAATGCAGCCCAACTTATCGGAATCGGTTAATACACACACGAAAACATCACCAAAGGTGTACAGAAGTCATAGTTTGGTCTATTAGGGCCATTATGGCAGTCAGAGGTTGAAGTGACCAAAGGCTTCAAATCGACGATGCCGGCTATGCAAAAATACGTGAAAATTCCGATGTCCTGAAATGCAGCCCAACGTATCAGAATCGGTTAATACACACACGAAAATATCACCAAAGGTGTACAGAAGTCATAGTTTGGTCTATTAGGGCCATTATGGCAGTCAGAGGTTGAAGTGACCAAAGGCTTCAAATCGACGATGCCGGCTATGCAAAAATACGTGAAAATTCCGATGTCCTGAAATGCAGAACAACTTATCGGAATCTTTTAATACACACACGAAAACATCACCAAAGGTGTACAGAAGTCATAGTTTGGTCTATTAGGGCCATTATGGCAGTCAGAGGTTGAAGTGACCAAAGGCTTCAAATCGACGATGACGGCTATGCAAAAATACGTGAAAATTCCGATGTCCTGAAATGCAGCCCAACTTATCGGAATCGGTTAATACACACACGAAAACATCACCAAAGGTGTACAGAAGTCATAGTTTGGTCTATTAGGGCCATTATGGCAGTCAGAGGTTGAAGTGACCAAAGGCTTCAAATCGACGATGCCGGCTATGCAAAAATACGTGAAAATTCCGATGTCCTGAAATGCAGCCCAACGTATCGGAATCGGTTAATACACACACGAAAACATCACCAAAGGTGTACAGAAGTCATAGTTTGGTCTATTAGGGCCATTATGGCAGTCAGAGGTTGAAGTGACCAAAGGCTTCAAATCGACGATGCCGGCTATGCAAAAATACGTGAAAATTCCGATGTCCTGAAATGCAGCCCAACTTATCGGAATCGGTTAATACACACACGAAAACATCACCAAAGGTGTACAGAAGTCATAGTTTGGTTTATTAGGGCCATTATGGCAGTCAGAGGTTGAAGTGACCAAAGGCTTCAAATCGACGATGACGGCTATGCAAAAATACGTGAAAGTTCCGATGTCCTGAAATGCAGCCCAACGTATCAGAATCGGTTAATACACACACGAAAACATCACCAAAGGTGTACAGAAGTCATAGTTTGGTCTATTAGGGCCATTATGGCAGTCAGAGGTTGAAGTGACCAAAGGCTTCAAATCGACGATGCCGGCTATGCAAAAATACGTGAAAATTCCGATGTCACGGAATGCAGCCCAACTTATCGGAATCGGTTAATATACACACGAAAACATCACCAAAGGTGTACAGAAGTCATAGTTTGGTCTATTAGGGCCATTATGGCAGTCAGAGGTTGAAGTGACCAAAGGCTTCAAATCGACGATGCCGGCTATGCAAAAATACGTGAAAATTCCGATGTCCTGAAATGCAGCCCAACGTATCAGAATCGGTTAATACACACACGAAAACATCACCAAAGGTGTACAGAAGTCATAGTTTGGTCTATTAGGGCCATTATGGCAGTCAGAGGTTGAAGTGACCAAAGACTTCAAATCGACGATTCCGGCTATGCAAAAATACGTGAAAATTCCGATGTCCTGAAATGCAGAACAACTTATCGGAATCTTTTAATACACACACGAAAACATCACCAAAGGTGTACAGAAGTCATAGTTTGGTCTATTAGGGCCATTATGGCAGTCAGAGGTTGAAGTGACCAAAGGCTTCAAATCGACGATGCCGGCTATGCAAAAATACGTGAAAATTCGATGTCACGGAATGCAGCCCAACTTATCGGAATCGGTTAATACACACACGAAAACATCACCAAAGGTGTACAGAAGTCATAGTTTGGTCTATTAGGGCCATTATGGCAGTCAGAGGTTGAAGTGACCAAAGGCTTCAAATCGACGATGCCGGCTATGCAAAAATACGTGAAAATTCCGATGTCCTGAAATGCAGCCCAACGTATCAGAATCGGTTAATACACACACGAAAACATCACCAAAGGTGTACAGAAGTCATAGTTTGGTCTATTAGGGCCATTATGGCAGTCAGAGGTTGAAGTGACCAAAGGCTTCAAATCGACGATGCCGGCTATGCAAAAATACGTGAAAATTCCGATGTCACGGAATGCAGCCCAACTTATCGGAATCGGTTAATACACACACGAAAACATCACCAAAGGTGTACAGAAGTCATAGTTTGGTCTATTAGGGCCATTATGGCAGTCAGAGGTTGAAGTGACCAAAGGCTTCAAATCGACGATGCCGGCTATGCAAAAATACGTGAAAATTCCGATGTCCTGAAATGCAGCCCAACTTATCGGAATCGGTTAATACACACACGAAAACATCACCAAAGGTGTACAGAAGTCATAGTTTGGTTTATTAGGGCCATTATGGCAGTCAGAGGTTGAAGTGACCAAAGGCTTCAAATCGACGATGCCGGCTATGCAAAAATACGTGAAAATTTCGATGTCCTGAAATGCAGCCCAACGTATCAGAATCGGTTAATACACACACGAAAACATCACCAAAGGTGTACAGAAGTCATAGTTTGGTCTATTAGGGCCATTATGGCAGTCAGAGGTTGAAGTGACCAAAGGCTTCAAATCGACGATGCCGGCTATGCAAAAATACGTGAAAATTCCGATGTCCTGAAATGCAGCCCAACGTATCAGAATCGGTTAATACACACACGAAAACATCACCAAAGGTGTACAGAAGTCATAGTTTGGTCTATTAGGGCCATTATGGCAGTCAGAGGTTGAAGTGACCAAAGGCTTCAAATCGACGATGCCGGCTATGCAAAAATACGTGAAAATTCCGATGTCCTGAAATGCAGCCCAACTTATCGGAATCGGTTAATACACACACGAAAACATCACCAAAGGTGTACAGAAGTCATAGTTTGGTCTATTAGGGCCATTATGGCAGTCAGAGGTTGAAGTGACCAAAGGCTTCAAATCGACGATGCCGGCTATGCAAAAATACGTGAAAATTCCGATGTCCTGAAATGCAGCCCAACTTATCGGAATCGGTTAATACACACACGAAAACATCACCAAAGGTGTACAGAAGTCATAGTTTGGTCTATTAGGGCCATTATGGCAGTCAGAGGTTGAAGTGACCAAAGGCTTCAAATCGACGATGCCGGCTATGCAAAAATACGTGAAAATTCCGATGTCCTGAAATGCAGCCCAACGTATCAGAATCGGTTAATACACACACGAAAACATCACCAAAGGTGTACAGAAGTCATAGTTTGGTCTATTAGGGCCATTATGGCAGTCAGAGGTTGAAGTGACCAAAGGCTTCAAATCGAAGGCTTTGCAAATGCCGGCTATGCTATGCAAAAATACGTGAAAATTTCGATGTCCTGAAATGCAGCCCAACGTATCACACACGAAAACATCACCAAAGATTTACAGAAGTCATAGTTTGGTCTATTAGGGCCATTATGGCAGTCAGAGGTTGAAGTGACCAAAGGCTTCAAATCGACGATGCCGGCTATGCAAAAATACGTGAAAATTCCGATGTCACGGAATGCAGCCCAACTTATCGGAATCGGTTAATACATACACGAAAACATCACCAAAGGTGTACAGAAGTCATAGTTTGGTCTATTAGGGCCATTATGGCAGTCAGAGGTTGAAGTGACCAAAGGCTTCAAATCGACGATGCCGGCTATGCAAAAATACGTGAAAATTCCGATGTCCTGAAATGCAGCCCAACGTATCAGAATCGGTTAATACACACACGAAAACATCACCAAAGGTGTACAGAAGTCATAGTTTGGTCTATTAGGGCCATTATGGCAGTCAGAGGTTGAAGTGACCAAAGGCTTCAAATCGACGATGCCGGCTATGCAAAAATACGTGAAAATTCCGATGTCACGGAATGCAGCCCAACTTATCGGAATCGGTTAATACACACACGAAAACATCACCAAAGGTGTACAGAAGTCATAGTTTGGTCTATTAGGGCCATTATGGCAGTCAGAGGTTGAAGTGACCAAAGGCTTCAAATCGACGATGCCGGCTATGCAAAAATACGTGAAAATTCCGATGTCCTGAAATGCAGCCCAACTTATCGGAATCGGTTAATACACACACGAAAACATCACCAAAGGTGTACAGAAGTCATAGTTTGGTTTATTAGGGCCAATATGGCAGTCAGAGGTTGAAGTGACCAAAGGCTTCAAATCGACGATGCCGGCTATGCAAAAATACGTGAAAGTTCCGATGTCCTGAAATGCAGCCCAACGTATCAGAATCGGTTAATACACACACGAAAACATCACCAAAGGTGTACAGAAGTCATAGTTTGGTCTATTAGGGCCATTATGGCAGTCAGAGGTTGAAGTGACCAAAGGCTTCAAATCGACGATGCCGGCTATGCAAAAATACGTGAAAATTCCGATGTCCTGAAATGCAGCCCAACGTATCAGAATCGGTTAATACACACACGAAAACATCACCAAAGGTGTACAGAAGTCATAGTTTGGTCTATTAGGGCCATTATGGCAGTCAGAGGTTGAAGTGACCAAAGGCTTCAAATCGACGATGCCGGCTATGCAAAAATACGTGAAAATTCCGATGTCACGGAATGCAGCCCAACGTATCAGAATCGGTTAATACACACACGAAAACATCACCAAAGGTGTACAGAAGTCATAGTTTGGTCTATTAGGGCCATTATGGCAGTCAGAGGTTGAAGTGACCAAAGGCTTCAAATCGACGATGCCGGCTATGCAAAAATACGTGAAAATTCCGATGTCACGGAATGCAGCCCAACTTATCGGAATCGGTTAATACACACACGAAAACATCACCAAAGGTGTACAGAAGTCATAGTTTGGTCTATTAGGGCCATTATGGCAGTCAGAGGTTGAAGTGACCAAAGGCTTCAAATCGACGATGCCGGCTATGCAAAAATACGTGAAAATTCCGATGTCACGGAATGCATCCCAACGTATCAGAATCGGTTAATACACACACGAAAACATCACCAAAGGTGTACAGAAGTCATAGTTTGGTCTATTAGGGCCATTATGGCAGTCAGAGGTTGAAGTGACCAAAGGCTTCAAATCGACGATGCCGGCTATGCAAAAATACGTGAAAATTCCGATGTCCTGAAATGCAGCCCAACGTATCAGAATCGGTTAATACACACACGAAAACATCACCAAAGGTGTACAGAAGTCATAGTTTGGTCTATTAGGGCCATTATGGCAGTCAGAGGTTGAAGTGACCAAAGGCTTCAAATCGACGATGCCGGCTATGCAAAAATACGTGAAAATTCCGATGTCCTGAAATGCAGAACAACTTATCGGAATCTTTTAATACACACACGAAAACATCACCAAAGGTGTACAGAAGTCATAGTTTGGTCTATTAGGGCCATTATGGCAGTCAGAGGTTGAAGTGACCAAAGGCTTCAAATCGACGATGACGGCTATGCAAAAATACGTGAAAATTCCGATGTCCTGAAATGCAGCCCAACTTATCGGAATCGGTTAATACACACACGAAAACATCACCAAAGGTGTACAGAAGTCATAGTTTGGTCTATTAGGGCCATTATGGCAGTCAGAGGTTGAAGTGACCAAAGGCTTCAAATCGACGATGCCGGCTATGCAAAAATACGTGAAAATTCCGATGTCCTGAAATGCAGCCCAACGTATCGGAACCGATTAATACACACACGAAAACATCACCAAAGGTGTACAGAAGTCATAGTTTGGTCTATTAGGGCCATTATGGCAGTCAGAGGTTGAAGTGACCAAAGGCTTCAAATCGACGATGCCGGCTATGCAAAAATACGTGAAAATTCCGATGTCCTGAAATGCAGCCCAACTTATCGGAATCGGTTAATACACACACGAAAACATCACCAAAGGTGTACAGAAGTCATAGTTTGGTTTATTAGGGCCATTATGGCAGTCAGAGGTTGAAGTGACCAAAGGCTTCAAATCGACGATGCCGGCTATGCAAAAATACGTGAAAATTTCGATGTCCTGAAATGCAGCCCAACGTATCAGAATCGGTTAATACACACACGAAAACATCACCAAAGGTGTACAGAAGTCATAGTTTGGTCTATTAGGGCCATTATGGCAGTCAGAGGTTGAAGTGACCAAAGGCTTCAAATCGACGATGCCGGCTATGCAAAAATACGTGAAAATTCCGATGTCCTGAAATGCAGCCCAATGTATCGGAATCGGTTAATACACACACGAAAACATCACCAAAGGTGTACAGAAGTCATAGTTTGGTCTATTAGGGCCATTATGGCAGTCAGAGGTTGAAGTGACCAAAGGCTTCAAATCGACGATGCCGGCTATGCAAAAATACGTGAAAATTCCGATGTCCTGAAATGCAGCCCAACTTATCGGAATCGGTTAATACACACACGAAAACATCACCAAAGGTGTACAGAAGTCATAGTTTGGTTTATTAGGGCCATTATGGCAGTCAGAGGTTGAAGTGACCAAAGGCTTCAAATCGACGATGCCGGCTATGCAAAAATACGTGAAAATTCCGATGTCCTGAAATGCAGCCCAACGTATCAGAATCGGTTAATACACACACGAAAACATCACCAAAGGTGTACAGAAGTCATAGTTTGGTCTATTAGGGCCATTATGGCAGTCAGAGGTTGAAGTGACCAAAGGCTTCAAATCGACGATGACGGCTATGCAAAAATACGTGAAAATTCCGATGTCCTGAAATGCAGCCCAACTTATCGGAATCGGTTAATACACACACGAAAACATCACCAAAGGTGTACAGAAGTCATAGTTTGGTCTATTAGGGCCATTATGGCAGTCAGAGGTTGAAGTGACCAAAGGCTTCAAATCGACGATGCCGGCTATGCAAAAATACGTGAAAATTCCGATGTCACGGAATGCAGCCCAACGTATCAGAATCGGTTAATACACACACGAAAACATCACCAAAGGTGTACAGAAGTCATAGTTTGGTCTATTAGGGCCATTATGGCAGTCAGAGGTTGAAGTGACCAAAGGCTTCAAATCGACGATGCCGGCTATGCAAAAATACGTGAAAATTCCGATGTCCTGAAATGCAGCCCAACTTATCGGAATCGGTTAATACACACACGAAAACATCACCAAAGGTGTACAGAAGTCATAGTTTGGTCTATTAGGGCCATTATGCCAGTCAGAGGTTGAAGTGACCAAAGGCTTCAAATCGACGATGCCGGCTATGCAAAAATACGTGAAAATTCCGATGTCACGGAATGCAGCCCAACTTATCGGAATCGGTTAATACACACACGAAAACATCACCAAAGGTGTACAGAAGTCATAGTTTGGTCTATTAGGGCCATTATGGCAGTCAGAGGTTGAAGTGACCAAAGGCTTCAAATCGACGATGCCGGCTATGCAAAAATACGTGAAAATTCCGATGTCACGGAATGCAGCCCAACGTATCAGATTCGGTTAATACATACACGAAAACATCACCAAAGGTGTACAGAAGTCATAGTTTGGTCTATTAGGGCCATTATGGCAGTCAGAGGTTGAAGTGACCAAAGGCTTCAAATCGACGATGCCGGCTATGCAAAAATACGTGAAAATTCCGATGTCCTGAAATGCAGCCCAACGTATCAGAATCGGTTAATACACACACGAAAACATCACCAAAGGTGTACAGAAGTCATAGTTTGGTCTATTAGGGCCATTATGGCAGTCAGAGGTTGAAGTGACCAAAGGCTTCAAATCGACGATGCCGGCTATGCAAAAATACGTGAAAATTCCGATGTCACGGAATGCAGCCCAACTTATCGGAATCGGTTAATACACACACGAAAACATCACCAAAGGTGTACAGAAGTCATAGTTTGGTCTATTAGGGCCATTATGGCAGTCAGAGGTTGAAGTGACCAAAGGCTTCAAATCGACGATGCCGGCTATGCAAAAATACGTGAAAATTCCGATGTCCTGAAATGCAGCCCAACTTATCGGAATCGGTTAATACACACACGAAAACATCACCAAAGGTGTACAGAAGTCATAGTTTGGTCTATTAGGGCCATTATGGCAGTCAGAGGTTGAAGTGACCAAAGGCTTCAAATCGACGATGCCGGCTATGCAAAAATACGTGAAAATTCCGATGTCCTGAAATGCAGCCCTACTTATTGGAATCGGTTAATACACACACGAAAACATCACCAAAGGTGTACAGAAGTCATAGTTTGGTCTATTAGGGCCATTATGGCAGTCAGAGGTTGAAGTGACCAAAGGCTTCAAATCGACGATGCCGGCTATGCAAAAATACGTGAAAATTCCGATGTCCTGAAATGCAGCCCAACTTATCGGAATCGGTTAATACACACACGAAAACATCACCAAAGGTGTACAGAAGTCATAGTTTGGTCTATTAGGGCCATTATGGCAGTCAGAGGTTGAAGTGACCAAAGGCTTCAAATCGACGATGCCGGCTATGCAAAAATACGTGAAAATTCCGATGTCACGGAATGCAGCCCAACGTATCAGAATCGGTTAATACACACACGAAAACATCACCAAAGGTGTACAGAAGTCATAGTTTGGTCTATTAGGGCCATTATGGCAGTCAGAGGTTGAAGTGACCAAAGGCTTCAAATCGACGATGCCGGCTATGCAAAAATACGTGAAAATTCCGATGTCCTGAAATGCAGCCCAACGTATCAGAATCGGTTAATACACACACGAAAACATCACCAAAGGTGTACAGAAGTCATAGTTTGGTCTATTAGGGCCATTATGGCAGTCAGAGGTTGAAGTGACCAAAGGCTTCAAATCGACGATGCCGGCTATGCAAAAATACGTGAAAATTCCGATGTCACGGAATGCAGCCCAACGTATCAGATTCGGTTAATACATACACGAAAACATCACCAAAGGTGTACAGAAGTCATAGTTTGGTCTATTAGGGCCATTATGGCAGTCAGAGGTTGAAGTGACCAAAGGCTTCAAATCGACGATGCCGGCTATGCAAAAATACGTGAAAATTCCGATGTCCTGAAATGCAGAACAACTTATCGGAATCTTTTAATACACACACGAAAACATCACCAAAGGTGTACAGAAGTCATAGTTTGGTCTATTAGGGCCATTATGGCAGTCAGAGGTTGAAGTGACCAAAGGCTTCAAATCGACGATGACGGCTATGCAAAAATACGTGAAAATTCCGATGTCCTGAAATGCAGCCCAACTTATCGGAATCGGTTAATACACACACGAAAACATCACCAAAGGTGTACAGAAGTCATAGTTTGGTCTATTAGGGCCATTATGGCAGTCAGAGGTTGAAGTGACCAAAGGCTTCAAATCGACGATGCCGGCTATGCAAAAATACGTGAAAATTTCGATGTCCTGAAATGCAGCCCAACGTATCAGAATCGGTTAATACACACACGAAAACATCACCAAAGGTGTACAGAAGTCATAGTTTGGTCTATTAGGGCCATTATGGCAGTCAGAGGTTGAAGTGACCAAAGGCTTCAAATCGACGATGCCGGCTATGCAAAAATACGTGAAAATTCCGATGTCCTGAAATGCAGCCCAACGTATCGGAATCGGTTAATACACACACGAAAACATCACCAAAGGTGTACAGAAGTCATAGTTTGGTCTATTAGGGCCATTATGGCAGTCAGAGGTTGAAGTGACCAAAGGCTTCAAATCGACGATGCCGGCTATGCAAAAATACGTGAAAATTCCGATGTCCTGAAATGCAGCCCAACTTATCGGAATCGGTTAATACACACACGAAAACATCACCAAAGGTGTACAGAAGTCATAGTTTGGTTTATTAGGGCCATTATGGCAGTCAGAGGTTGAAGTGACCAAAGGCTTCAAATCGACGATGCCGGCTATGCAAAAATACGTGAAAATTTCGATGTCCTGAAATGCAGCCCAACGTATCAGAATCGGTTAATACACACACGAAAACATCACCAAAGGTGTACAGAAGTCATAGTTTGGTCTATTAGGGCCATTATGGCAGTCAGAGGTTGAAGTGACCAAAGGCTTCAAATCGACGATGCCGGCTATGCAAAAATACATGAAAATTCCGATGTCCTGAAATGCAGCCCAATGTATCGGAATCGGTTAATACACACACGAAAACATCACCAAAGGTGTACAGAAGTCATAGTTTGGTCTATTAGGGCCATTATGGCAGTCAGAGGTTGAAGTGACCAAAGGCTTCAAATCGACGATGCCGGCTATGCAAAAATACGTGAAAATTCCGATGTCCTGAAATGCAGCCCAACTTATCGGAATCGGTTAATACACACACGAAAACATCACCAAAGGTGTACAGAAGTCATAGTTTGGTTTATTAGGGCCATTATGGCAGTCAGAGGTTGAAGTGACCAAAGGCTTCAAATCGACGATGCCGGCTATGCAAAAATACGTGAAAATTCCGATGTCCTGAAATGCAGCCCAACGTATCAGAATCGGTTAATACACACACGAAAACATCACCAAAGGTGTACAGAAGTCATAGTTTGGTCTATTAGGGCCATTATGGCAGTCAGAGGTTGAAGTGACCAAAGGCTTCAAATCGACGATGCCGGCTATGCAAAAATACGTGAAAATTCCGATGTCCTGAAATGCAGCCCAACGTATCAGAATCGGTTAATACACACACGAAAACATCACCAAAGGTGTACAGAAGTCATAGTTTGGTCTATTAGGGCCATTATGGCAGTCAGAGGTTGAAGTGAGCAAAGGCTTCAAATCGACGATGCCGGCTATGCAAAAATACGTGAAAATTCCGATGTCCTGAAATGCAGCCCAACGTATCGGAATCGGTTAATACACACACGAAAACATCACCAAAGGTGTACAGAAGTCATAGTTTGGTTTATTAGGGCCAATATGGCAGTCAGAGGTTGAAGTGACCAAAGGCTTCAAATCGACGATGCCGGCTATGCAAAAATACGTGAAAATTCCGATGTCCTGAAATGCAGAACAACTTATCGGAATCTTTTAATACACACACGAAAACATCACCAAAGGTGTACAGAAGTCATAGTTTGGTCTATTAGGGCCATTATGGCAGTCAGAGGTTGAAGTGACCAAAGGCTTCAAATCGACGATGGCGGCTATGCAAAAATACGTGAAAATTCCGATGTCCTGAAATGCAGCCCAACTTATCGGAATCGGTTAATACACACACGAAAACATCACCAAAGGTGTACAGAAGTCATAGTTTGGTCTATTAGGGCCATTATGGCAGTCAGAGGTTGAAGTGACCAAAGGCTTCAAATCGACGATGCCGGCTATGCAAAAATACGTGAAAATTCCGATGTCCTGAAATGCAGAACAACTTATCGGAATCTTTTAATACACACACGAAAACATCACCAAAGGTGTACAGAAGTCATAGTTTGGTCTATTAGGGCCATTATGGCAGTCAGAGGTTGAAGTGACCAAAGGCTTCAAATCGACGATGACGGCTATGCAAAAATACGTGAAAATTCCGATGTCCTGAAATGCAGCCCAACTTATCGGAATCGGTTAATACACACACGAAAACATCACCAAAGGTGTACAGAAGTCATAGTTTGGTCTATTAGGGCCATTATGGCAGTCAGAGGTTGAAGTGACCAAAGGCTTCAAATCGACGATGCCGGCTATGCAAAAATACGTGAAAATTTCGATGTCCTGAAATGCAGCCCAACGTATCAGAATCGGTTAATACACACACGAAAACATCACCAAAGGTGTACAGAAGTCATAGTTTGGTCTATTAGGGCCATTATGGCAGTCAGAGGTTGAAGTGACCAAAGGCTTCAAATCGACGATGCCGGCTATGCAAAAATACATGAAAATTCCGATGTCCTGAAATGCAGCCCAATGTATCGGAATCGGTTAATACACACACGAAAACATCACCAAAGGTGTACAGAAGTCATAGTTTGGTCTATTAGGGCCATTATGGCAGTCAGAGGTTGAAGTGACCAAAGGCTTCAAATCGACGATGCCGGCTATGCAAAAATACGTGAAAATTCGTACACACACGAAAACATCACCAAAGGTGTACAGAAGTCATAGTTTGGTTTATTAGGGCCATTATGGCAGTCAGAGGTTGAAGTGACCAAAGGCTTCAAATCGACGATGCCGGCTATGCAAAAATACGTGAAAATTCCGATGTCCTGAAATGCAGCCCAACGTATCAGAATCGGTTAATACACACACGAAAACATCACCAAAGGTGTACAGAAGTCATAGTTTGGTCTATTAGGGCCATTATGGCAGTCAGAGGTTGAAGTGACCAAAGGCTTCAAATCGACGATGCCGGCTATGCAAAAATACGTGAAAATTCCGATGTCCTGAAATGCAGCCCAACGTATCGGAATCGGTTAATACACACACGAAAACATCACCAAAGGTGTACAGAAGTCATAGTTTGGTTTATTAGGGCCAATATGGCAGTCAGAGGTTGAAGTGACCAAAGGCTTCAAATCGACGATGCCGGCTATGCAAAAATACGTGAAAATTCCGATGTCCTGAAATGCAGAACAACTTATCGGAATCTTTTAATACACACACGAAAACATCACCAAAGGTGTACAGAAGTCATAGTTTGGTCTATTAGGGCCATTATGGCAGTCAGAGGTTGAAGTGACCAAAGGCTTCAAATCGACGATGCCGGCTATGCAAAAATACGTGAAAATTCCGATGTCCTGAAATGCAGCCCAACTTATCGGAATCGGTTAATACACACACGAAAACATCACCAAAGGTGTACAGAAGTCATAGTTTGGTCTATTAGGGCCATTATGGCAGTCAGAGGTTGAAGTGACCAAAGGCTTCAAATCGACGATGCCGGCTATGCAAAAATACGTGAAAATTCCGATGTCCTGAAATGCAGAACAACTTATCGGAATCTTTTAATACACACACGAAAACATCACCAAAGGTGTACAGAAGTCATAGTTTGGTCTATTAGGGCCATTATGGCAGTCAGAGGTTGAAGTGACCAAAGGCTTCAAATCGACGATGACGGCTATGCAAAAATACGTGAAAATTCCGATGTCCTGAAATGCAGCCCAACTTATCGGAATCGGTTAATACACACACGAAAACATCACCAAAGGTGTACAGAAGTCATAGTTTGGTCTATTAGGGCCATTATGGCAGTCAGAGGTTGAAGTGACCAAAGGCTTCAAATCGACGATGCCGGCTATGCAAAAATACGTGAAAATTTCGATGTCCTGAAATGCAGCCCAACGTATCAGAATCGGTTAATACACACACGAAAACATCACCAAAGGTGTACAGAAGTCATAGTTTGGTCTATTAGGGCCATTATGGCAGTCAGAGGTAGAAGTGACCAAAGGCTTCAAATCGACGATGCCGGCTATGCAAAAATACGTGAAAATTCCGATGTCCTGAAATGCAGCCCAACGTATCAGAATCGGTTAATACACACACGAAAACATCACCAAAGGTGTACAGAAGTCATAGTTTGGTCTATTAGGGCCATTATGGCAGTCAGAGGTTGAAGTGACCAAAGGCTTCAAATCGACGATGCCGGCTATGCAAAAATACGTGAAAATTCCGATGTCCTGAAATGCAGAACAACTTATCGGAATCTTTTAATACACACACGAAAACATCACCAAAGGTGTACAGAAGTCATAGTTTGGTTTATTAGGGCCAATATGGCAGTCAGAGGTTGAAGTGACCAAAGGCTTCAAATCGACGATGCCGGCTATGCAAAAATACGTGAAAATTCCGATGTCCTGAAATGCAGAACAACTTATCGGAATCTTTTAATACACACACGAAAACATCACCAAAGGTGTACAGAAGTCATAGTTTGGTCTATTAGGGCCATTATGGCAGTCAGAGGTTGAAGTGACCAAAGGCTTCAAATCGACGATGCCGGCTATGCAAAAATACGTGAAAATTCCGATGTCCTGAAATGCAGCCCAACTTATCGGAATCGGTTAATACACACACGAAAACATCACCAAAGGTGTACAGAAGTCATAGTTTGGTCTATTAGGGCCATTATGGCAGTCAGAGGTTGAAGTGACCAAAGGCTTCAAATCGACGATGCCGGCTATGCAAAAATACGTGAAAATTCCGATGTCCTGAAATGCAGAACAACTTATCGGAATCTTTTAATACACACACGAAAACATCACCAAAGGTGTACAGAAGTCATAGTTTGGTCTATTAGGGCCATTATGGCAGTCAGAGGTTGAAGTGACCAAAGGCTTCAAATCGACGATGCCGGCTATGCAAAAATACGTGAAAATTCCGATGTCCTGAAATGCAGCCCAACTTATCGGAATCGGTTAATACACACACGAAAACATCACCAAAGGTGTACAGAAGTCATAGTTTGGTCTATTAGGGCCATTATGGCAGTCAGAGGTTGAAGTGACCAAAGGCTTCAAATCGACGATGCCGGCTATGCAAAAATACGTGAAAATTCCGATGTCCTGAAATGCAGAACAACTTATCGGAATCTTTTAATACACACACGAAAACATCACCAAAGGTGTACAGAAGTCATAGTTTGGTCTATTAGGGCCATTATGGCAGTCAGAGGTTGAAGTGACCAAAGGCTTCAAATCGACGATGACGGCTATGCAAAAATACGTGAAAATTCCGATGTCCTGAAATGCAGCCCAACTTATCGGAATCGGTTAATACACACACGAAAACATCACCAAAGGTGTACAGAAGTCATAGTTTGGTCTATTAGGGCCATTATGGCAGTCAGAGGTTGAAGTGACCAAAGGCTTCAAATCGACGATGCCGGCTATGCAAAAATACGTGAAAATTTCGATGTCCTGAAATGCAGCCCAACGTATCAGAATCGGTTAATACACACACGAAAACATCACCAAAGGTGTACAGAAGTCATAGTTTGGTCTATTAGGGCCATTATGGCAGTCAGAGGTTGAAGTGACCAAAGGCTTCAAATCGACGATGCCGGCTATGCAAAAATACGTGAAAATTCCGATGTCCTGAAATGCAGCCCAACGTATCAGAATCGGTTAATACACACACGAAAACATCACCAAAGGTGTACAGAAGTCATAGTTTGGTCTATTAGGGCCATTATGGCAGTCAGAGGTTGAAGTGACCAAAGGCTTCACATCGACGATGCCGGCTATGCAAAAATACGTGAAAATTCCGATGTCCTGAAATGCAGAACAACTTATCGGAATCTTTTAATACACACACGAAAACATCACCAAAGGTGTACAGAAGTCATAGTTTGGTTTATTAGGGCCAATATGGCAGTCAGAGGTTGAAGTGACCAAAGGCTTCAAATCGACGATGCCGGCTATGCAAAAATACGTGAAAATTCCGATGTCCTGAAATGCAGAACAACTTATCGGAATCTTTTAATACACACACGAAAACATCACCAAAGGTGTACAGAAGTCATAGTTTGGTCTATTAGGGCCATTATGGCAGTCAGAGGTTGAAGTGACCAAAGGCTTCAAATCGACGATGCCGGCTATGCAAAAATACGTGAAAATTCCGATGTCCTGAAATGCAGCCCAACTTATCGGAATCGGTTAATACACACACGAAAACATCACCAAAGGTGTACAGAAGTCATAGTTTGGTCTATTAGGGCCATTATGGCAGTCAGAGGTTGAAGTGACCAAAGGCTTCAAATCGACGATGCCGGCTATGCAAAAATACGTGAAAATTCCGATGTCCTGAAATGCAGAACAACTTATCGGAATCTTTTAATACACACACGAAAACATCACCAAAGGTGTACAGAAGTCATAGTTTGGTCTATTAGGGCCATTATGGCAGTCAGAGGTTGAAGTGACCAAAGGCTTCAAATCGACGATGACGGCTATGCAAAAATACGTGAAAATTCCGATGTCCTGAAATGCAGCCCAACTTATCGGAATCGGTTAATACACACACGAAAACATCACCAAAGGTGTACAGAAGTCATAGTTTGGTCTATTAGGGCCATTATGGCAGTCAGAGGTTGAAGTGACCAAAGGCTTCAAATCGACGATGCCGGCTATGCAAAAATACGTGAAAATTTCGATGTCCTGAAATGCAGCCCAACGTATCAGAATCGGTTAATACACACACGAAAACATCACCAAAGGTGTACAGAAGTCATAGTTTGGTCTATTAGGGCCATTATGGCAGTCAGAGGTTGAAGTGACCAAAGGCTTCAAATCGACGATGCCGGCTATGCAAAAATACGTGAAAATTCCGATGTCCTGAAATGCAGCCCAACGTATCAGAATCGGTTAATACACACACGAAAACATCACCAAAGGTGTACAGAAGTCATAGTTTGGTCTATTAGGGCCATTATGGCAGTCAGAGGTTGAAGTGACCAAAGGCTTCAAATCGACGATGCCGGCTATGCAAAAATACGTGAAAATTCCGATGTCACGGAATGCAGCCCAACGTATCAGAATCGGTTAATACACACACGAAAACATCACCAAAGGTGTACAGAAGTCATAGTTTGGTCTATTAGGGCCATTATGGCAGTCAGAGGTTGAAGTGACCAAAGGCTTCAAATCGACGATGCCGGCTATGCAAAAATACGTGAAAATTCCGATGTCCTGAAATGCAGCCCAACTTATCGGAATCGGTTAATACACACACGAAAACATCACCAAAGGTGTACAGAAGTCATAGTTTGGTCTATTAGGGCCATTATGGCAGTCAGAGGTTGAAGTGACCAAAGGCTTCAAATCGACGATGCCGGCTATGCAAAAATACGTGAAAATTCCGATGTCCTGAAATGCAGAACAACTTATCGGAATCTTTTAATACACACACGAAAACATCACCAAAGGTGTACAGAAGTCATAGTTTGGTCTATTAGGGCCATTATGGCAGTCAGAGGTTGAAGTGACCAAAGGCTTCAAATCGACGATGCCGGCTATGCAAAAATACGTGAAAATTCCGATGTCCTGAAATGCAGCCCAACTTATCGGAATCGGTTAATACACACACGAAAACATCACCAAAGGTGTACAGAAGTCATAGTTTGGTCTATTAGGGCCATTATGGCAGTCAGAGGTTGAAGTGACCAAAGGCTTCAAATCGACGATGCCGGCTATGCAAAAATACGTGAAAATTCCGATGTCCTGAAATGCAGAACAACTTATCGGAATCTTTTAATACACACACGAAAACATCACCAAAGGTGTACAGAAGTCATAGTTTGGTCTATTAGGGCCATTATGGCAGTCAGAGGTTGAAGTGACCAAAGGCTTCAAATCGACGATGCCGGCTATGCAAAAATACGTGAAAATTCCGATGTCCTGAAATGCAGCCCAACGTATCAGAATCGGTTAATACACACACGAAAACATCACCAAAGGTGTACAGAAGTCATAGTTTGGTCTATTAGGGCCATTATGGCAGTCAGAGGTTGAAGTGACCAAAGGCTTCAAATCGACGATGCCGGCTATGCAAAAATACGTGAAAATTCCGATGTCCTGAAATGCAGAACAACTTATCGGAATCTTTTAATACACACACGAAAACATCACCAAAGGTGTACAGAAGTCATAGTTTGGTTTATTAGGGCCAATATGGCAGTCAGAGGTTGAAGTGACCAAAGGCTTCAAATCGACGATGCCGGCTATGCAAAAATACGTGAAAATTCCGATGTCCTGAAATGCAGAACAACTTATCGGAATCTTTTAATACACACACGAAAACATCACCAAAGGTGTACAGAAGTCATAGTTTGGTCTATTAGGGCCATTATGGCAGTCAGAGGTTGAAGTGACCAAAGGCTTCAAATCGACGATGCCGGCTATGCAAAAATACGTGAAAATTCCGATGTCCTGAAATGCAGCCCAACTTATCGGAATCGGTTAATACACACACGAAAACATCACCAAAGGTGTACAG
This sequence comes from Eristalis tenax, assembly GCA_905231855.2. Taxonomy (NCBI): domain Eukaryota; kingdom Metazoa; phylum Arthropoda; class Insecta; order Diptera; family Syrphidae; genus Eristalis; species Eristalis tenax. The sequence goes on from CAJNIU020000120.1 coordinate 334,524, forward strand.
AAGTCATAGTTTGGTCTATTAGGGCCATTATGGCAGTCAGAGGTTGAAGTGACCAAAGGCTTCAAATCGACGATGCCGGCTATGCAAAAATACGTGAAAATTCCGATGTCCTGAAATGCAGAACAACTTATCGGAATCTTTTAATACACACACGAAAACATCACCAAAGGTGTACAGAAGTCATAGTTTGGTCTATTAGGGCCATTATGGCAGTCAGAGGTTGAAGTGACCAAAGGCTTCAAATCGACGATGACGGCTATGCAAAAATACGTGAAAATTCCGATGTCCTGAAATGCAGCCCAACTTATCGGAATCGGTTAATACACACACGAAAACATCACCAAAGGTGTACAGAAGTCATAGTTTGGTCTATTAGGGCCATTATGGCAGTCAGAGGTTGAAGTGACCAAAGGCTTCAAATCGACGATGCCGGCTATGCAAAAATACGTGAAAATTTCGATGTCCTGAAATGCAGCCCAACGTATCAGAATCGGTTAATACACACACGAAAACATCACCAAAGGTGTACAGAAGTCATAGTTTGGTCTATTAGGGCCATTATGGCAGTCAGAGGTTGAAGTGACCAAAGGCTTCAAATCGACGATGCCGGCTATGCAAAAATACGTGAAAATTCCGATGTCCTGAAATGCAGCCCAACGTATCAGAATCGGTTAATACACACACGAAAACATCACCAAAGGTGTACAGAAGTCATAGTTTGGTCTATTAGGGCCATTATGGCAGTCAGAGGTTGAAGTGACCAAAGGCTTCAAATCGACGATGCCGGCTATGCAAAAATACGTGAAAATTCCGATGTCACGGAATGCAGCCCAACGTATCAGAATCGGTTAATACACACACGAAAACATCACCAAAGGTGTACAGAAGTCATAGTTTGGTCTATTAGGGCCATTATGGCAGTCAGAGGTTGAAGTGACCAAAGGCTTCAAATCGACGATGCCGGCTATGCAAAAATACGTGAAAATTCCGATGTCCTGAAATGCAGCCCAACTTATCGGAATCGGTTAATACACACACGAAAACATCACCAAAGGTGTACAGAAGTCATAGTTTGGTCTATTAGGGCCATTATGGCAGTCAGAGGTTGAAGTGACCAAAGGCTTCAAATCGACGATGCCGGCTATGCAAAAATACGTGAAAATTCCGATGTCCTGAAATGCAGAACAACTTATCGGAATCTTTTAATACACACACGAAAACATCACCAAAGGTGTACAGAAGTCATAGTTTGGTCTATTAGGGCCATTATGGCAGTCAGAGGTTGAAGTGACCAAAGGCTTCAAATCGACGATGCCGGCTATGCAAAAATACGTGAAAATTCCGATGTCCTGAAATGCAGCCCAACTTATCGGAATAGGTTAATACACACACGAAAACATCACCAAAGGTGTACAGAAGTCATAGTTTGGTCTATTAGGGCCATTATGGCAGTCAGAGGTTGAAGTGACCAAAGGCTTCAAATCGACGATGCCGGCTATGCAAAAATACGTGAAAATTCCGATGTCCTGAAATGCAGAACAACTTATCGGAATCTTTTAATACACACACGAAAACATCACCAAAGGTGTACAGAAGTCATAGTTTGGTCTATTAGGGCCATTATGGCAGTCAGAGGTTGAAGTGACCAAAGGCTTCAAATCGACGATGCCGGCTATGCAAAAATACGTGAAAATTCCGATGTCCTGAAATGCAGCCCAACTTATCGGAATCGGTTAATACACACACGAAAACATCACCAAAGGTGTACAGAAGTCATAGTTTGGTCTATTAGGGCCATTATGGCAGTCAGAGGTTGAAGTGACCAAAGGCTTCAAATCGACGATGCCGGCTATGCAAAAATACGTGAAAATTCCGATGTCCTGAAATGCAGAACAACTTATCGGAATCTTTTAATACACACACGAAAACATCACCAAAGGTGTACAGAAGTCATAGTTTGGTCTATTAGGGCCATTATGGCAGTCAGAGGTTGAAGTGACCAAAGGCTTCAAATCGACGATGACGGCTATGCAAAAATACGTGAAAATTCCGATGTCCTGAAATGCAGCCCAACTTATCGGAATCGGTTAATACACACACGAAAACATCACCAAAGGTGTACAGAAGTCATAGTTTGGTCTATTAGGGCCATTATGGCAGTCAGAGGTTAAAGTGACCAAAGGCTTCAAATCGACGATGCCGGCTATGCAAAAATACGTGAAAATTTCGATGTCCTGAAATGCAGCCCAACGTATCAGAATCGGTTAATACACACACGAAAACATCACCAAAGGTGTACAGAAGTCATAGTTTGGTCTATTAGGGCCATTATGGCAGTCAGAGGTTGAAGTGACCAAAGGCTTCAAATCGACGATGCCGGCTATGCAAAAATACGTGAAAATTCCGATGTCCTGAAATGCAGCCCAACGTATCAGAATCGGTTAATACACACACGAAAACATCACCAAAGGTGTACAGAAGTCATAGTTTGGTCTATTAGGGCCATTATGGCAGTCAGAGGTTGAAGTGACCAAAGGCTTCAAATCGACGATGCCGGCTATGCAAAAATACGTGAAAATTCCGATGTCCTGAAATGCAGAACAACTTATCGGAATCTTTTAATACACACACGAAAACATCACCAAAGGTGTACAGAAGTCATAGTTTGGTTTATTAGGGCCAATATGGCAGTCAGAGGTTGAAGTGACCAAAGGCTTCAAATCGACGATGCCGGCTATGCAAAAATACGTGAAAATTCCGATGTCCTGAAATGCAGAACAACTTATCGGAATCTTTTAATACACACACGAAAACATCACCAAAGGTGTACAGAAGTCATAGTTTGGTCTATTAGGGCCATTATGGCAGTCAGAGGTTGAAGTGACCAAAGGCTTCAAATCGACGATGCCGGCTATGCAAAAATACGTGAAAATTCCGATGTCCTGAAATGCAGCCCAACTTATCGGAATCGGTTAATACACACACGAAAACATCACCAAAGGTGTACAGAAGTCATAGTTTGGTCTATTAGGGCCATTATGGCAGTCAGAGGTTGAAGTGACCAAAGGCTTCAAATCGACGATGCCGGCTATGCAAAAATACGTGAAAATTCCGATGTCCTGAAATGCAGAACAACTTATCGGAATCTTTTAATACACACACGAAAACATCACCAAAGGTGTACAGAAGTCCTAGTTTGGTCTATTAGGGCCATTATGGCAGTCAGAGGTTGAAGTGACCAAAGGCTTCAAATCGACGATGACGGCTATGCAAAAATACGTGAAAATTCCGATGTCCTGAAATGCAGCCCAACTTATCGGAATCGGTTAATACACACACGAAAACATCACCAAAGGTGTACAGAAGTCATAGTTTGGTCTATTAGGGCCATTATGGCAGTCAGAGGTTGAAGTGACCAAAGGCTTCAAATCGACGATGCCGGCTATGCAAAAATACGTGAAAATTTCGATGTCCTGAAATGCAGCCCAACGTATCAGAATCGGTTAATACACACACGAAAACATCACCAAAGGTGTACAGAAGTCATAGTTTGGTCTATTAGGGCCATTATGGCAGTCAGAGGTTGAAGTGACCAAAGGCTTCAAATCGACGATGCAAAAATACTTGAAAATTCCGATGTCCTGAAATGCATCCCAACGTATCAGAATCGGTTAATACACACACGAAAACATCACCAAAGGTGTACAGAAGTCATAGTTTGGTCTATTAGGGCCATTATGGCAGTCAGAGGTTGAAGTGACCAAAGGCTTCAAATCGACGATGCCGGCTATGCAAAAATACGTGAAAATTCCGATGTCACGGAATGCAGCCCAACTTATCGGAATCGGTTAATACACACACGAAAACATCACCAAAGGTGTACAGATGTCATAGTTTGGTCTATTAGGGCCATTATGGCAGTCAGAGGTTGAAGTGACCAAAGGCTTCAAATCGACGATGCCGGCTATGCAAAAATACGTGAAAATTCCGATGTCCTGAAATGCAGCCCAACTTATCGGAATCGGTTAATACACACACGAAAACATCACCAAAGGTGTACAGAAGTCATAGTTTGGTCTATTAGGGCCATTATGGCAGTCAGAGGTTGAAGTGACCAAAGGCTTCAAATCGACGATGCCGGCTATGCAAAAATACGTGAAAATTCCGATGTCCTGAAATGCAGCCCAACGTATCAGAATCGGTTAATACACACACGAAAACATCACCAAAGGTGTACAGAAGTCATAGTTTGGTCTATTAGGGCCATTATGGCAGTCAGAGGTTGAAGTGACCAAAGGCTTCAAATCGACGATGCCGGCTATGCAAAAATACGTGAAAATTCCGATGTCCTGAAATGCAGCCCAACGTATCAGAATGGGTTAATACACACACGAAAACATCACCAAAGGTGTACAGAAGTCATAGTTTGGTCTATTAGGGCCATTATGGCAGTCAGAGGTTGAAGTGACCAAAGGCTTCAAATCGACGATGCCGGCTATGCAAAAATACGTGAAAATTCCGATGTCCTGAAATGCAGCCCAACTTATCGGAATCGGTTAATACACACACGAAAACATCACCAAAGGTGTACAGAAGTCATAGTTTGGTCTATTAGGGCCATTATGGCAGTCAGAGGTTGAAGTGACCAAAGGCTTCAAATCGACGATGCCGGCTATGCAAAAATACGTGAAAATTCCGATGTCCTGAAATGCAGCCCAACGTATCAGAATCGGTTAATACACACACGAAAACATCACCAAAGGTGTACAGAAGTCATAGTTTGGTCTATTAGGGCCATTATGGCAGTCAGAGGTTGAAGTGACCAAAGGCTTCAAATCGACGATGCCGGCTATGCAAAAATACGTGAAAATTCCGATGTCCTGAAATGCAGCCCAACGTATCAGAATCGGTTAATACACACACGAAAACATCACCAAAGGTGTACAGAAGTCATAGTTTGGTCTATTAGGGCCATTATGGCAGTCAGAGGTTGAAGTGACCAAAGGCTTCAAATCGACGATGCCGGCTATGCAAAAATACGTGAAAATTCCGATGTCCTGAAATGCAGCCCAACGTATCAGAATCGGTTAATACACACACGAAAACATCACCAAAGGTGTACAGAAGTCATAGTTTGGTCTATTAGGGCCATTATGGCAGTCAGAGGTTGAAGTGACCAAAGGCTTCAAATCGACGATGCCGGCTATGCAAAAATACGTGAAAATTCCGATGTCCTGAAATGCAGCCCAACTTATCGGAATCGGTTAATACACACACGAAAACATCACCAAAGGTGTACAGAAGTCATAGTTTGGTCTATTAGGGCCATTATGGCAGTCAGAGGTTGAAGTGACCAAAGGCTTCAAATCGACGATGCCGGCTATGCAAAAATACGTGAAAATTCCGATGTCCTGAAATGCAGCCCAACGTATCAGAATCGGTTAATACACACACGAAAACATCACCAAAGGTGTACAGAAGTCATAGTTTGGTCTATTAGGGCCATTATGGCAGTCAGAGGTTGAAGTGACCAAAGGCTTCAAATCGACGATGCCGGCTATGCAAAAATACGTGAAAATTCCGATGTCCTGAAATGCAGCCCAACTTATCGGAATCGGTTAATACACACACGAAAACATCACCAAAGGTGTACAGAAGTCATAGTTTGGTCTATTAGGGCCATTATGGCAGTCAGAGGTTGAAGTGACCAAAGGCTTCAAATCGACGATGCCGGCTATGCAAAAATACGTGAAAATTCCGATGTCCTGAAATGCAGCGCAACTTATCGGAATCGGTTAATACACACACGAAAACATCACCAAAGGTGTACAGAAGTCATAGTTTGGTCTATTAGGGCCATTATGGCAGTCAGAGGTTGAAGTGACCAAAGGCTTCAAATCGACGATGCCGGCTATGCAAAAATACGTGAAAATTCCGATGTCACGGAATGCAGCCCAACTTATCGGAATCGGTTAATACACACACGAAAACATCACCAAAGGTGTACAGAAGTCATAGTTTGGTCTATTAGGGCCATTATGGCAGTCAGAGGTTGAAGTGACCAAAGGCTTCAAATCGACGATGCCGGCTATGCAAAAATACGTGAAAATTCCGATGTCCTGAAATGCAGCCCAACGTATCAGAATCGGTTAATACACACACGAAAACATCACCAAAGGTGTACAGAAGTCATAGTTTGGTCTATTAGGGCCATTATGGCAGTCAGAGGTTGAAGTGACCAAAGGCTTCAAATCGACGATGCCGGCTATGCAAAAATACGTGAAAATTCCGATGTCACGGAATGCAGCCCAACGTATCGGAATCGGTTAATACACACACGAAAACATCACCAAAGGTGTACAGAAGTCATAGTTTGGTCTATTAGGGCCATTATGGCAGTCAGAGGTTGAAGTGACCAAAGGCTTCAAATCGACGATGCCGGCTATGCAAAAATACGTGAAAATTCCGATGTCCTGAAATGCAGCCCAACTTATCGGAATCGGTTAATACACACACGAAAACATCACCAAAGGTGTACAGAAGTCATAGTTTGGTCTATTAGGGCCATTATGGCAGTCAGAGGTTGAAGTGACCAAAGGCTTCAAATCGACGATGCCGGCTATGCAAAAATACGTGAAAATTCCGATGTCCTGAAATGCAGCCCAACGTATCAGAATCGGTTAATACACACACGAAAACATCACCAAAGGTGTACAGAAGTCATAGTTTGGTCTATTAGGGCCATTATGGCAGTCAGAGGTTGAAGTGACCAAAGGCTTCAAATCGACGATGCCGGCTATGCAAAAATACGTGAAAATTCCGATGTCCTGAAATGCAGCCCAACTTATCGGAATCGGTTAATACACACACGAAAACATCACCAAAGGTGTACAGAAGTCATAGTTTGGTCTATTAGGGCCATTATGGCAGTCAGAGGTTGAAGTGACCAAAGGCTTCAAATCGACGATGCCGGCTATGCAAAAATACGTGAAAATTCCGATGTCCTGAAATGCAGCCCAACGTATCAGAATCGGTTAATACACACACGAAAACATCACCAAAGGTGTACAGAAGTCATAGTTTGGTCTATTAGGGCCATTATGGCAGTCAGAGGTTGAAGTGACCAAAGGCTTCAAATCGACGATGCCGGCTATGCAAAAATACGTGAAAATTCCGATGTCACGGAATGCAGCCCAACTTATCGGAATCGGTTAATACACACACGAAAACATCACCAAAGGTGTACAGAAGTCCAAGTTTGGTCTATTAGGGCCATTATGGCAGTCAGAGGTTGAAGTGACCAAAGGCTTCAAATCGACGATGCCGGCTATGCAAAAATACGTGAAAATTCCGATGTCCTGAAATGCAGCCCAACTTATCGGAATAGGTTAATACACACACGAAAACATCACCAAAGGTGTACAGAAGTCAAAGTTTGGTCTATTAGGGCCGTTATGGCAGTCAGAGGTTGAAGTGACCAAAGGCTTCAAATCGACGATGCCGGCTATGCAAAAATACGTGAAAATTCCGATGTCCTGAAATGCATCCCAACGTATCAGAATCGGTTAATACACACACGAAAACATCACCAAAGGTGTACAGAAGTCATAGTTTGGTCTATTAGGGCCATTATGGCAGTCAGAGGTTGAAGTGACCAAAGGCTTCAAATCGACGATGCCGGCTATGCAAAAATACGTGAAAATTCCGATGTCACGGAATGCAGCCCAACTTATCGGAATCGGTTAATACACACACGAAAACATCACCAAAGGTGTACAGAAGTCATAGTTTGGTCTATTAGGGCCATTATGGCAGTCAGAGGTTGAAGTGACCAAAGGCTTCAAATCGACGATGCCAGCTATGCAAAAATACGTGAAAATTCCGATGTCCTGAAATGCAGCCCAACTTATCGGAATCGGTTAATACACACACGAAAACATCACCAAAGGTGTACAGAAGTCATAGTTTGGTCTATTAGGGCCATTATGGCAGTCAGAGGTTGAAGTGACCAAAGGCTTCAAATCGACGATGCCGGCTATGCAAAAATACGTGAAAATTCCGATGTCCTGAAATGCAGCCCAACGTATCAGAATCGGTTAATACACACACGAAAACATCACCAAAGGTGTACAGAAGTCATAGTTTGGTCTATTAGGGCCATTATGGCAGTCAGAGGTTGAAGTGACCAAAGGCTTCAAATCGACGATGCCGGCTATGCAAAAATACGTGAAAATTCCGATGTCCTGAAATGCAGCCCAACGTATCAGAATCGGTTAATACACACACGAAAACATCACCAAAGGTGTACAGAAGTCATAGTTTGGTCTATTAGGGCCATTATGGCAGTCAGAGGTTGAAGTGACCAAAGGCTTCAAATCGACGATGCCGGCTATGCAAAAATACGTGAAAATTCCGATGTCCTGAAATGCAGCCCAACTTATCGGAATCGGTTAATACACACACGAAAACATCACCAAAGGTGTACAGAAGTCATAGTTTGGTCTATTAGGGCCATTATGGCAGTCAGAGGTTGAGGTGACCAAAGGCTTCAAATCGACGATGCAAAAATACGTGAAAATTCCGATGTCCTGAAATGCAGCCCAACTTATCGGAATCGGTTAATACACACACGAAAACATCACCAAAGGTGTACAGAAGTCATAGTTTGGTATATTAGGGCCATTATGGCAGTCAGAGGTTGAAGTGACCAAAGGCTTCAAATCGACGATGCCGGCTATGCAAAAATACGTGAAAATTCCGATGTCACGGAATGCAGCCCAACTTATCGGAATCGGTTAATACACACACGAAAACATCACCAAAGGTGTACAGAAGTCATAGTTTGGTCTATTAGGGCCATTATGGCAGTCAGAGGTTGAAGTGACCAGAGGCTTCAAATCGACGATGCCGGCTATGCAAAAATACGTGAAAATTCCGATGTCCTGAAATGCAGCCCAACTTATCGGAATCGGTTAATACACACACGAAAACATCACCAAAGGTGTACAGAAGTCATAGTTTGGTCTATTAGGGCCATTATGGCAGTCAGAGGTTGAAGTGACCAAAGGCTTCAAATCGACGATGCCGGCTATGCAAAAATACGTGAAAATTCCGATGTCCTGAAATGCAGCCCAACGTATCAGAATCGGTTAATACACACACGAAAACATCACCAAAGGTGTACAGAAGTCATAGTTTGGTCTATTAGGGCCATTATGGCAGTCAGAGGTTGAAGTGACCAAAGGCTTCAAATCGACGATGCCGGCTATGCAAAAATACGTGAAAATTCCGATGTCCTGAAATGCAGCCCAACGTATCAGAATCGGTTAATACACACACGAAAACATCACCAAAGGTGTACAGAAGTCATAGCTTGGTCTATTAGGGCCATTATGGCAGTCAGAGGTTGAAGTGACCAAAGGCTTCAAATCGACGATGCCGGCTATGCAAAAATACGTGAAAATTCCGATGTCACGGAATGCAGCCCAACTTATCGGAATCGGTTAATACACACACGAAAACATCACCAAAGGTGTACAGAAGTCATAGTTTGGTCTATTAGGGCCATTATGGCAGTCAGAGGTTGAAGTGACCAAAGGCTTCAAATCGACGATGCCGGCTATGCAAAAATACGTGAAAATTCCGATGTCCTGAAATGCAGCCCAACGTATCAGAATCGGTTAATACACACACGAAAACATCACCAAAGGTGTACAGAAGTCATAGTTTGGTCTATTAGGGCCATTATGGCAGTCAGAGGTTGAAGTGACCAAAGGCTTCAAATCGACGATGCCGGCTATGCAAAAATACGTGAAAATTCCGATGTCCTGAAATGCAGCCCAACGTATCAGAATCGGTTAATACACACACGAAAACATCACCAAAGGTGTACAGAAGTCATAGTTTGGTCTATTAGGGCCATTATGGCAATCAGAGGTTGAAGTGACCAAAGGCTTCAAATCGACGATGCCGGCTATGCAAAAATACGTGAAAATTCCGATGTCACGGAATGCAGCCCAACGTATCGGAATCGGTTAATACACACACGAAAACATCACCAAAGGTGTACAGAAGTCATATTTTGGTCTATTAGGGCCATTATGGCAGTCAGAGGTTGAAGTGACCAAAGGCTTCAAATCGACGATGCCGGCTATGCAAAAATACGTGAAAATTCCGATGTCCTGATGCAAAAATACGTGAAAATTCCGATGTCCTGAAATGCAGCCCAACGTATCAGAATCGGTTAATACACACACGAAAACATCACCAAAGGTGTACAGAAGTCATAGTTTGGTCTACTAGGGCCATTATGGCAGTCAGAGGTTGAAGTGACCAAAGGCTTCAAATCGACGATGCCGGCTATGCAAAAATACGTGAAAATTCCGATGTCACGGAATGCAGCCCAACTTATCGGAATCGGTTAATACACACACGAAAACATCACCAAAGGTGTACAGAAGTCATAGTTTGGTCTATTAGGGCCATTATGGCAGTCAGAGGTTGAAGTGACCAAAGGCTTCAAATCGACGATGCCGGCTATGCAAAAATACGTGAAAATTCCGATGTCCTGAAATGCAGCCCAACTTATCGGAATCGGTTAATACACACACGAAAACATCACCAAAGGTGTACAGAAGTCATAGTTTGGTCTATTAGGGCCATTATGGCAGTCAGAGGTTGAAGTGACCAAAGGCTTCAAATCGACGATGCCGGCTATGCAAAAATACGTGAAAATTCCGATGTCCTGAAATGCAGCCCAACGTATCAGAATCGGTTAATACACACACGAAAACATCACCAAAGGTGTACAGAAGTCATAGTTTGGTCTATTAGGGCCATTATGGCAGTCAGAGGTTGAAGTGACCAAAGGCTTCAAATCGACGATGCCGGCTATGCAAAAATACGTGAAAATTCCGATGTCCTGAAATGCAGCCCAACTTATCGGAATCGGTTAATACACACACGAAAACATCACCAAAGGTGTACAGAAGTCATAGTTTGGTCTATTAGGGCCATTATGGCAGTCAGAGGTTGAAGTGACCAAAGGCTTCAAATCGACGATGCCGGCTATGCAAAAATACGTGAAAATTCCGATGTCCTGAAATGCAGCCCAACTTATCGGAATCGGTTAATACCACACGAAAACATCACCAAAGGTGTACAGAAGTCATAGTTTGGTCTATTAGGGCCATTATGGCAGTCAGAGGTTGAAGTGACCAAAGGCTTCAAATCGACGATGCCGGCTATGCAAAAATACGTGAAAATTCCGATGTCCTGAAATGCAGCCCAACGTATCAGAATCGGTTAATACACACACGAAAACATCACCAAAGGTGTACAGAAGTCATAGTTTGGTCTATTAGGGCCATTATGGCAGTCAGAGGTTGAAGTGACCAAAGGCTTCAAATCGACGATGCCGGCTATGCAAAAATACGTGAAAATTCCGATGTCCTGAAATGCAGCCCAACTTATCGGAATCGGTTAATACACACACGAAAACATCACCAAAGGTGTACAGAAGTCATAGTTTGGTCTATTAGGGCCATTATGGCAGTCAGAGGTTGAAGTGACTAAAGGCTTCAAATCGACGATGCCGGCTATGCAAAAATACGTGAAAATTCCGATGTCCTGAAATGCAGCCCAACTTATCGGAATCGGTTAATACACACACGAAAACATCACCAAAGGTGTACAGAAGTCATAGTTTGGTCTATTAGGGCCATTATGGCAGTCAGAGGTTGAAGTGACCAAAGGCTTCAAATCGACGATGCCGGCTATGCAAAAATACGTGAAAATTCCGATGTCCTGAAATGCAGCCCAACGTATCAGAATCGGTTAATACACACACGAAAACATCACCAAAGGTGTACAGAAGTCATAGTTTGGTCTATTAGGGCCATTATGGCAGTCAGAGGTTGAAGTGATCAAAGGCTTCAAATCGACGATGCCGGCTATGCAAAAATACGTGAAAATTCCGATGTCCTGAAATGCAGCCCAACGTATCAGAATCGGTTAATACACACACGAAAACATCACCAAAGGTGTACAGAAGTCATAGTTTGGTCTATTAGGGCCATTATGGCAGTCAGAGGTTGAAGTGACCAAAGGCTTCAAATCGACGATGCCGGCTATGCAAAAATACGTGAAAATTCCGATGTCACGGAATGCAGCCCATCTTATCGGAATCGGTTAATACACACACGAAAACATCACCAAAGGTGTACAGAAGTCATAGTTTGGTCTATTAGGGCCATTATGGCAGTCAGAGGTTGAAGTGACCAAAGGCTTCAAATCGACGATGCCGGCTATGCAAAAATACGTGAAAATTCCGATGTCCTGAAATGCAGCCCAACTTATCGGAATCGGTTAATACACACACGAAAACATCACCAAAGGTGTACAGAAGTCATAGTTTGGTCTATTAGGGCCATTATGGCAGTCAGAGGTTGAAGTGACCAAAGGCTTCAAATCGACGATGCCGGCTATGCAAAAATACGTGAAAATTCCGATGTCCTGAAATGCAGCCCAACTTATCGGAATCGGTTAATACACACACGAAAACATCACCAAAGGTGTACAGAAGTCATAGTTTGGTCTATTAGGGCCATTATGGCAGTCAGAGGTTGAAGTGACCAAAGGCTTCAAATCGACGATGCCGGCTATGCAAAAATACGTGAAAATTCCGATGTCCTGAAATGCAGCCCAACGTATCAGAATCGGTTAATACACACACGAAAACATCACCAAAGGTGTACAGAAGTCATAGTTTGGTCTATTAGGGCCATTATGGCAGTCAGAGGTTGAAGTGACCAAAGGCTTCAAATCGACGATGCCGGCTATGCAAAAATACGTGAAAATTCCGATGTCTTGAAATGCAGCCCAACTTATCGGAATCGGTTAATACACACACGAAAACATCACCAAAGGTGTACAGAAGTCATAGTTTGGTCTATTAGGGCCATTTTGGCAGTCAGAGGTTGAAGTGACCAAAGGCTTCAAATCGACGATGCCGGCTATGCAAAAATACGTGAAAATTCCGATGTCCTGAAATGCAGCCCAACTTATCGGAATCGGTTAATACACACACGAAAACATCACCAAAGGTGTACAGAAGTCATAGTTTGGTCTATTAGGGCCATTATGGCAGTCAGAGGTTGAAGTGACCAAAGGCTTCAAATCGACGATGCTGGCTATGCAAAAATACGTGAAAATTCCGATGTCCTGAAATGCAGCCCAACTTATCGGAATCGGTTAATACACACACGAAAACATCACCAAAGGTGTACAGAAGTCATAGTTTGGTCTATTAGGGCCATTATGGCAGTCAGAGGTTGAAGTGACCAAAGGCTTCAAATCGACGATGCCGGCTATGCAAAAATACGTGAAAATTCCGATGTCCTGAAATGCAGCCCAACTTATCGGAATCGGTTAATACACACACGAAAACATCACCAAAGGTGTACAGAAGTCATAGTTTGGTCTATTAGGGCCATTATGGCAGTCAGAGGTTGAAGTGACCAAAGGTTTCAAATCGACGATGCCGGCTATGCAAAAATACGTGAAAATTCCGATGTCACGGAATGCAGCCCAACTTATCGGAATCGGTTAATACACACACGAAAACATCACCAAAGGTGTACAGAAGTCATAGTTTGGTCTATTAGGGCCATTATGGCAGTCAGAGGTTGAAGTGATCAAAGGCTTCAAATCGACGATGCCGGCTATGCAAAAATACGTGAAAATTCCGATGTCCTGAAATGCAGCCCAACGTATCAGAATCGGTTAATACACACACGAAAACATCACCAAAGGTGTACAGAAGTCATAGTTTGGTCTATTAGGGCCATTATGGCAGTCAGAGGTTGAAGTGACCAAAGGCTTCAAATCGACGATGCCGGCTATGCAAAAATACGTGAAAATTCCGATGTCACGGAATGCAGCCCATCTTATCGGAATCGGTTAATACACACACGAAAACATCACCAAAGGTGTACAGAAGTCATAGTTTGGTCTATTAGGGCCATTATGGCAGTCAGAGGTTGAAGTGACCAAAGGCTTCAAATCGACGATGCCGGCTATGCAAAAATACGTGAAAATTCCGATGTCCTGAAATGCAGCCCAACTTATCGGAATCGGTTAATACACACACGAAAACATCACCAAAGGTGTACAGAAGTCATAGTTTGGTCTATTAGGGCCATTATGGCAGTCAGAGGTTGAAGTGACCAAAGGCTTCAAATCGACGATGCCGGCTATGCAAAAATACGTGAAAATTCCGATGTCCTGAAATGCAGCCCAACTTATCGGAATCGGTTAATACACACACGAAAACATCACCAAAGGTGTACAGAAGTCATAGTTTGGTCTATTAGGGCCATTATGGCAGTCAGAGGTTGAAGTGACCAAAGGCTTCAAATCGACGATGCCGGCTATGCAAAAATACGTGAAAATTCCGATGTCCTGAAATGCAGCCCAACGTATCAGAATCGGTTAATACACACACGAAAACATCACCAAAGGTGTACAGAAGTCATAGTTTGGTCTATTAGGGCCATTATGGCAGTCAGAGGTTGAAGTGACCAAAGGCTTCAAATCGACGATGCCGGCTATGCAAAAATACGTGAAAATTCCGATGTCTTGAAATGCAGCCCAACTTATCGGAATCGGTTAATACACACACGAAAACATCACCAAAGGTGTACAGAAGTCATAGTTTGGTCTATTAGGGCCATTATGGCAGTCAGAGGTTGAAGTGACCAAAGGCTTCAAATCGACGATGCCGGCTATGCAAAAATACGTGAAAATTCCGATGTCCTGAAATGCAGCCCAACTTATCGGAATCGGTTAATACACACACGAAAACATCACCAAAGGTGTACAGAAGTCATAGTTTGGTCTATTAGGGCCATTATGGCAGTCAGAGGTTGAAGTGACCAAAGGCTTCAAATCGACGATGCCGGCTATGCAAAAATACGTGAAAATTCCGATGTCCTGAAATGCAGCCCAACTTATCGGAATCGGTTAATACACACACGAAAACATCACCAAAGGTGTACAGAAGTCATAGTTTGGTCTATTAGGGCCATTATGGCAGTCAGAGGTTGAAGTGACCAAAGGCTTCAAATCGACGATGCCGGCTATGCAAAAATACGTGAAAATTCCGATGTCCTGAAATGCAGCCCAACTTATCGGAATCGGTTAATACACACACGAAAACATCACCAAAGGTGTACAGAAGTCATAGTTTGGTCTATTAGGGCCATTATGGCAGTCAGAGGTTGAAGTGACCAAAGGTTTCAAATCGACGATGCCGGCTATGCAAAAATACGTGAAAATTCCGATGTCACGGAATGCAGCCCAACTTATCGGAATCGGTTAATACACACACGAAAACATCACCAAAGGTGTACAGAAGTCATAGTTTGGTCTATTAGGGCCATTATGGCAGTCAGAGGTTGAAGTGACCAAAGGCTTCAAATCGACGATGCCGGCTATGCAAAAATACGTGAAAATTCCGATGTCCTGAAATGCAGCCCAACGTATCAGAATCGGTTAATACACACACGAAAACATCACCAAAGGTGTACAGAAGTCATAGTTTGGTCTATTAGGGCCATTATGGCAGTCAGAGGTTGAAGTGACCAAAGGCTTCAAATCGACGATGCCGGCTATGCAAAAATACGTGAAAATTCCGATGTCCTGAAATGCAGCCCAACTTATCGGAATCGGTTAATACACACACGAAAACATCACCAAAGGTGTACAGAAGTCATAGTTTGGTCTATTAGGGCCATTATGGCAGTCAGAGGTTGAAGTGACCAAAGGCTTCAAATCGACGATGCCGGCTATGCAAAAATACGTGAAAATTCCGATGTCCTGAAATGCAGCCCAACTTATCGGAATCGGTTAATACACACACGAAAACATCACCAAAGGTGTACAGAAGTCATAGTTTGGTCTATTAGGGCCATTATGGCAGTCAGAGGTTGAAGTGACCAAAGGCTTCAAATCGACGATGCCGGCTATGCAAAAATACGTGAAAATTCCGATGTCCTGAAATGCAGCCCAACTTATCGGAATCGGTTAATACACACACGAAAACATCATCAAAGGTGTACAGAAGTCATAGTTTGGTCTATTAGGGCCATTATGGCAGTCAGAGGTTGAAGTGACCAAAGGCTTCAAATCGACGATGCCGGCTATGCAAAAATACGTGAAAATTCCGATGTCACGGAATGCAGCCCAACTTATCGGAATCGGTTAATACACACACGAAAACATCACCAAAGGTGTACAGAAGTCATAGTTTGGTCTATTAGGGCCATTATGGCAGTCAGAGGTTGAAGTGACCAAAGGCTTCAAATCGACGATGCCGGCTATGCAAAAATACGTGAAAATTCCGATGTCACGGAATGCAGCCCAACTTATCGGAATCGGTTAATACACACACGAAAACATCACCAAAGGTGTACAGAAGTCATAGTTTGGTCTATTAGGGCCATTATGGCAGTCAGAGGTTGAAGTGACCAAAGGCTTCAAATCGACGATGCCGGCTATGCAAAAATACGTGAAAATTCCGATGTCCTGAAATGCAGCCCAACTTATCGGAATCGGTTAATACACACACGAAAACATCATCAAAGGTGTACAGAAGTCATAGTTTGGTCTATTAGGGCCATTATGGCAGTCAGAGGTTGAAGTGACCAAAGGCTTCAAATCGACGATGCCGGCTATGCAAAAATACGTGAAAATTCCGATGTCACGGAATGCAGCCCAACTTATCGGAATCGGTTAATACACACACGAAAACATCACCAAAGGTGTACAGAAGTCATAGTTTGGTCTATTAGGGCCATTATGGCAGTCAGAGGTTGAAGTGACCAAAGGCTTCAAATCGACGATGCCGGCTATGCAAAAATACGTGAAAATTCCGATGTCCTGAAATGCAGCCCAACTTATCGGAATCGGTTAATACACACACGAAAACATCACCAAAGGTGTACAGAAGTCATAGTTTGGTCTATTAGGGCCATTATGGCAGTCAGAGGTTGAAGTGACCAAAGGCTTCAAATCGACGATGCCGGCTATGCAAAAATACGTGAAAATTCCGATGTCTTGAAATGCAGCCCAACTTATCGGAATCGGTTAATACACACACGAAAACATCACCAAAGGTGTACAGAAGTCATAGTTTGGTCTATTAGGGCCATTATGGCAGTCAGAGGTTGAAGTGACCAAAGGCTTCAAATCGACGATGCCGGCTATGCAAAAATACGTGAAAATTCCGATGTCCTGAAATGCAGCCCAACTTATCGGAATCGGTTAATACACACACGAAAACATCACCAAAGGTGTACAGAAGTCATAGTTTGGTCTATTAGGGCCATTATGGCAGTCAGAGGTTGAAGTGACCAAAGGCTTCAAATCGACGATGCCGGCTATGCAAAAATACGTGAAAATTCCGATGTCCTGAAATGCAGCCCAACTTATCGGAATCGGTTAATACACACACGAAAACATCACCAAAGGTGTACAGAAGTCATAGTTTGGTCTATTAGGGCCATTATGGCAGTCAGAGGTTGAAGTGACCAAAGGCTTCAAATCGACGATGCCGGCTATGCAAAAATACGTGAAAATTCCGATGTCCTGAAATGCAGCCCAACTTATCGGAATCGGTTAATACACACACGAAAACATCATCAAAGGTGTACAGAAGTCATAGTTTGGTCTATTAGGGCCATTATGGCAGTCAGAGGTTGAAGTGACCAAAGGCTTCAAATCGACGATGCCGGCTATGCAAAAATACGTGAAAATTCCGATGTCACGGAATGCAGCCCAACTTATCGGAATCGGTTAATACACACACGAAAACATCACCAAAGGTGTACAGAAGTCATAGTTTGGTCTATTAGGGCCATTATGGCAGTCAGAGGTTGAAGTGACCAAAGGCTTCAAATCGACGATGCCGGCTATGCAAAAATACGTGAAAATTCCGATGTCACGGAATGCAGCCCAACTTATCGGAATCGGTTAATACACACACGAAAACATCACCAAAGGTGTACAGAAGTCATAGTTTGGTCTATTAGGGCCATTATGGCAGTCAGAGGTTGAAGTGACCAAAGGCTTCAAATCGACGATGCCGGCTATGCAAAAATACGTGAAAATTCCGATGTCCTGAAATGCAGCCCAACTTATCGGAATCGGTTAATACACACACGAAAACATCATCAAAGGTGTACAGAAGTCATAGTTTGGTCTATTAGGGCCATTATGGCAGTCAGAGGTTGAAGTGACCAAAGGCTTCAAATCGACGATGCCGGCTATGCAAAAATACGTGAAAATTCCGATGTCACGGAATGCAGCCCAACTTATCGGAATCGGTTAATACACACACGAAAACATCACCAAAGGTGTACAGAAGTCATAGTTTGGTCTATTAGGGCCATTATGGCAGTCAGAGGTTGAAGTGACCAAAGGCTTCAAATCGACGATGCCGGCTATGCAAAAATACGTGAAAATTCCGATGTCCTGAAATGCAGCCCAACTTATCGGAATCGGTTAATACACACACGAAAACATCACCAAAGGTGTACAGAAGTCATAGTTTGGTCTATTAGGGCCATTATGGCAGTCAGAGGTTGAAGTGACCAAAGGCTTCAAATCGACGATGCCGGCTATGCAAAAATACGTGAAAATTCCGATGTCTTGAAATGCAGCCCAACTTATCGGAATCGGTTAATACACACACGAAAACATCACCAAAGGTGTACAGAAGTCATAGTTTGGTCTATTAGGGCCATTATGGCAGTCAGAGGTTGAAGTGACCAAAGGCTTCAAATCGACGATGCCGGCTATGCAAAAATACGTGAAAATTCCGATGTCCTGAAATGCAGCCCAACTTATCGGAATCGGTTAATACACACACGAAAACATCACCAAAGGTGTACAGAAGTCATAGTTTGGTCTATTAGGGCCATTATGGCAGTCAGAGGTTGAAGTGACCAAAGGCTTCAAATCGACGATGCCGGCTATGCAAAAATACGTGAAAATTCCGATGTCCTGAAATGCAGCCCAACTTATCGGAATCGGTTAATACACACACGAAAACATCACCAAAGGTGTACAGAAGTCATAGTTTGGTCTATTAGGGCCATTATGGCAGTCAGAGGTTGAAGTGACCAAAGGTTTCAAATCGACGATGCCGGCTATGCAAAAATACGTGAAAATTCCGATGTCACGGAATGCAGCCCAACTTATCGGAATCGGTTAATACACACACGAAAACATCACCAAAGGTGTACAGAAGTCATAGTTTGGTCTATTAGGGCCATTATGGCAGTCAGAGGTTGAAGTGACCAAAGGCTTCAAATCGACGATGCCGGCTATGCAAAAATACGTGAAAATTCCGATGTCCTGAAATGCAGCCCAACGTATCAGAATCGGTTAATACACACACGAAAACATCACCAAAGGTGTACAGAAGTCATAGTTTGGTCTATTAGGGCCATTATGGCAGTCAGAGGTTGAAGTGACCAAAGGCTTCAAATCGACGATGCCGGCTATGCAAAAATACGTGAAAATTCCGATGTCCTGAAATGCAGCCCAACTTATCGGAATCGGTTAATACACACACGAAAACATCACCAAAGGTGTACAGAAGTCATAGTTTGGTCTATTAGGGCCATTATGGCAGTCAGAGGTTGAAGTGACCAAAGGCTTCAAATCGACGATGCCGGCTATGCAAAAATACGTGAAAATTCCGATGTCCTGAAATGCAGCCCAACTTATCGGAATCGGTTAATACACACACGAAAACATCACCAAAGGTGTACAGAAGTCATAGTTTGGTCTATTAGGGCCATTATGGCAGTCAGAGGTTGAAGTGACCAAAGGCTTCAAATCGACGATGCCGGCTATGCAAAAATACGTGAAAATTCCGATGTCCTGAAATGCAGCCCAACTTATCGGAATCGGTTAATACACACACGAAAACATCATCAAAGGTGTACAGAAGTCATAGTTTGGTCTATTAGGGCCATTATGGCAGTCAGAGGTTGAAGTGACCAAAGGCTTCAAATCGACGATGCAAAAATACGTGAAAATTCCGATGTCCTGAAATGCAGCCCAACTTATCGGAATCGGTTAATACACACACGAAAACATCACCAAAGGTGTACAGAAGTCATAGTTTGGTATATTAGGGCCATTATGGCAGTCAGAGGTTGAAGTGACCAAAGGCTTCAAATCGACGATGCCGGCTATGCAAAAATACGTGAAAATTCCGATGTCACGGAATGCAGCCCAACTTATCGGAATCGGTTAATACACACACGAAAACATCACCAAAGGTGTACAGAAGTCATAGTTTGGTCTATTAGGGCCATTATGGCAGTCAGAGGTTGAAGTGACCAAAGGCTTCAAATCGACGATGCCGGCTATGCAAAAATACGTGAAAATTCCGATGTCCTGAAATGCAGCCCAACTTATCGGAATCGGTTAATACACACACGAAAACATCACCAAAGGTGTACAGAAGTCATAGTTTGGTCTATTAGGGCCATTATGGCAGTCAGAGGTTGAAGTGACCAAAGGCTTCAAATCGACGATGCCGGCTATGCAAAAATACGTGAAAATTCCGATGTCCTGAAATGCAGCCCAACTTATCGGAATCGGTTAATACACACACGAAACCATCACCAAAGGTGTACAGAAGTCATAGTTTGGTCTATTAGGGCCATTATGGCAGTCAGAGGTTGAAGTGACCAAAGGTTTCAAATCGACGATGCCGGCTATGCAAAAATACGTGAAAATTCCGATGTCACGGAATGCAGCCCAACTTATCGGAATCGGTTAATACACACACGAAAACATCACCAAAGGTGTACAGAAGTCATAGTTTGGTCTATTAGGGCCATTATGGCAGTCAGAGGTTGAAGTGACCAAAGGCTTCAAATCGACGATGCCGGCTATGCAAAAATACGTGAAAATTCCGATGTCCTGAAATGCAGCCCAACGTATCAGAATCGGTTAATACACACACGAAAACATCACCAAAGGTGTACAGAAGTCATAGTTTGGTCTATTAGGGCCATTATGGCAGTCAGAGGTTGAAGTGACCAAAGGCTTCAAATCGACGATGCCGGCTATGCAAAAATACGTGAAAATTCCGATGTCCTGAAATGCAGCCCAACTTATCGGAATCGGTTAATACACACACGAAAACATCACCAAAGGTGTACAGAAGTCATAGTTTGGTCTATTAGGGCCATTAGGGCAGTCAGAGGTTGAAGTGACCAAAGGCTTCAAATCGACGATGCCGGCTATGCAAAAATACGTGAAAATTCCGATGTCCTGAAATGCAGCCCAACTTATCGGAATCGGTTAATACACACACGAAAACATCACCAAAGGTGTACAGAAGTCATAGTTTGGTCTATTAGGGCCATTATGGCAGTCAGAGGTTGAAGTGACCAAAGGCTTCAAATCGACGATGCCGGCTATGCAAAAATACGTGAAAATTCCGATGTCACGGAATGCAGCCCAACTTATCGGAATCGGTTAATACACACACGAAAACATCATCAAAGGTGTACAGAAGTCATAGTTTGGTCTATTAGGGCCATTATGGCAGTCAGAGGTTGAAGTGACCAAAGGCTTCAAATCGACGATGCCGGCTATGCAAAAATACGTGAAAATTCCGATGTCACGGAATGCAGCCCAACTTATCGGAATCGGTTAATACACACACGAAAACATCACCAAAGGTGTACAGAAGTCATAGTTTGGTCTATTAGGGCCATTATGGCAGTCAGAGGTTGAAGTGACCAAAGGCTTCAAATCGACGATGCCGGCTATGCAAAAATACGTGAAAATTCCGATGTCCTGAAATGCAGCCCAACGTATCAGAATCGGTTAATACACACACGAAAACATCACCAAAGGTGTACAGAAGTCATAGTTTGGTCTATTAGGGCCATTATGGCAGTCAGAGGTTGAAGTGACCAAAGGCTTCAAATCGACGATGCCGGCTATGCAAAAATACGTGAAAATTCCGATGTCCTGAAATGCAGCCCAACTTATCGGAATCGGTTAATACACACACGAAAACATCACCAAAGGTGTACAGAAGTCATAGTTTGGTCTATTAGGGCCATTATGGCAGTCAGAGGTTGAAGTGACCAAAGGCTTCAAATCGACGATGCCGGCTATGCAAAAATACGTGAAAATTCCGATGTCCTGAAATGCAGCCCAACTTATCGGAATCGGTTAATACACACACGAAAACATCACCAAAGGTGTACAGAAGTCATAGTTTGGTCTATTAGGGCCATTATGGCAGTCAGAGGTTGAAGTGACCAAAGGCTTCAAATCGACGATGCCGGCTATGCAAAAATACGTGAAAATTCCGATGTCCTGAAATGCAGCCCAACTTATCGGAATCGGTTAATACACACACGAAAACATCACCAAAGGTGTACAGAAGTCATAGTTTGGTCTATTAGGGCCATTATGGCAGTCAGAGGTTGAAGTGACCAAAGGCTTCAAATCGACGATGCCGGCTATGCAAAAATACGTGAAAATTCCGATGTCATGGAATGCAGCCCAACTTATCGGAATCGGTTAATACACACACGAAAACATCACCAAAGGTGTACAGAAGTCATAGTTTGGTCTATTAGGGCCATTATGGCAGTCAGAGGTTGAAGTGACCAAAGGCTTCAAATCGACGATGCCGGCTATGCAAAAATACGTGAAAATTCCGATGTCCTGAAATGCAGCCCAACGTATCAGAATCGGTTAATACACACACGAAAACATCACCAAAGGTGTACAGAAGTCATAGTTTGGTCTATTAGGGCCATTATGGCAGTCAGAGGTTGAAGTGACCAAAGGCTTCAAATCGACGATGCCGGCTATGCAAAAATACGTGAAAATTCCGATGTCCTGAAATGCAGCCCAACGTATCAGAATCGGTTAATACACACACGAAAACATCACCAAAGGTGTACAGAAGTCATAGTTTGGTCTATTAGGGCCATTATGGCAGTCAGAGGTTGAAGTGACCAAAGGCTTCAAATCGACGATGCCGGCTATGCAAAAATACGTGAAAATTCCGATGTCCTGAAATGCAGCCCAACGTATCGGAATCGGTTAATACACACACGAAGACATCACCAAAGGTGTACAGAAGTCATAGTTTGGTCTATTAGGGCCATTATGGCAGTCAGAGGTTGAAGTGACCAAAGGCTTCAAATCGACGATGCCGGCTATGCAAAAATACGTGAAAATTCCGATGTCCTGAAATGCAGCCCAACGTATCAGAATCGGTTAATACACACACGAAAACATCACCAAAGGTGTACAGAAGTCATAGTTTGGTTTATTAGGGCCATTATGGCAGTCAGAGGTTGAAGTGACCAAAGGCTTCAAATCGACGATGCCGGCTATGCAAAAATACGTGAAAATTCCGATGTCCTGAAATGCAGCCCAACTTATCGGAATCGGTTAATACACACACGAAAACATCACCAAAGGTGTACAGAAGTCATAGTTTGGTCTATTAGGGCCATTATGGCAGTCAGAGGTTGAAGTGACCAAAGGCTTCAAATCGACGATGCCGGCTATGCAAAAATACGTGAAAATTCCGATGTCCTGAAATGCAGCCCAACTTATCGGAATCGGTTAATACACACACGAAAACATCACCAAAGGTGTACAGAAGTCATAGTTTGGTCTATTAGGGCCATTATGGCAGTCAGAGGTTGAAGTGACCAAAGGCTTCAAATCGACGATGCCGGCTATGCAAAAATACGTGAAAATTCCGATGTCCTGAAATGCAGCCCAACTTATCGGAATCGGTTAATACACACACGAAAACATCACCAAAGGTGTACAGAAGTCATAGTTTGGTCTATTAGGGCCATTATGGCAGTCAGAGGTTGAAGTGACCAAAGGCTTCAAATCGACGATGCCGGCTATGCAAAAATACGTGAAAATTCCGATGTCACGGAATGCAGCCCAACTTATCGGAATCGGTTAATACACACACGAAAACATCACCAAAGGTGTACAGAAGTCATAGTTTGGTCTATTAGGGCCATTATGGCAGTCAGAGGTTGAAGTGACCAAAGGCTTCAAATCGACGATGCCGGCTATGCAAAAATACGTGAAAATTCCGATGTCCTGAAATGCAGCCCAACTTATCGGAATCGGTTAATACACACACGAAAACATCACCAAAGGTGTACAGAAGTCATAGTTTGGTCTATTAGGGCCATTATGGCAGTCAGAGGTTGAAGTGACCAAAGGCTTCAAATCGACGATGCCGGCTATGCAAAAATACGTGAAAATTCCGATGTCCTGAAATGCAGCCCAACGTATCAGAATCGGTTAATACACACACGAAAACATCACCAAAGGTGTACAGAAGTCATAGTTTGGTCTATTAGGGCCATTATGGCAGTCAGAGGTTGAAGTGACCAAAGGCTTCAAATCGACGATGCCGGCTATGCAAAAATACGTGAAAATTCCGATGTCCTGAAATGCAGCCCAACTTATCGGAATCGGTTAATACACACACGAAAACATCACCAAAGGTGTACAGAAGTCATAGTTTGGTCTATTAGGGCCATTATGGCAGTCAGAGGTTGAAGTGACCAAAGGCTTCAAATCGACGATGCCGGCTATGCAAAAATACGTGAAAATTCCGATGTCACGGAATGCAGCCCAACTTATCGGAATCGGTTAATACACACACGAAAACATCACCAAAGGTGTACAGAAGTCATAGTTTGGTCTATTAGGGCCATTATGGCATTCAGAGGTTGAAGTGACCAAAGGCTTCAAATCGACGATGCCGGCTATGCAAAAATACGTGAAAATTCCGATGTCCTGAAATGCAGCCCAACTTATCGGAATCGGTTAATACACACACGAAAACATCACCAAAGGTGTACAGAAGTCATAGTTTGGTCTATTAGGGCCATTATGGCAGTCAGAGGTTGAAGTGACCAAAGGCTTCAAATCGACGATGCCGGCTATGCAAAAATACGTGAAAATTCCGATGTCCTGAAATGCAGCCCAACGTATCAGAATCGGTTAATACACACACGAAAACATCACCAAAGGTGTACAGAAGTCATAGTTTGGTCTATTAGGGCCATTATGGCAGTCAGAGGTTGAAGTGACCAAAGGCTTCAAATCGACGATGCCGGCTATGCAAAAATACGTGAAAATTCCGATGTCACGGAATGCAGCCCAACTTATCGGAATCGGTTAATACACACACGAAAACATCACCAAAGGTGTACAGAAGTCATAGTTTGGTCTATTAGGGCCATTATGGCAGTCAGAGGTTGAAGTGACCAAAGGCTTCAAATCGACGATGCCGGCTATGCAAAAATACGTGAAAATTCCGATGTCCTGAAATGCAGCCCAACGTATCAGAATCGGTTAATACACACACGAAAACATCACCAAAGGTGTACAGAAGTCATAGTTTGGTCTATTAGGGCCATTATGGCAGTCAGAGTTTGAAGTGACCAAAGGCTTCAAATCGACGATGCCGGCTATGCAAAAATACGTGAAAATTCCGATGTCCTGAAATGCAGCCCAACGTATCAGAATCGGTTAATACACACACGAAAACATCACCAAAGGTGTACAGAAGTCATAGTTTGGTCTATTAGGGCCATTATGGCAGTCAGAGGTTGAAGTGACCAAAGGCTTCAAATCGACGATGCCGGCTATGCAAAAATACGTGAAAATTCCGATGTCCTGAAATGCAGCCCAACTTATCGGAATCGGTTAATACACACACGAAAACATCACCAAAGGTGTACAGAAGTCATAGTTTGGTCTATTAGGGCCATTATGGCAGTCAGAGGTTGAAGTGACCAAAGGCTTCAAATCGACGATGCCGGCTATGCAAAAATACGTGAAAATTCCGATGTCCTGAAATGCAGCCCAACGTATCAGAATCGGTTAATACACACACGAAAACATCACCAAAGGTGTACAGAAGTCATAGTTTGGTCTATTAGGGCCATTATGGCAGTCAGAGGTTGAAGTGACCAAAGGCTTCAAATCGACGATGCCGGCTATGCAAAAATACGTGAAAATTCCGATGTCACGGAATGCAGCCCAACTTATCGGAATCGGTTAATACACACACGAAAACATCACCAAAGGTGTACAGAAGTCATAGTTTGGTCTATTAGGGCCATTATGGCAGTCAGAGGTTGAAGTGACCAAAGGCTTCAAATCGACGATGCCGGCTATGCAAAAATACGTGAAAATTCCGATGTCCTGAAATGCAGCCCAACTTATCGGAATCGGTTAATACACACACGAAAACATCACCAAAGGTGTACAGAAGTCATAGTTTGGTCTATTAGGGCCATTATGGCAGTCAGAGGTTGAAGTGACCAAAGGCTTCAAATCGACGATGCCGGCTATGCAAAAATACGTGAAAATTCCGATGTCCTGAAATGCAGCCCAACGTATCAGAATCGGTTAATACACACACGAAAACATCACCAAAGGTGTACAGAAGTCATAGTTTGGTCTATTAGGGCCATTATGGCAGTCAGAGGTTGAAGTGACCAAAGGCTTCAAATCGACGATGCCGGCTATGCAAAAATACGTGAAAATTCCGATGTCCTGAAATGCAGCCCAACTTATCGGAATCGGTTAATACACACACGAAAACATCACCAAAGGTGTACAGAAGTCATAGTTTGGTCTATTAGGGCCATTATGGCAGTCAGAGGTTGAAGTGACCAAAGGCTTCAAATCGACGATGCCGGCTATGCAAAAATACGTGAAAATTCCGATGTCCTGAAATGCAGCCCAACTTATCGGAATCGGTTAATACACACACGAAAACATCACCAAAGGTGTACAGAAGTCATAGTTTGGTCTATTAGGGCCATTATGGCAGTCAGAGGTTGAAGTGACCAAAGGCTTCAAATCGACGATGCCGGCTATGCAAAAATACGTGAAAATTCCGATGTCACGGAATGCAGCCCAACTTATCGGAATCGGTTAATACACACACGAAAACATCACCAAAGGTGTACAGAAGTCATAGTTTGGTCTATTAGGGCCATTATGGCAGTCAGAGGTTGAAGTGACCAAAGGCTTCAAATCGACGATGCCGGCTATGCAAAAATACGTGAAAATTCCGATGTCCTGAAATGCAGCCCAACTTATCGGAATCGGTTAATACACACACGAAAACATCACCAAAGGTGTACAGAAGTCATAGTTTGGTCTATTAGGGCCATTATGGCAGTCAGAGGTTGAAGTGACCAAAGGCTTCAAATCGACGATGCCGGCTATGCAAAAATACGTGAAAATTCCGATGTCCTGAAATGCAGCCCAACGTATCAGAATCGGTTAATACACACACGAAAACATCACCAAAGGTGTACAGAAGTCATAGTTTGGTCTATTAGGGCCATTATGGCAGTCAGAGGTTGAAGTGACCAAAGGCTTCAAATCGACGATGCCGGCTATGCAAAAATACGTGAAAATTCCGATGTCACGGAATGCAGCCGAACTTATCGGAATCGGTTAATACACACACGAAAACATCACCAAAGGTGTACAGAAGTCATAGTTTGGTCTATTAGGGCCATTATGGCAGTCAGAGGTTGAAGTGACCAAAGGCTTCAAATCGACGATGCCGGCTATGCAAAAATACGTGAAAATTCCGATGTCCTGAAATGCAGCCCAACGTATCAGAATCGGTTAATACACACACGAAAACATCACCAAAGGTGTACAGAAGTCATAGTTTGGTCTATTAGGGCCATTATGGCAGTCAGAGGTTGAAGTGACCAAAGGCTTCAAATCGACGATGCCGGCTATGCAAAAATACGTGAAAATTCCGATGTCCTGAAATGCAGCCCAACGTATCAGAATCGGTTAATACACACACGAAAACATCACCAAAGGTGTACAGAAGTCATAGTTTGGTCTATTAGGGCCATTATGGCAGTCAGAGGTTGAAGTGACCAAAGGCTTCAAATCGACGATGCCGGCTATGCAAAAATACGTGAAAATTCCGATGTCCTGAAATGCAGCCCAACTTATCGGAATCGGTTAATACACACACGAAAACATCACCAAAGGTGTACAGAAGTCATAGTTTGGTCTATTAGGGCCATTATGGCAGTCAGAGGTTGAAGTGACCAAAGGCTTCAAATCGACGATGCCGGCTATGCAAAAATACGTGAAAATTCCGATGTCCTGAAATGCAGCCCAACGTATCAGAATCGGTTAATACACACACGAAAACATCACCAAAGGTGTACAGAAGTCATAGTTTGGTCTATTAGGGCCATTATGGCAGTCAGAGGTTAAAGTGACCAAAGGCTTCAAATCGACGATGCCGGCTATGCAAAAATACGTGAAAATTCCGATGTCCTGAAATGCAGCCCAACTTATCGGAATCGGTTAATACACACACGAAAACATCACCAAAGGTGTACAGAAGTCATAGTTTGGTCTATTAGGGCCATTATGGCAGTCAGAGGTTGAAGTGACCAAAGGCTTCAAATCGACGATGCCGGCTATGCAAAAATACGTGAAAATTCCGATGTCCTGAAATCCAGCCCAACGTATCAGAATCGGTAATACACACACGAAAACATCACCAAAGGTGTACAGAAGTCATAGTTTGGTCTATTAGGGCCATTATGGCAGTCAGAGGTTGAAGTGACCAAAGGCTTCAAATCGACGATGCCGGCTATGCAAAAATACGTGAAAATTCCGATGTCCTGAAATGCAGCCCAACTTATCGGAATCGGTTAATACACACACGAAAACATCACCAAAGGTGTACAGAAGTCATAGTTTGGTCTATTAGGGCCATTATGGCAGTCAGAGGTTGAAGTGACCAAAGGCTTCAAATCGACGATGCCGGCTATGCAAAAATACGTGAAAATTCCGATGTCCTGAAATGCAGCCCAACTTATCGGAATCGGTTAATACACACACGAAAACATCACCAAAGGTGTACAGAAGTCATAGTTTGGTCTATTAGGGCCATTATGGCAGTCAGAGGTTGAAGTGACCAAAGGCTTCAAATCGACGATGCCGGCTATGCAAAAATACGTGAAAATTCCGATGTCCTGAAATGCAGCCCAACTTATCGGAACCGGTTAATACACACACGAAAACATCACCAAAGGTGTACAGAAGTCATAGTTTGGTCTATTAGGGCCATTATGGCAGTCAGAGGTTGAAGTGACCAAAGGCTTCAAATCGACGATGCCGGCTATGCAAAAATACGTGAAAATTCCGATGTCACGGAATGCAGCCCAACTTATCGGAATCGGTTAATACACACACGAAAACATCACCAAAGGTGTACAGAAGTCATAGTTTGGTCTATTAGGGCCATTATGGCAGTCAGAGGTTGAAGTGACCAAAGGCTTCAAATCGACGATGCCGGCTATGCAAAAATACGTGAAAATTCCGATGTCCTGAAATGCAGCCCAACGTATCAGAATCGGTTAATACACACACGAAAACATCACCAAAGGTGTACAGAAGTCATAGTTTGGTCTATTAGGGCCATTATGGCAGTCAGAGGTTGAAGTGACCAAAGGCTTCAAATCGACGATGCCGGCTATGCAAAAATACGTGAAAATTCCGATGTCCTGAAATGCAGCCCAACTTATCGGAATCGGTTAATACACACACGAAAACATCACCAAAGGTGTACAGAAGTCATAGTTTGGTCTATTAGGGCCATTATGGCAGTCAGAGGTTGAAGTGACCAAAGGCTTCAAATCGACGATGCCGGCTATGCAAAAATACGTGAAAATTCCGATGTCCTGAAATGCAGCCCAACGTATCAGAATCGGTTAATACACACACGAAAACATCACCAAAGGTGTACAGAAGTCATAGTTTGGTCTATTAGGGCCATTATGGCAGTCAGAGGTTGAAGTGACCAAAGGCTTCAAATCGACGATGCCGGCTATGCAAAAATACGTGAAAATTCCGATGTCACGGAATGCAGCCCAACTTATCGGAATCGGTTAATACACACACGAAAACATCACCAAAGGTGTACAGAAGTCATAGTTTGGTCTATTAGGGCCATTATGGCAGTCAGAGGTTGAAGTGACCAAAGGCTTCAAATCGACGATGCCGGCTATGCAAAAATACGTGAAAATTCCGATGTCCTGAAATGCAGCCCAACTTATCGGAATCGGTTAATACACACACGAAAACATCACCAAAGGTGTACAGAAGTCATAGTTTGGTCTATTAGGGCCATTATGGCAGTCAGAGGTTGAAGTGACCAAAGGCTTCAAATCGACGATGCAAAAATACGTGAAAATTCCGATGTCCTGAAATGCAGCCCAACGTATCAGAATCGGTTAATACACACACGAAAACATCACCAAAGGTGTACAGAAGTCATAGTTTGGTCTATTAGGGCCATTATGGCAATCAGAGGTTGAAGTGACCAAAGGCTTCAAATCGACGATGCCGGTTATGCAAAAATACGTGAAAATTCCGATGTCACGGAATGCAGCCCAACGTATCGGAATCGGTTAATACACACACGAAAACATCACCAAAGGTGTACAGAAGTCATATTTTGGTCTATTAGGGCCATTATGGCAGTCAGAGGTTGAAGTGACCAAAGGCTTCAAATCGACGATGCTGGCTATGCAAAAATACGTGAAAATTCCGATGTCCTGAAATGCAGCCCAACGTATCAGAATCGGTTAATACACACACGAAAACATCACCAAAGGTGTACAGAAGTCATAGTTTGGTCTACTAGGGCCATTATGGCAGTCAGAGGTTGAAGTGACCAAAGGCTTCAAATCGACGATGCCGGCTATGCAAAAATACGTGAAAATACCAATGTCACGGAATGCAGCCCAACTTATCGGAATCGGTTAATACACACACGAAAACATCACCAAAGGTGTACAGAAGTCATAGTTTGGTCTATTAGGGCCATTATGGCAGTCAGAGGTTGAAGTGACCAAAGGCTTCAAATCGACGATGCCGGCTATGCAAAAATACGTGAAAATTCCGATGTCCTGAAATGCAGCCCAACATATCAGAATCGGTTAATACACACACGAAAACATCACCAAAGGTGTACAGAAGTCATAGTTTGGTCTATTAGGGCCATTATGGCAGTCAGAGGTTGAAGTGACCAAAGGCTTCAAATCGACGATGCCGGCTATGCAAAAATACGTGAAAATTCCGATGTCACGGAATGCAGCCCAACTTATCGGAATCGGTTAATACACACACGAAAACATCACCAAAGGTGTACAGAAGTCATAGTTTGGTCTATTAGGGCCATTATGGCAGTCAGAGGTTGAAGTGACCAAAGGCTTCAAATCGACGATGCCGGCTATGCAAAAATACGTGAAAATTCCGATGTCCTGAAATGCAGCCCAACTTATCGGAATCGGTTAATACACACACGAAAACATCACCAAAGGTGTACAGAAGTCATAGTTTGGTCTATTAGGGCCATTATGGCAGTCAGAGGTTGAAGTGACCAAAGGCTTCAAATCGACGATGCAAAAATACGTGAAAATTCCGATGTCCTGAAATGCAGCCCAACGTATCAGAATCGGTTAATACACACACGAAAACATCACCAAAGGTGTACAGAAGTCATAGTTTGGTCTATTAGGGCCATTATGGCAATCAGAGGTTGAAGTGACCAAAGGCTTCAAATCGACGATGCCGGTTATGCAAAAATACGTGAAAATTCCGATGTCACGGAATGCAGCCCAACGTATCGGAATCGGTTAATACACACACGAAAACATCACCAAAGGTGTACAGAAGTCATATTTTGGTCTATTAGGGCCATTATGGCAGTCAGAGGTTGAAGTGACCAAAGGCTTCAAATCGACGATGCTGGCTATGCAAAAATACGTGAAAATTCCGATGTCCTGAAATGCAGCCCAACGTATCAGAATCGGTTAATACACACACGAAAACATCACCAAAGGTGTACAGAAGTCATAGTTTGGTCTACTAGGGCCATTATGGCAGTCAGAGGTTGAAGTGACCAAAGGCTTCAAATCGACGATGCCGGCTATGCAAAAATACGTGAAAATTCCAATGTCACGGAATGCAGCCCAACTTATCGGAATCGGTTAATACACACACGAAAACATCACCAAAGGTGTACAGAAGTCATAGTTTGGTCTATTAGGGCCATTATGGCAGTCAGAGGTTGAAGTGACCAAAGGCTTCAAATCGACGATGCCGGCTATGCAAAAATACGTGAAAATTCCGATGTCCTGAAATGCAGCCCAACGTATCAGAATCGGTTAATACACACACGAAAACATCACCAAAGGTGTACAGAAGTCATAGTTTGGTCTATTAGGGCCATTATGGCAGTCAGAGGTTGAAGTGACCAAAGGCTTCAAATCGACGATGCCGGCTATGCAAAAATACGTGAAAATTCCGATGTCCTGAAATGCAGCCCAACTTATCGGAATCGGTTAATACACACACGAAAACATCACCAAAGGTGTACAGAAGTCATAGTTTGGTCTATTAGGGCCATTATGGCAGTCAGAGGTTGAAGTGACCAAAGGCTTCAAATCGACGATGCCGGCTATGCAAAAATACGTGAAAATTCCGATGTCACGGAATGCAGCCCAACTTATCGGAATCGGTTAATACACACACGAAAACATCACCAAAGGTGTACAGAAGTCATAGTTTGGTCTATTAGGGCCATTATGGCAGTCAGAGGTTGAAGTGACCAAAGGCTTCAAATCGACGATGCCGGCTATGCAAAAATACGTGAAAATTCCGATGTCCTGAAATGCAGCCCAACTTATCGGAATCGGTTAATACACACACGAAAACATCACCAAAGGTATACAGAAGTCATAGTTTGGTCTATTAGGGCCATTATGGCAGTCAGAGGTTGAAGTGACCAAAGGCTTCAAATCGACGATGCCGGCTATGCAAAAATACGTGAAAATTCCGATGTCCTGAAATGCAGCCCAACGTATCAGAATCGGTTAATACACACACGAAAACATCACCAAAGGTGTACAGAAGTCATAGTTTGGTCTATTAGGGCCATTATGGCAGTCAGAGGTTGAAGTGACCAAAGGCTTCAAATCGACGATGCCGGCTATGCAAAAATACGTGAAAATTCCGATGTCACGGAATGCAGCCCAACTTATCGGAATCGGTTAATACACACACGAAAACATCACCAAAGGTGTACAGAAGTCATAGTTTGGTCTATTAGGGCCATTATGGCAGTCAGAGGTTGAAGTGACCAAAGGCTTCAAATCGACGATGCCGGCTATGCAAAAATACGTGAAAATTCCGATGTCCTGAAATGCAGCCCAACTTATCGGAATCGGTTAATACACACACGAAAACATCACCAAAGGTGTACAGAAGTCATAGTTTGGTCTATTAGGGCCATTATGGCAGTCAGAGGTTGAAGTGACCAAAGGCTTCAAATCGACGATGCCGGCTATGCAAAAATACGTGAAAATTCCGATGTCCTGATGCAAAAATACGTGAAAATTCCGATGTCCTGAAATGCAGCCCAACGTATCAGAATCGGTTAATACACACACGAAAACATCACCAAAGGTGTACAGAAGTCATAGTTTGGTCTACTAGGGCCATTATGGCAGTCAGAGGTTGAAGTGACCACAGGCTTCAAATCGACGATGCCGGCTATGCAAAAATACGTGAAAATTCCGATGTCACGGAATGCAGCCCAACTTATCGGAATCGGTTAATACACACACGAAAACATCACCAAAGGTGTACAGAAGTCATAGTTTGGTCTATTAGGGCCATTATGGCAGTCAGAGGTTGAAGTGACCAAAGGCTTCAAATCGACGATGCCGGCTATGCAAAAATACGTGAAAATTCCGATGTCCTGAAATGCAGCCCAACTTATCGGAATCGGTTAATACACACACGAAAACATCACCAAAGGTGTACAGAAGTCATAGTTTGGTCTATTAGGGCCATTATGGCAGTCAGAGGTTGAAGTGACCAAAGGCTTCAAATCGACGATGCCGGCTATGCAAAAATACGTGAAAATTCCGATGTCCTGAAATGCAGCCCAACTTATCGGAATCGGTTAATACACACACGAAAACATCACCAAAGGTGTACAGAAGTCATAGTTTGGTCTATTAGGGCCATTATGGCAGTCAGAGGTTGAAGTGACCAAAGGCTTCAAATCGACGATGCCGGCTATGCAAAAATACGTGAAAATTCCGAAGTCTTGAAATGCAGCCCAACGTATCAGAATCGGTTAATACACACACGAAAACATCACCAAAGGTGTACAGAAGTCATAGTTTGGTCTATTAGGGCCATTATGGCAGTCAGAGGTTGAAGTGACCAAAGGCTTCAAATCGACGATGCCGGCTATGCAAAAATATGTGAAAATTCCGATGTCACGGAATGCAGCCCAACTTATCGGAATCGGTTAATACACACACGAAAACATCACCAAAGGTGTACAGAAGTCATAGTTTGGTCTATTAGGGATATTATGGCAGTCAGAGGTTGAAGTGACCAAAGGCTTCAAATCGACGATGCCGGCTATGCAAAAATACGTGAAAATTCCGATGTCCTGAAATGCAGCCCAACTTATCGGAATCGGTTAATACACACACGAAAACATCACCAAAGGTGTACAGAAGTCATAGTTTGGTCTATTAGGGCCATTATGGCAGTCAGAGGTTGAAGTGACCAAAGGCTTCAAATCGACGATGCCGGCTATGCAAAAATACGTGAAAATTCCGATGTCCTGCAATGCAGCCCAACGTATCAGAATCGGTTAATACACACACGAAAACATCACCAAAGGTGTACAGAAGTCATAGTTTGGTCTATTAGGGCCATTATGGCAGTCAGAGGTTGAAGTGACCAAAGGCTTCAAATCGACGATGCCGGCTATGCAAAAATACGTGAAAATTCCGATGTCCTGAAATGCAGCCCAACTTATCGGAATCGGTTAATACACACACGAAAACATCACCAAAGGTGTACAGAAGTCATAGTTTGGTCTATTAGGGCCATTATGGCAGTCAGAGGTTGAAGTGACCAAAGGCTTCAAATCGACGATGCCGGCTATGCAAAAATACGTGAAAATTCCGATGTCCTGAAATGCAGCCCAACGTATCAGAATCGGTTAATACACACACGAAAACATCACCAAAGGTGTACAGAAGTCATAGTTTGGTCTATTAGGTCCATTATGGCAGTCAGAGGTTGAAGTGACCAAAGGCTTCAAATCGACGATGCCGGCTATGCAAAAATACGTGAAAATTCCGATGTCCTGAAATGCAGCCCAACGTATCAGAATCGGTTAATACACACACGAAAACATCACCAAAGGTGTACAGAAGTCATAGTTTGGTCTATTAGGGCCATTATGGCAGTCAGAGGTTGAAGTGACCAAAGGCTTCAAATCGACGATGCCGGCTATGCAAAAATACGTGAAAATTCCGATGTCCTGAAATGCAGCCCAACTTATCGGAATCGGTTAATACACACACGAAAACATCACCAAAGGTGTACAGAAGTCATAGTTTGGTCTATTAGGGCCATTATGGCAGTCAGAGGTTGAAGTGACCAAAGGCTTCAAATCGACGATGCCGGCTATGCAAAAATACGTGAAAATTCCGATGTCCTGAAATGCAGCCCAACGTATCAGAATCGGTTAATACACACACGAAAACATCACCAAGGGTGTACAGAAGTCATAGTTTGGTCTATTAGGGCCATTATGGCAGTCAGAGGTTGAAGTGACCAAAGGCTTCAAATCGACGATGCCGGCTATGCAAAAATACGTGAAAATTCCGATGTCACGGAATGCAGCCCAACGTATCAGAATCGGTTAATACACACACGAAAACATCACCAAAGGTGTACAGAAGTCATAGTTTGGTCTATTAGGGCGATTATGGCAGTCAGAGGTTGAAGTGACCAAAGGCTTCAAATCGACGATGCCGGCTATGCAAAAATACGTGAAAATTCCGATGTCCTGAAATGCAGCCCAACGTATCAGAATCGGTTAATACACACACGAAAACATCACCAAAGGTGTACAGAAGTCATAGTTTGGTCTATTAGGGCCATTATGGCAGTCAGAGGTTGAAGTGACCAAAGGCTTCAAATCGACGATGCCGGCTATGCAAAAATACGTGAAAATTCCGATGTCACGGAATGCAGCCCAACGTATCAGAATCGGTTAATACACACACGAAAACATCACCAAAGGTGTACAGAAGTCATAGTTTGGTTTATTAGGGCCATTATGGCAGTCAGAGGTTGAAGTGACCAAAGGCTTCAAATCGACGATGCCGGCTATGCAAAAATACGTGAAAATTCCGATGTCACGGAATGCAGCCCAACGTATCAGAATCGGTTAATACACACACGAAAACATCACCAAAGGTGTACAGAAGTCATAGTTTGGTTTATTAGGGCCATTATGGCAGTCAGAGGTTGAAGTGACCAAAGGCTTCAAATCGACGATGCCGGCTATGCAAAAATACGTGAAAATTCCGATGTCACCAAATGCAGCCCAACGTATCAGAATCGGTTAATACACACACGAAAACATCACCAAAGGTGTACAGAAGTCATAGTTTGGTCTATTAGGGCCATTATGGCAGTCAGAGGTTGAAGTGACCAAAGGCTTCAAATCGACGATGCCGGCTATGCAAAAATACGTGAAAATTCCGATGTCCTGAAATGCAGCCCAACGTATCAGAATCGGTTAATACACACACGAAAACATCACCAAAGGTGTACAGAAGTCATAGTTTGGTCTATTAGGGCCATTATGGCAGTCAGAGGTTGAAGTGACCAAAGGCTTCAAATCGACGATGCCGGCTATGCAAAAATACGTGAAAATTCCGATGTCACGGAATGCAGCCCAACGTATCAGAATCGGTTAATACACACACGAAAACATCACCAAAGGTGTACAGAAGTCATAGTTTGGTTTATTAGGGCCATTATGGCAGTCAGAGGTTGAAGTGACCAAAGGCTTCAAATCGACGATGCCGGCTATGCAAAAATACGTGAAAATTCCGATGTCCTGAAATGCAGCCCAACGTATCAGAATCGGTTAATACACACACGAAAACATCACCAAAGGTGTACAGAAGTCATAGTTTGGTCTATTAGGGCCATTATGGCAGTCAGAGGTTGAAGTGACCAAAGGCTTCAAATCGACGATGCCGGCTATGCAAAAATACGTGAAAATTCCGATGTCCTGAAATGCAGCCCAACGTATCAGAATCGGTTAATACACACACGAAAACATCACCAAAGGTGTACAGAAGTCATAGTTTGGTCTATTAGGGCCATTATGGCAGTCAGAGGTTGAAGTGACCAAAGGCTTCAAATCAACGATGCCGGCTATGCAAAAATACGTGAAAATTCCGATGTCCTGAAATGCAGCCCAACGTATCAGAATCGGTTAATACACACACGAAAACATCACCAAAGGTGTACAGAAGTCATAGTTTGGTCTATTAGGGCCATTATGGCAGTCAGAGGTTGAAGTGA
This sequence comes from Eristalis tenax, assembly GCA_905231855.2. NCBI lineage: Eukaryota > Metazoa > Arthropoda > Insecta > Diptera > Syrphidae > Eristalis > Eristalis tenax. Next base: position 372,117 of record CAJNIU020000120.1, read on the forward strand.
CCAAAGGCTTCAAATCGACGATGCCGGCTATGCAAAAATACGTGAAAATTCCGATGTCCTGAAATGCAGCCCAACTTATCGGAATCGGTTAATACACACACGAAAACATCACCAAAGGTGTACAGAAGTCATAGTTTGGTCTATTAGGGCCATTATGGCAGTCAGAGGTTGAAGTGACCAAAGGCTTCAAATCGACGATGCCGGCTATGCAAAAATACGTGAAAATTCCGATGTCCTGAAATGCAGCCCAACGTATCAGAATCGGTTAATACACACACGAAAACATCACCAAGGGTGTACAGAAGTCATAGTTTGGTCTATTAGGGCCATTATGGCAGTCAGAGGTTGAAGTGACCAAAGGCTTCAAATCGACGATGCCGGCTATGCAAAAATACGTGAAAATTCCGATGTCACGGAATGCAGCCCAACGTATCAGAATCGGTTAATACACACACGAAAACATCACCAAAGGTGTACAGAAGTCATAGTTTGGTTTATTAGGGCCATTATGGCAGTCAGAGGTTGAAGTGACCAAAGGCTTCAAATCGACGATGCCGGCTATGCAAAAATACGTGAAAATTCCGATGTCACCAAATGCAGCCCAACGTATCAGAATCGGTTAATACACACACGAAAACATCACCAAAGGTGTACAGAAGTCATAGTTTGGTCTATTAGGGCCATTATGGCAGTCAGAGGTTGAAGTGACCAAAGGCTTCAAATCGACGATGCCGGCTATGCAAAAATACGTGAAAATTCCGATGTCCTGAAATGCAGCCCAACGTATCAGAATCGGTTAATACACACACGAAAACATCACCAAAGGTGTACAGAAGTCATAGTTTGGTCTATTAGGGCCATTATGGCAGTCAGAGGTTGAAGTGACCAAAGGCTTCAAATCGACGATGCCGGCTATGCAAAAATACGTGAAAATTCCGATGTCACGGAATGCAGCCCAACGTATCAGAATCGGTTAATACACACACGAAAACATCACCAAAGGTGTACAGAAGTCATAGTTTGGTTTATTAGGGCCATTATGGCAGTCAGAGGTTGAAGTGACCAAAGGCTTCAAATCGACGATGCCGGCTATGCAAAAATACGTGAAAATTCCGATGTCCTGAAATGCAGCCCAACGTATCAGAATCGGTTAATACACACACGAAAACATCACCAAAGGTGTACAGAAGTCATAGTTTGGTCTATTAGGGCCATTATGGCAGTCAGAGGTTGAAGTGACCAAAGGCTTCAAATCGACGATGCCGGCTATGCAAAAATACGTGAAAATTCCGATGTCCTGAAATGCAGCCCAACGTATCAGAATCGGTTAATACACACACGAAAACATCACCAAAGGTGTACAGAAGTCATAGTTTGGTCTATTAGGGCCATTATGGCAGTCAGAGGTTGAAGTGACCAAAGGCTTCAAATCAACGATGCCGGCTATGCAAAAATACGTGAAAATTCCGATGTCCTGAAATGCAGCCCAACGTATCAGAATCGGTTAATACACACACGAAAACATCACCAAAGGTGTACAGAAGTCATAGTTTGGTCTATTAGGGCCATTATGGCAGTCAGAGGTTGAAGTGACCAAAGGCTTCAAATCGACGATGCCGGCTATGCAAAAATACGTGAAAATTCCGATGTCCTGAAATGCAGCCCAACTTATCGGAATCGGTTAATACACACACGAAAACATCACCAAAGGTGTACAGAAGTCATAGTTTGGTCTATTAGGGCCATTATGGCAGTCAGAGGTTGAAGTGACCAAAGGCTTCAAATCGACGATGCCGGCTATGCAAAAATACGTGAAAATTCCGATGTCCTGAAATGCAGCCCAACGTATCAGAATCGGTTAATACACACACGAAAACATCACCAAGGGTGTACAGAAGTCATAGTTTGGTCTATTAGGGCCATTATGGCAGTCAGAGGTTGAAGTGACCAAAGGCTTCAAATCGACGATGCCGGCTATGCAAAAATACGTGAAAATTCCGATGTCACGGAATGCAGCCCAACGTATCAGAATCGGTTAATACACACACGAAAACATCACCAAAGGTGTACAGAAGTCATAGTTTGGTTTATTAGGACCATTATGGCAGTCAGAGGTTGAAGTGACCAAAGGCTTCAAATCGACGATGCCGGCTATGCAAAAATACGTGAAAATTCCGATGTCACGGAATGCAGCCCAACGTATCAGAATCGGTTAATACACACACGAAAACATCACCAAAGGTGTACAGAAGTCATAGTTTGGTCTATTAGGGCCATTATGGCAGTCAGAGGTTGAAGTGACCAAAGGCTTCAAATCGACGATGCCGGCTATGCAAAAATACGTGAAAATTCCGATGTCCTGAAATGCAGCCCAACTTATCGGAATCGGTTAATACACACACGAAAACATCACCAAAGGTGTACAGAAGTCATAGTTTGGTTTATTAGGGCCATAATGGCAGTCAGAGGTTGAAGTGACCAAAGGCTTGAAATCGACGATGCCGGCTATGCAAAAATACGTGAAAATTCCGATGTCCTGAAATGCAGCCCAACGTATCAGAATCGGTTAATACACACACGAAAACATCACCAAAGGTGTACAGAAGTCATAGTTTGGTTTATTAGGACCATTATGGCAGTCAGAGGTTGAAGTGACCAAAGGCTTCAAATCGACGATGCCGGCTATGCAAAAATACGTGAAAATTCCGATGTCCTGAAATGCAGCCCAACTTATCGGAATCGGTTAATACACACACGAAAACATCACCAAAGGTATACAGAAGTCATAGTTTGGTCTATTAGGGCCATTATGGCAGTCAGAGGTTGAAGTGACCAAAGGCTTCAAATCGACGATGCCGGCTATGCAAAAATACGTGAAAATTCCGATGTCCTGAAATGCAGCCCAACTTATCGGAATCGGTTAATACACACACGAAAACATCACCAAAGGTGTACAGAAGTCATAGTTTGGTCTATTAGGGCCATTATGGCAGTCAGAGGTTGAAGTGACCAAAGGCTTCAAATCGACGATGCCGGCTATGCAAAAAGACGTGAAAATTCCGATGTCCTGAAATGCAGCCCAACGTATCAGAATCGGTTAATACACACACGAAAACATCACCAAAGGTGTACAGAAGTCATAGTTTGGTCTATTAGGGCCATTATGGCAGTCAGAGGTTGAAGTGACCAAAGGCTTCAAATCGACGATGCCGGCTATGCAAAAATACGTGAAAATTCCGATGTCACGGAATGCAGCCCAACGTATCAGAATCGGTTAATACACACACGAAAACATCACCAAAGGTGTACAGAAGTCATAGTTTGGTTTATTAGGGCCATTATGGCAGTCAGAGGTTGAAGTGACCAAAGGCTTCAAATCGACGATGCCGGCTATGCAAAAATACGTGAAAATTCCGATGTCACGGAATGCAGCCCAACGTATCAGAATCGGTTAATACACACACGAAAGCATCACCAAAGGTGTACAGAAGTAATAGTTTGGTCTATTAGGGCCATTATGGCAGTCAGAGGTTGAAGTGACCAAAGGCTTCAAATCGACGATGCCGGCTATGCAAAAATACGTGAAAATTCCGATGTCACGGAATGCAGCCCAACGTATCAGAATCGGTTAATACACACACGAAAACATCACCAAAGGTGTACAGAAGTCATAGTTTGGTCTATTAGGGCCATTATGGCAGTCAGAGGTTGAAGTGACCAAAGGCTTCAAATCGACGATGCCGGCTATGCAAAAATACGTGAAAATTCCGATGTCCTGAAATGCAGCCCAACTTATCGGAATCGGTTAATACACACACGAAAACATCACCAAAGGTGTACAGAAGTCATAGTTTGGTTTATTAGGGCCATTATGGCAGTCAGAGGTTGAAGTGACCAAAGGCTTGAAATCGACGATGCCGGCTATGCAAAAATACGTGAAAATTCCGATGTCCTGAAATGCAGCCCAACGTATCAGAATCGGTTAATACACACACGAAAACATCACCAAAGGTGTACAGAAGTCATAGTTTGGTTTATTAGGACCATTATGGCAGTCAGAGGTTGAAGTGACCAAAGGCTTCAAATCGACGATGCCGGCTATGCAAAAATACGTGAAAATTCCGATGTCCTGAAATGCAGCCCAACTTATCGGAATCGGTTAATACACACACGAAAACATCACCAAAGGTGTACAGAAGTCATAGTTTGGTCTATTAGGGCCATTATGGCAGTCAGAGGTTGAAGTGACCAAAGGCTTCAAATCGACGATGCCGGCTATGCAAAAATACGTGAAAATTCCGATGTCCTGAAATGCAGCCCAACTTATCGGAATCGGTTAATACACACACGAAAACATCACCAAAGGTGTACAGAAGTCATAGTTTGGTCTATTAGGGCCATTATGGCAGTCAGAGGTTGAAGTGACCAAAGGCTTCAAATCGACGATGCCGGCTATGCAAAAAGACGTGAAAATTCCGATGTCCTGAAATGCAGCCCAACGTATCAGAATCGGTTAATACACACACGAAAACATCACCAAAGGTGTACAGAAGTCATAGTTTGGTCTATTAGGGCCATTATGGCAGTCAGAGGTTGAAGTGACCAAAGGCTTCAAATCGACGATGCCGGCTATGCAAAAATACGTGAAAATTCCGATGTCACGGAATGCAGCCCAACGTATCAGAATCGGTTAATACACACACGAAAACATCACCAAAGGTGTACAGAAGTCATAGTTTGGTTTATTAGGGCCATTATGGCAGTCAGAGGTTGAAGTGACCAAAGGCTTCAAATCGACGATGCCGGCTATGCAAAAATACGTGAAAATTCCGATGTCCTGAAATGCAGCCCAACGTATCAGAATCGGTTAATACACACACGAAAACATCACCAAAGGTGTACAGAAGTCATAGTTTGGTCTATTAGGGCCATTATGGCAGTCAGAGGTTGAAGTGACCAAAGGCTTCAAATCGACGATGCCGGCTATGCAAAAATACGTGAAAATTCCGATGTCCTGAAATGCAGCCCAACGTATCAGAATCGGTTAATACACACACGAAAACATCACCAAAGGTGTACAGAAGTCATAGTTTGGTCTATTAGGGCCATTATGGCAGTCAGAGGTTGAAGTGACCAAAGGCTTCAAATCGACGATGCCGGCTATGCAAAAATACGTGAAAATTCCGATGTCACGGAATGCAGCCCAACGTATCAGAATCGGTTAATACACACACGAAAACATCACCAAAGGTGTACAGAAGTCATATTTTGGTTTATTAGGGCCATTATGGCAGTCAGAGGTTGAAGTGACCAAAGGCTTCAAATCGACGATGCCGGCTATGCAAAAATACGTGAAAATTCCGATGTCCTGAAATGCAGCCCAACGTATCAGAATCGGTTAATACACACACGAAAACATCGCCAAAGGTGTACAGAAGTCATAGTTTGGTCTATTAGGGCCATTATGGCAGTCAGAGGTTGAAGTGACCAAAGGCTTCAAATCGACGATGCCGGCTATGCAAAAATACGTGAAAATTCCGATGTCCTGAAATGCAGCCCAACGTATCAGAATCGGTTAATACACACACGAAAACATCACCAAAGGTGTACAGAAGTCATAGTTTGGTCTATTAGGGCCATTATGGCAGTCAGAGGTTGAAGTGACCAAAGGCTTCAAATCAACGATGCCGGCTATGCAAAAATACGTGAAAATTCCGATGTCCTGAAATGCAGCCCAACGTATCAGAATCGGTTAATACACACACGAAAACATCACCAAAGGTGTACAGAAGTCATAGTTTGGTCTATTAGGGCCATTATGGCAGTCAGAGGTTGAAGTGACCAAAGGCTTCAAATCGACGATGCCGGCTATGCAAAAATACGTGAAAATTCCGATGTCCTGAAATGCAGCCCAACTTATCGAAATCGGTTAATACACACACGAAAACATCACCAAAGGTGTACAGAAGTCATAGTTTGGTCTATTAGGGCCATTATGGCAGTCAGAGGTTGAAGTGACCAAAGGCTTCAAATCGACGATGCCGGCTATGCAAAAATACGTGAAAATTCCGATGTCCTGAAATGCAGCCCAACGTATCAGAATCGGTTAATACACACACGAAAACATCACCAAGGGTGTACAGAAGTCATAGTTTGGTCTATTAGGGCCATTATGGCAGTCAGAGGTTGAAGTGACCAAAGGCTTCAAATCGACGATGCCGGCTATGCAAAAATACGTGAAAATTCCGATGTCCTGAAATGCAGCCCAACTTATCGGAATCGGTTAATACACACACGAAAACATCACCAAAGGTGTACAGAAGTCATAGTTTGGTCTATTAGGGCCATTATGGCAGTCAGAGGTTGAAGTGACCAAAGGCTTCAAATCGACGATGCCGGCTATGCAAAAAGACGTGAAAATTCCGATGTCCTGAAATGCAGCCCAACGTATCAGAATCGGTTAATACACACACGAAAACATCACCAAAGGTGTACAGAAGTCATAGTTTGGTCTATTAGGGCCATTATGGCAGTCAGAGGTTGAAGTGACCAAAGGCTTCAAATCGACGATGCCGGCTATGCAAAAATACGTGAAAATTCCGATGTCACGGAATGCAGCCCAACGTATCAGAATCGGTTAATACACACACGAAAACATCACCAAAGGTGTACAGAAGTCATAGTTTGGTTTATTAGGGCCATTATGGCAGTCAGAGGTTGAAGTGACCAAAGGCTTCAAATCGACGATGCCGGCTATGCAAAAATACGTGAAAATTCCGATGTCACGGAATGCAGCCCAACGTATCAGAATCGGTTAATACACACACGAAAACATCACCAAAGGTGTACAGAAGTCATAGTTTGGTCTATTAGGGCCATTATGGCAGTCAGAGGTTGAAGTGACCAAAGGCTTCAAATCGACGATGCCGGCTATGCAAAAATACGTGAAAATTCCGATGTCCTGAAATGCAGCCCAACGTATCAGAATCGGTTAATACACACACGAAAACATCACCAAAGGTGTACAGAAGTCATAGTTTGGTCTATTAGGGCCATTATGGCAGTCAGAGGTTGAAGTGACCAAAGGCTTCAAATCGACGATGCCGGCTATGCAAAAATACGTGAAAATTCCGATGTCACGGAATGCAGCCCAACGTATCAGAATCGGTTAATACACACACGAAAACATCACCAAAGGTGTACAGAAGTCATAGTTTGGTTTATTAGGGCCATTATGGCAGTCAGAGGTTGAAGTGACCAAAGGCTTCAAATCGACGATGCCGGCTATGCAAAAATACGTGAAAATTCCGATGTCCTGAAATGCAGCCCAACGTATCAGAATCGGTTAATACACACACGAAAACATCGCCAAAGGTGTACAGAAGTCATAGTTTGGTCTATTAGGGCCATTATGGCAGTCAGAGGTTGAAGTGACCAAAGGCTTCAAATCGACGATGCCGGCTATGCAAAAATACGTGAAAATTCCGATGTCCTGAAATGCAGCCCAACGTATCAGAATCGGTTAATACACACACGAAAACATCACCAAAGGTGTACAGAAGTCATAGTTTGGTCTATTAGGGCCATTATGGCAGTCAGAGGTTGAAGTGACCAAAGGCTTCAAATCGACGATGCCGGCTATGCAAAAATACGTGAAAATTCCGATGTCACGGAATGCAGCCCAACGTATCAGAATCGGTTAATACACACACGAAAACATCGCCAAAGGTGTACAGAAGTCATAGTTTGGTCTATTAGGGCCATTATGGCAGTCAGAGGTTGAAGTGACCAAAGGCTTCAAATCGACGATGCCGGCTATGCAAAAATACGTGAAAATTCCGATGTCCTGAAATGCAGCCCAACGTATCAGAATCGGTTAATACACACACGAAAACATCACCAAAGGTGTACAGAAGTCATAGTTTGGTCTATTAGGGCCATTATGGCAGTCAGAGGTTGAAGTGACCAAAGGCTTCAAATCGACGATGCCGGCTATGCAAAAATACGTGAAAATTCCGATGTCACGGAATGCAGCCCAACGTATCAGAATCGGTTAGTACACACACGAAAACATCACCAAAGGTGTACAGAAGTCATAGTTTGGTTTATTAGGGCCATTATGGCAGTCAGAGGTTGAAGTGACCAAAGGCTTCAAATCGACGATGCCGGCTATGCAAAAATACGTGAAAATTCCGATGTCCTGAAATGCAGCCCAACGTATCAGAATCGGTTAATACACACACGAAAACATCGCCAAAGGTGTACAGAAGTCATAGTTTGGTCTATTAGGGCCATTATGGCAGTCAGAGGTTGAAGTGACCAAAGGCTTCAAATCGACGATGCCGGCTATGCAAAAATACGTGAAAATTCCGATGTCCTGAAATGCAGCCCAACGTATCAGAATCGGTTAATACACACACGAAAACATCACCAAAGGTGTACAGAAGTCATAGTTTGGTCTATTAGGGCCATTATGGCAGTCAGAGGTTGAAGTGACCAAAGGCTTCAAATCAACGATGCCGGCTATGCAAAAATACGTGAAAATTCCGATGTCCTGAAATGCAGCCCAACGTATCAGAATCGGTTAATACACACACGAAAACATCACCAAAGGTGTACAGAAGTCATAGTTTGGTCTATTAGGGCCATTATGGCAGTCAGAGGTTGAAGTGACCAAAGGCTTCAAATCGACGATGCCGGCTATGCAAAAATACGTGAAAATTCCGATGTCCTGAAATGCAGCCCAACTTATCGAAATCGGTTAATACACACACGAAAACATCACCAAAGGTGTACAGAAGTCATAGTTTGGTCTATTAGGGCCATTATGGCAGTCAGAGGTTGAAGTGACCAAAGGCTTCAAATCGACGATGCCGGCTATGCAAAAATACGTGAAAATTCCGATGTCCTGAAATGCAGCCCAACGTATCAGAATCGGTTAATACACACACGAAAACATCACCAAGGGTGTACAGAAGTCATAGTTTGGTCTATTAGGGCCATTATGGCAGTCAGAGGTTGAAGTGACCAAAGGCTTCAAATCGACGATGCCGGCTATGCAAAAATACGTGAAAATTCCGATGTCCTGAAATGCAGCCCAACTTATCGGAATCGGTTAATACACACACGAAAACATCACCAAAGGTGTACAGAAGTCATAGTTTGGTCTATTAGGGCCATTATGGCAGTCAGAGGTTGAAGTGACCAAAGGCTTCAAATCGACGATGCCGGCTATGCAAAAAGACGTGAAAATTCCGATGTCCTGAAATGCAGCCCAACGTATCAGAATCGGTTAATACACACACGAAAACATCACCAAAGGTGTACAGAAGTCATAGTTTGGTCTATTAGGGCCATTATGGCAGTCAGAGGTTGAAGTGACCAAAGGCTTCAAATCGACGATGCCGGCTATGCAAAAATACGTGAAAATTCCGATGTCACGGAATGCAGCCCAACGTATCAGAATCGGTTAATACACACACGAAAACATCACCAAAGGTGTACAGAAGTCATAGTTTGGTTTATTAGGGCCATTATGGCAGTCAGAGGTTGAAGTGACCAAAGGCTTCAAATCGACGATGCCGGCTATGCAAAAATACGTGAAAATTCCGATGTCACGGAATGCAGCCCAACGTATCAGAATCGGTTAATACACACACGAAAACATCACCAAAGGTGTACAGAAGTCATAGTTTGGTCTATTAGGGCCATTATGGCAGTCAGAGGTTGAAGTGACCAAAGGCTTCAAATCGACGATGCCGGCTATGCAAAAATACGTGAAAATTCCGATGTCCTGAAATGCAGCCCAACGTATCAGAATCGGTTAATACACACACGAAAACATCACCAAAGGTGTACAGAAGTCATAGTTTGGTCTATTAGGGCCATTATGGCAGTCAGAGGTTGAAGTGACCAAAGGCTTCAAATCGACGATGCCGGCTATGCAAAAATACGTGAAAATTCCGATGTCACGGAATGCAGCCCAACGTATCAGAATCGGTTAATACACACACGAAAACATCACCAAAGGTGTACAGAAGTCATAGTTTGGTTTATTAGGGCCATTATGGCAGTCAGAGGTTGAAGTGACCAAAGGCTTCAAATCGACGATGCCGGCTATGCAAAAATACGTGAAAATTCCGATGTCCTGAAATGCAGCCCAACGTATCAGAATCGGTTAATACACACACGAAAACATCGCCAAAGGTGTACAGAAGTCATAGTTTGGTCTATTAGGGCCATTATGGCAGTCAGAGGTTGAAGTGACCAAAGGCTTCAAATCGACGATGCCGGCTATGCAAAAATACGTGAAAATTCCGATGTCCTGAAATGCAGCCCAACGTATCAGAATCGGTTAATACACACACGAAAACATCACCAAAGGTGTACAGAAGTCATAGTTTGGTCTATTAGGGCCATTATGGCAGTCAGAGGTTGAAGTGACCAAAGGCTTCAAATCAACGATGCCGGCTATGCAAAAATACGTGAAAATTCCGATGTCCTGAAATGCAGCCCAACGTATCAGAATCGGTTAATACACACACGAAAACATCACCAAAGGTGTACAGAAGTCATAGTTTGGTCTATTAGGGCCATTATGGCAGTCAGAGGTTGAAGTGACCAAAGGCTTCAAATCGACGATGCCGGCTATGCAAAAATACGTGAAAATTCCGATGTCCTGAAATGCAGCCCAACTTATCGGAATCGGTTAATACACACACGAAAACATCACCAAAGGTGTACAGAAGTCATAGTTTGGTCTATTAGGGCCATTATGGCAGTCAGAGTCAGAGGTTGAAGTGACCAAAGGCTTCAAATCGACGATGCCGGCTATGCAAAAATACGTGAAAATTCCGATGTCCTGAAATGCAGCCCAACGTATCAGAATCGGTTAATACACACACGAAAACATCACCAAAGGTGTACAGAAGTCATAGTTTGGTCTATTAGGGCCATTATGGCAGTCAGAGGTTGAAGTGACCAAAGGCTTCAAATCGACGATGCCGGCTATGCAAAAATACGTGAAAATTCCGATGTCACGGAATGCAGCCCAACGTATCAGAATCGGTTAATACACACACGAAAACATCACCAAAGGTGTACAGAAGTCATAGTTTGGTTTATTAGGACCATTATGGCAGTCAGAGGTTGAAGTGACCAAAGGCTTCAAATCGCCGATGCCGGCTATGCAAAAATACGTGAAAATTCCGATGTCACGGAATGCAGCCCAACGTATCAGAATCGGTTAATACACACACGAAAACATCACCAAAGGTGTACAGAAGTCATAGTTTGGTCTATTAGGGCCATTATGGCAGTCAGAGGTTGAAGTGACCAAAGGCTTCAAATCGACGATGCCGGCTATGCAAAAATACGTGAAAATTCCGATGTCCTGAAATGCAGCCCAACTTATCGGAATCGGTTAATACACACACGAAAACATCACCAAAGGTGTACAGAAGTCATAGTTTGGTTTATTAGGGCCATTATGGCAGTCAGAGGTTGAAGTGACCAAAGGCTTGAAATCGACGATGCCGGCTATGCAAAAATACGTGAAAATTCCGATGTCCTGAAATGCAGCCCAACGTATCAGAATCGGTTAATACACACACGAAAACATCACCAAAGGTGTACAGAAGTCATAGTTTGGTTTATTAGGACCATTATGGCAGTCAGAGGTTGAAGTGACCAAAGGCTTCAAATCGACGATGCCGGCTATGCAAAAATACGTGAAAATTCCGATGTCCTGAAATGCAGCCCAACTTATCGGAATCGGTTAATACACACACGAAAACATCACCAAAGGTGTACAGAAGTCATAGTTTGGTCTATTAGGGCCATTATGGCAGTCAGAGGTTGAAGTGACCAAAGGCTTCAAATCGACGATGCCGGCTATGCAAAAATACGTGAAAATTCCGATGTCCTGAAATGCAGCCCAACTTATCGGAATCGGTTAATACACACACGAAACATCACCAAAGGTGTACAGAAGTCATAGTTTGGTCTATTAGGGCCATTATGGCAGTCAGAGGTTGAAGTGACCAAAGGCTTCAAATCGACGATGCCGGCTATGCAAAAATACGTGAAAATTCCGATGTCCTGAAATGCAGCCCAACGTATCAGAATCGGTTAATACACACACGAAAACATCACCAAAGGTGTACAGAAGTCATAGTTTGGTCTATTAGGGCCATTATGGCAGTCAGAGGTTGAAGTGACCAAAGGCTTCAAATCGACGATGCCGGCTATGCAAAAATACGTGAAAATTCCGATGTCCTGAAATGCAGCCCAACGTATCAGAATCGGTTAATACACACACGAAAACATCACCAAAGGTGTACAGAAGTCATAGTTTGGTCTATTAGGGCCATTATGGCAGTCAGAGGTTGAAGTGACCAAAGGCTTCAAATCGACGATGCCGGCTATGCAAAAATACGTGAAAATTCCGATGTCCTGAAATGCAGCCCAACGTATCAGAATCGGTTAATACACACACGAAAACATCACCAAAGGTGTACAGAAGTCATAGTTTGGTCTATTAGGGCCATTATGGCAGTCAGAGGTTGAAGTGACCAAAGGCTTCAAATCGACGATGCCGGCTATGCAAAAATACGTGAAAATTCCGATGTCCTGAAATGCAGCCCAACGTATCAGAATCGGTTAATACACACACGAAAACATCACCAAGGGTGTACAGAAGTCATAGTTTGGTCTATTAGGGCCATTATGGCAGTCAGAGGTTGAAGTGACCAAAGGCTTCAAATCGACGATGCCGGCTATGCAAAAATACGTGAAAATTCCGATGTCACGGAATGCAGCCCAACGTATCAGAATCGGTTAATACACACACGAAAACATCACCAAAGGTGTACAGAAGTCATAGTTTGGTTTATTAGGGCCATTATGGCAGTCAGAGGTTGAAGGGACCAAAGGCTTCAAATCGACGATTGCCGGCTATGCAAAAATACGTGAAAATTCCGATGTCACGGAATGCAGCCCAACGTATCAGAATCGGTTAATACACACACGAAAACATCACCAAAGGTGTACAGAAGTCATAGTTTGGTCTATTAGGGCCATTATGGCAGTCAAAGGTTGAAGTGACCAAAGGCTTCAAATCGACGATGCCGGCTATGCAAAAATACGTGAAAATTCCGATGTCCTGAAATGCAGCCCAACGTATCAGAATCGGTTAATACACACCACGAAAACATCACCAAAGGTGTACAGAAGTCATAGTTTGGTCTATTAGGGCCATTATGGCAGTCAGAGGTTGAAGTGACCAAAGGCTTCAAATCGACGATGCCGGCTATGCAAAAATACGTGAAAATTCCGATGTCACGGAATGCAGCCCAACGTATCAGAATCGGTTAATACACACACGAAAACATCACCAAAGGTGTACAGAAGTCATAGTTTGGTTTATTAGGGCCATTATGGCAGTCAGAGGTTGAAGTGACCAAAGGCTTCAAATCGACGATGCCGGCTATGCAAAAATACGTGAAAATTCCGATGTCCTGAAATGCAGCCCAACGTATCAGAATCGGTTAATACACACACGAAAACATCACCAAAGGTGTACAGAAGTCATAGTTTGGTCTATTAGGGCCATTATGGCAGTCAGAGGTTGAAGTGACCAAAGGCTTCAAATCGACGATGCCGGCTATGCAAAAATACGTGAAAATTCCGATGTCCTGAAATGCAGCCCAACGTATCAGAATCGGTTAATACACACACGAAAACATCACCAAAGGTGTACAGAAGTCATAGTTTGGTCTATTAGGGCCATTATGGCAGTCAGAGGTTGAAGTGACCAAAGGCTTCAAATCAACGATGCCGGCTATGCAAAAATACGTGAAAATTCCGATGTCCTGAAATGCAGCCCAACGTATCAGAATCGGTTAATACACACACGAAAACATCACCAAAGGTGTACAGAAGTCATAGTTTGGTCTATTAGGGCCATTATGGCAGTCAGAGGTTGAAGTGACCAAAGGCTTCAAATCGACGATGCCGGCTATGCAAAAATACGTGAAAATTCCGATGTCCTGAAATGCAGCCCAACTTATCGGAATCGGTTAATACACACACGAAAACATCACCAAAGGTGTACAGAAGTCATAGTTTTGGTCTATTAGGGCCATTATGGCAGTCAGAGGTTGAAGTGACCAAAGGCTTCAAATCGACGATGCCGGCTATGCAAAAATACGTGAAAATTCCGATGTCCTGAAATGCAGCCCAACGTATCAGAATCGGTTAATACACACACGAAAACATCACCAAGGGTGTACAGAAGTCATAGTTTGGTCTATTAGGGTCATTATGGCAGTCAGAGGTTGAAGTGACCAAAGGCTTCAAATCGACGATGCCGGCTATGCAAAAATACGTGAAAATTCCGATGTCACGGAATGCAGCCCAACGTATCAGAATCGGTTAATACACACACAAAACATCACCAAAGGTGTACAGAAGTCATAGTTTGGTTTATTAGGACCATTATGGCAGTCAGAGGTTGAAGTGACCAAAGGCTTCAAATCGACGATGCCGGCTATGCAAAAATACGTGAAAATTCCGATGTCCTGAAATGCAGCCCAACGTATCAGAATCGGTTAATACACACACGAAAACATCACCAAAGGTGTACAGAAGTCATAGTTTGGTTTATTAGGACCATTATGGCAGTCAGAGGTTGAAGTGACCAAAGGCTTCAAATCGACGATGCCGGCTATGCAAAAATACGTGAAAATTCCGATGTCCTGAAATGCAGCCCAACTTATCGGAATCGGTTAATACACACACGAAAACATCACCAAAGGTGTACAGAAGTCATAGTTTGGTCTATTAGGGCCATTATGGCAGTCAGAGGTTGAAGTGACCAAAGGCTTCAAATCGACGATGCCGGCTATGCAAAAATACGTGAAAATTCCGATGTCCTGAAATGCAGCCCAACTTATCGGAATCGGTTAATACACACACGAAAACATCACCAAAGGTGTACAGAAGTCATAGTTTGGTCTATTAGGGCCATTATGGCAGTCAGAGGTTGAAGTGACCAAAGGCTTCAAATCGACGATGCCGGCTATGCAAAAATACGTGAAAATTCCGATGTCCTGAAATGCAGCCCAACGTATCAGAATCGGTTAATACACACACGAAAACATCACCAAAGGTGTACAGAAGTCATAGTTTGGTCTATTAGGGCCATTATGGCAGTCAGAGGTTGAAGTGACCAAAGGCTTCAAATCGACGATGCCGGCTATGCAAAAATACGTGAAAATTCCGATGTCCTGAAATGCAGCCCAACGTATCAGAATCGGTTAATACACACACGAAAACATCACCAAAGGTGTACAGAAGTCATAGTTTGGTCTATTAGGGCCATTATGGCAGTCAGAGGTTGAAGTGACCAAAGGCTTCAAATCGACGATGCCGGCTATGCAAAAATACGTGAAAATTCCGATGTCCTGAAATGCAGCCCAACGTATCAGAATCGGTTAATACACACACGAAAACATCACCAAAGGTGTACAGAAGTCATAGTTTGGTCTATTAGGGCCATTATGGCAGTCAGAGGTTGAAGTGACCAAAGGCTTCAAATCGACGATGCCGGCTATGCAAAAATACGTGAAAATTCCGATGTCCTGAAATGCAGCCCAACGTATCAGAATCGGTTAATACACACACGAAAACATCACCAAAGGTGTACAGAAGTCAAAGTTTGGTCTATTAGGGCCATTATGGCAGTCAGAGGTTGAAGTGACCAAAGGCTTCAAATCGACGATGCCGGCTATGCAAAAATACGTGAAAATTCCGATGTCCTGAAATGCAGCCCAACGTATCAGAATCGGTTAATACACACACGAAAACATCACCAAAGGTGTACAGAAGTCAAAGTTTGGTTTATTAGGGCCATTATGGCAGTCAGAGGTTGAAGTGACCAAAGGCTTCAAATCGACGATGCCGGCTATGCAAAAATACGTGAAAATTCCGATGTCCTGAAATGCAGCCCAACGTATCGGAATCGGTTAATACACACACGAAAACATCACCAAAGGTGTACAGAAGTCATAGTTTGGTTTATTAGGGCCATTATGGCAGTCAGAGGTTGAAGTGACCAAAGGCTTCAAATCGACGATGCCGGCTATGCAAAAATACGTGAAAATTCCGATGTCCTGAAATGCAGCCCAACGTATCGGAATCGGTTAATACACACACGAAAACATCACCAAAGGTGTACAGAAGTCATAATTTGGTTTATTAGGGCCATTATGGCAGTCAGAGGTTGAAGTGACCAAAGGCTTCAAATCGACGATGCCGGCTATGCAAAAATACGTGGCTATGCAAAAATACGTGAAAATTCCGATGTCCTGAAATGCAGCCCAACGTATCGGAATCGGTTAATACACACACGAAAACATCACCAAAGGTGTACAGAAGTCATAGTTTGGTCTATTAGGGCCATTATGGCAGTCAGAGGTTGAAGTGACCAAAGGCTTCAAATCGACGATGCCGGCTATGCAAAAATACGTGAAAATTCCGATGTCCTGAAATGCAGCCCAACGTATCAGAATCGGTTAATACACACACGAAAACATCACCAAATGTGTACAGAAGTCATAGTTTGGTCTATTAGGGCCATTATGGCAGTCAGAGGTTGAAGTGACCAAAGGCTTCAAATCGACGATGCCGGCTATGCAAAAATACGTGAAAATTCCGATGTCCTGAAATGCAGCCCAACGTATCGGAATCGGTTAATACACACACGAAAACATCACCAAAGGTGTACAGAAGTCATAGTTTGGTCTATTAGGGCCATTATGGCAGTCAGAGGTTGAAGTGACCAAAGGCTTCAAATCGACGATGCCGGCTATGCAAAAATACGTGAAAATTCCGATGTCCTGAAATGCAGCCCAACGTATCGGAATCGGTTAATACACACACGAAAACATCACCAAAGGTGTACAGAAGTCATAGTTTGGTCTATTAGGGCCATTATGGCAGTCAGAGGTTGAAGTGACCAAAGGCTTCAAATCGACGATGCCGGCTATGCAAAAATACGTGAAAATTCCGATGTCCTGAAATGCAGCCCACCGTATCGGAATCGGTTAATACACACACGAAAACATCACCAAAGGTGTACAGAAGTCATAGTTTGGTCTATTAGGGCCATTATGGCAGTCAGAGGTTGAAGTGGCCAAAGGCTTCAAATCGACTATGCCGGCTATGCAAAAATACGTGAAAATTCCGATGTCCTGAAATGCAGCCCAACGTATCGGAATCGGTTAATACACACACGAAAACATCACCAAAGGTGTACAGAAGTCATAGTTTGGTCTATTAGGGCCATTATGGCAGTCAGAGGTTGAAGTGACCAAAGGCTTCAAATCGACGATGCCGGCTATGCAAAAATACGTGAAAATTCCGATGTCCTGAAATGCAGCCCAACGTATCGGAATCGGTTAATACACACACGAAAACATCACCAAAGGTGTACAGAAGTCATAGTTTGGTCTATTAGGGCCATTATGCCAGTCAGAGGTTGAAGTGACCAAAGGCTTCAAATCGACGATGCCGGCTATGCAAAAATACGTGAAAATTCCGATGTCCTGAAATGCAGCAAAACGTATCAGAATCGGTTAATACACACACGAAAACATCACCAAAGGTGTACAGAAGTCATAGTTTGGTCTATTAGGGCTATTATGGCAGTCAGAGGTTGAAGTGACCAAAGGCTTCAAATCGACGATGCCGGCTATGCAAAAATACGTGAAAATTCCGATGTCCTGAAATGCAGCCCAACGTATCGGAATCGGTTAATACACACACGAAAACATCACCAAAGGTGTACAGAAGTCATAGTTTGGTCTATTAGGGCCATTATGGCAGTCAGAGGTTGAAGTGACCAAAGGCTTCAAATCGACGATGCC
Organism: Eristalis tenax; assembly: GCA_905231855.2. NCBI lineage: Eukaryota > Metazoa > Arthropoda > Insecta > Diptera > Syrphidae > Eristalis > Eristalis tenax. The sequence goes on from CAJNIU020000120.1 coordinate 390,044, forward strand.
GGCTATGCAAAAATACGTGAAAATTCCGATGTCCTGAAATGCAGCCCAACGTATCGGAATCGGTTAATACACACACGAAAACATCACCAAAGGTGTACAGAAGTCATAGTTTGGTCTATTAGGGCCATTATGGCAGTCAGAGGTTGAAGTGACCAAAGGCTTCAAATCGACTATGCAAAAATACGTGAAAATTCCGATGTCCTGAAATGCAGCCCAACGTATCGGAATCGGTTAATACACACACGAAAACATCACCAAAGGTGTACAGAAGTCATAGTTTGGTCTATTAGGGCCATTATGGCAGTCAGAGGTTGAAGTGACCAAAGGCTTCAAATCGACGATGCCGGCTATGCAAAAATACGTGAAAATTCCGATGTCCTGAAATGCAGCCCAACGTATCGGAATCGGTTAATACACACACGAAAACATCACCAAAGGTGTACAGAAGTCATAGTTTGGTCTATTAGGGCCATTATGGCAGTCAGAGGTTGAAGTGACCAAAGGCTTCAAATCGACGATGCCGGCTATGCAAAAATACGTGAAAATTCCGATGTCCTGAAATGCAGCCCACCGTATCGGAATCGGTTAATACACACACGAAAACATCACCAAAGGTATACAGAAGTCATAGTTTGGTCTATTAGGGCCATTATGGCAGTCAGAGGTTGAAGTGGCCAAAGGCTTCAAATCGACTATGCCGGCTATGCAAAAATACGTGAAAATTCCGATGTCCTGAAATGCAGCCCAACGTATCGGAATCGGTTAATACACACACGAAAACATCACCAAAGGTGTACAGAAGTCATAGTTTGGTCTATTAGGGCCATTATGGCAGTCAGAGGTTGAAGTGACCAAAGGCTTCAAATCGACGATGCCGGCTATGCAAAAATACGTGAAAATTCCGATGTCCTGAAATGCAGCCCAACGTATCGGAATCGGTTAATACACACACGAAAACATCACCAAAGGTATACAGAAGTCATAGTTTGGTCTATTAGGGCCATTATGGCAGTCAGAGGTTGAAGTGACCAAAGGCTTCAAATCGACGATGCCGGCTATGCAAAAATACGTGAAAATTCCGATGTCCTGAAATGCAGCCCAACGTATCAGAATCGGTTAATACACACACGAAAACATCACCAAAGGTGTACAGAAGTCATAGTTTGGTCTATTAGGGCCATTATGGCAGTCAGAGGTTGAAGTGACCAAAGGCTTCAAATCGACGATGCCGGCTATGCAAAAATACGTGAAAATTCCGATGTCCTGAAATGCAGCCCAACGTATCGGAATCGGTTAATACACACACGAAAACATCACCAAAGGTGTACAGAAGTCATAGTTTGGTCTATTAGGGCCATTATGGCAGTCAGAGGTTGAAGTGACCAAAGGCTTCAAATCGACGATGCCGGCTATGCAAAAATACGTGAAAATTCCGATGTCCTGAAATGCAGCCCAACGTATCGGAATCGGTTAATACACACACGAAAACATCACCAAAGGTGTACAGAAGTCATAGTTTGGTCTATTAGGGCCATTATGCCAGTCAGAGGTTGAAGTGACCAAAGGCTTCAAATCGACGATGCCGGCTATGCAAAAATACGTGAAAATTCCGATGTCCTGAAATGCAGCAAAACGTATCAGAATCGGTTAATACACACACGAAAACATCACCAAAGGTGTACAGAAGTCATAGTTTGGTCTATTAGGGCTATTATGGCAGTCAGAGGTTGAAGTGACCAAAGGCTTCAAATCGACGATGCCGGCTATGCAAAAATACGTGAAAATTCCGATGTCCTGAAATGCAGCCCAACGTATCGGAATCGGTTAATACACACACGAAAACATCACCAAAGGTGTACAGAAGTCATAGTTTGGTCTATTAGGGCCATTATGGCAGTCAGAGGTTGAAGTGACCAAAGGCTTCAAATCGACGATGCCGGCTATGCAAAAATACGTGAAAATTCCGATGTCCTGAAATGCAGCCCAACGTATCGGAATCGGTTAATACACACACGAAAACATCACCAAAGGTGTACAGAAGTCATAGTTTGGTCTATTAGGGCCATTATGGCAGTCAGAGGTTGAAGTGACCAAAGGCTTCAAATCGACTATGCAAAAATACGTGAAAATTCCGATGTCCTGAAATGCAGCCCAACGTATCGGAATCGGTTAATACACACACGAAAACATCACCAAAGGTGTACAGAAGTCATAGTTTGGTCTATTAGGGCCATTATGGCAGTCAGAGGTTGAAGTGACCAAAGGCTTCAAATCGACGATGCCGGCTATGCAAAAATACGTGAAAATTCCGATGTCCTGAAATGCAGCCCAACGTATCGGAATCGGTTAATACACACACGAAAACATCACCAAAGGTGTACAGAAGTCATAGTTTGGTCTATTAGGGCCATTATGGCAGTCAGAGGTTGAAGTGACCAAAGGCTTCAAATCGACGATGCCGGCTATGCAAAAATACGTGAAAATTCCGATGTCCTGAAATGCAGCCCACCGTATCGGAATCGGTTAATACACACACGAAAACATCACCAAAGGTATACAGAAGTCATAGTTTGGTCTATTAGGGCCATTATGGCAGTCAGAGGTTGAAGTGACCAAAGGCTTCAAATCGACGATGCCGGCTATGCAAAAATACGTGAAAATTCCGATGTCCTGAAATGCAGCCCAACGTATCAGAATCGGTTAATACACACACGAAAACATCACCAAAGGTGTACAGAAGTCATAGTTTGGTCTATTAGGGCCATTATGGCAGTCAGAGGTTGAAGTGACCAAAGGCTTCAAATCGACGATGCCGGCTATGCAAAAATACGTGAAAATTCCGATGTCCTGAAATGCAGCCCAACGTATCGGAATCGGTTAATACACACACGAAAACATCACCAAAGGTGTACAGAAGTCATAGTTTGGTCTATTAGGGCCATTATGGCAGTCAGAGGTTGAAGTGACCAAAGGCTTCAAATCGACGATGCCGGCTATGCAAAAATACGTGAAAATTCCGATGTCCTGAAATGCAGCCCAACGTATCGGAATCGGTTAATACACACACGAAAACATCACCAAAGGTATACAGAAGTCATAGTTTGGTCTATTAGGGCCATTATGGCAGTCAGAGGTTGAAGTGACCAAAGGCTTCAAATCGACGATGCCGGCTATGCAAAAATACGTGAAAATTCCGATGTCCTGAAATGCAGCAAAACGTATCAGAATCGGTTAATACACACACGAAAACATCACCAAAGGTGTACAGAAGTCATAGTTTGGTCTATTAGGGCCATTATGGCAGTCAGAGGTTGAAGTGACCAAAGGCTTCAAATCGACGATGCCGGCTATGCAAAAATACGTGAAAATTCCGATGTCCTGAAATGCAGCCCAACGTATCGGAATCGGTTAATACACACACGAAAACATCACCAAAGGTGTACAGAAGTCATAGTTTGGTCTATTAGGGCCATTATGGCAGTCAGAGGTTGAAGTGACCAAAGGCTTCAAATCGACGATGCCGGCTATGCAAAAATACGTGAAAATTCCGATGTCCTGAAATGCAGCCCAACGTATCGGAATCGGTTAATACACACACGAAAACATCACCAAAGGTGTACAGAAGTCATAGTTTGGTCTATTAGGGCCATTATGGCAGTCAGAAGTTGAAGTGACCAAAGGCTTCAAATCGACGATGCCGGCTATGCAAAAATACGTGAAAATTCCGATGTCCTGAAATGCAGCCCAACCTATCGGAATCGGTTAATACACACACGAAAACATCACCAAAGGTATACAGAAGTCATAGTTTGGTCTATTAGGGCCATTATGGCAGTCAGAGGTTGAAGTGGCCAAAGGCTTCAAATCGACGATGCCGGCTATGCAAAAATACGTGAAAATTCCGGTGTCCTGAAATGCAGCCCAACCTATCGGAATCGGTTAATACACACACGAAAACATCACCAAAGGTATACAGAAGTCATAGTTTGGTCTATTAGGGCCATTATGGCAGTCAGAGGTTGAAGTGGCCAAAGGCTTCAAATCGACGATGCCGGCTATGCAAAAATACGTGAAAATTCCGATGTCCTGAAATGCAGCCCAACGTATCGGAATCGGTTAATACACACACGAAAACATCACCAAAGGTGTACAGAAGTCATAGTTTGGTCTATTAGGGCCATTATGGCAGTCAGAGGTTGAAGTGACCAAAGGCTTCAAATCGACGATGCCGGCTATGCAAAAATACGTGAAAATTCCGATGTCCTGAAATGCAGCCCAACGTATCAGAATCGGTTAATACACACACGAAAACATCACCAAAGGTGTACAGAAGTCATAGTTTGGTCTATTAGGGCCATTATGGCAGTCAGAGGTTGAAGTGACCAAAGGCTTCAAATCGACGATGCCGGCTATGCAAAAATACGTGAAAATTCCGATGTCCTGAAATGCAGCCCAACGTATCAGAATCGGTTAATACACACACGAAAACATCACCAAAGGTGTACAGAAGTCATAGTTTGGTCTATTAGGGCCATTATGGCAGTCAGAGGTTGAAGTGACCAAAGGCTTCAAATCGACGATGCCGGCTATGCAAAAATACGTGAAAATTCCGATGTCCTGAAATGCAGCCCAACGTATCGGAATCGGTTAATACACACACGAAAACATCACCAAAGGTGTACAGAAGTCATAGTTTGGTCTATTAGGGCCATTATGGCAGTCAGAGGTTGAAGTGACCAAAGGCTTCAAATCGACGATGCCGGCTATGCAAAAATACGTGAAAATTCCGATGTCCTGAAATGCAGCCCAACGTATCAGAATCGGTTAATACACACACGAAAACATCACCAAAGGTGTACAGAAGTCATAGTTTGGTCTATTAGGGCCATTATGGCAGTCAGAGGTTGAAGTGACCAAAGGCTTCAAATCGACGATGCCGGCTATGCAAAAATACGTGAAAATTCCGATGTCCTGAAATGCAGCCCAACGTATCGGAATCGGTTAATACACACACGAAAACATCACCAAAGGTGTACAGAAGTCATAGTTTGGTCTATTAGGGCCATTATGGCAGTCAGAGGTTGAAGTGACCAAAGGCTTCAAATCGACGATGCCGGCTATGCAAAAATACGTGAAAATTCCGATGTCCTGAAATGCAGCCCAACGTATCGGAATCGGTTAATACACACACGAAAACATCACCAAAGGTGTACAGAAGTCATAGTTTGGTCTATAAGGCCATTATGGCAGTCAGAGGTTGAAGTGACCAAAGGCTTCAAATCGACGATGCCGGCTATGCAAAAATACGTGAAAATTCCGATGTCCTGAAATGCAGCCCAACGTATCGGAATCGGTTAATACACACACGAAAACATCACCAAAGGTGAAGTCATAGTTTGGTCTATTAGGGCCATTATGGCAGTCAGAGGTTGAAGTGACCAAAGGCTTCAAATCGACGATGCCGGCTATGCAAAAATATGTGAAAATTCCGATGTCCTGAAATGCATCCCAACGTATCGGAATCGGTTAATACGCACACGAAAACATCACCAAAGGTGTACAGAAGTCATAGTTTGGTCTATTAGGGCCATTATGGCAGTCAGAGGTTGAAGTGACCAAAGGCTTCAAATCGACGATGAAGGCTATGCAAAAATACGGGAAAATTCCGATGTCCTGAAATGCAGCCCAACGTATCAGAATCGGTTAATACACACACGAAAACATCACCAAAGGTGTACAGAAGTCATAGTTTGGTCTATTAGGGCCATTATGGCAGTCAGAGGTTTGAAGTGACCAAAGGCTTCAAATCGACGATGCCGGCTATGCAAAAATACGTGAAATTCCGATGTCCTGAAATGCAGCCCAACGTATCGGAATCGGTTAATACACACACGAAAACATCACCAAAGGTGTACAGAAGTCATAGTTTGGTCTATTAGGGCCATTATGGCAGTCAGAGGTTGAAGTGACCAAAGGCTTCAAATCGACGATGCCGGCTATGCAAAAATACGTGAAAATTCCGATGTCCTGAAATGCAGCCCAACGTATCAGAATCGGTTAATACACACACGAAAACATCACCAAAGGTGTACAGAAGTCATAGTTTGGTCTATTAGGGCCATTATGGCAGTCAGAGGTTGAAGTGACCAAAGGCTTCAAATCGACGATGCCGGCTATGCAAAAATATGTGAAAATTCCGATGTCCTGAAATGCATCCCAACGTATCGGAATCGGTTAATACGCACACGAAAACATCACCAAAGGTGTACAGAAGTCATAGTTTGGTCTATTAGGGCCATTATGGCAGTCAGAGGTTGAAGTGACCAAAGGCTTCAAATCGACGATGCCGGCTATGCAAAAATACGTGAAAATTCCGATGTCCTGAAATGCAGCCCAACGTATCAGAATCGGTTAATACACACACGAAAACATCACCAAAGGTGTACAGAAGTCATAGTTTGGTCTATTAGGGCCATTATGGCAGTCAGAGGTTGAAGTGACCAAAGGCTTCAAATCGACGATGCCGGCTATGCAAAAATACGTGAAAATTCCGATGTCCTAAAATGCAGCCCAACGTATCAGAATCGGTTAATACACACACGAAAACATCACCAAAGGTGTACAGAAGTCATAGTTTGGTCTATTAGGGCCATTATGGCAGTCAGAGGTTGAAGTGACCAAAGGCTTCAAATCGACGATGCCGGCTATGCAAAAATACGTGAAAATTCCGATGTCCTGAAATGCAGCCCAACGTATCAGAATCGGTTAATACACACACGAAAACATCACCAAAGGTGTACAGAAGTCATAGTTTGGTCTATTAGGGCCATTATGGCAGTCAGAGGTTGAAGTGACCAAAGGCTTCAAATCGACGATGCCGGCTATGCAAAAATACGTGAAAATTCCGATGTCCTAAAATGCACCCCAACGTATCAGAATCGGTTAATACACACACGAAAATATCACCAAAGGTGTACAGAAGTCATAGTTTGGTCTATTAGGGCCATTATGGCAGTCAGAGGTTGAAGTGACCAAAGGCTTCAAATCGACGATGCCGGCTATGCAAAAATACGTGAAAATTCCGATGTCCTGAAATGCAGCCCAACGTATCAGAATCGGTTAATTACACACACGAAAACATCACCAAAGGTGTACAGAAGTCATAGTTTGGTCTATTAGGGCCATTATGGCAGTCAGAGGTTGAAGTGACCAAAGGCTTCAAATCGACGATGCCGGCTATGCAAAAATACGTGAAAATTCCGATGTCACGGAATGCAGCCCAACGTATCGGAATCGGTTAATACACACACGAAAACATCACCAAAGGTCTACAGAAGTCATAGTTTGGTCTATTAGGGCCATTATGGCAGTCAGAGGTTGAAGTGACCAAAGGCTTCAAATCGACGATGCCGGCTATGCAAAAATATGTGAAAATTCCGATGTCCTGAAATGCATCCCAACGTATCGGAATCGGTTAATACGCACACGAAAAACATCACCAAAGGTGTACAGAAGTCATAGTTTGGTCTATTAGGGCCATTATGGCAGTCAGAGGTTGAAGTGACCAAAGGCTTCAAATCGACGATGAAGGCTATGCAAAAATACGGGAAAATTCCGATGTCCTGAAATGCAGCCCAACGTATCAGAATCGGTTAATACACACACGAAAACATCACCAAAGGTGTACAGAAGTCATAGTTTGGTCTATTAGGGCCATTATGGCAGTCAGAGGTTGAAGTGACCAAAGGCTTCAAATCGACGATGCCGGCTATGCAAAAATACGTGAAAATTCCGATGTCCTGAAATGCAGCCCAACGTATCGGAATCGGTTAATACACACACGAAAACATCACCAAAGGTGTACAGAAGTCATAGTTTGGTCTATTAGGGCCATTATGGCAGTCAGAGGTTGAAGTGACCAAAGGCTTCAAATCGACGATGCCGGCTATGCAAAAATACGTGAAAATTCCGATGTCCTAAAATGCAGCCCAACGTATCGGAATCGGTTAATAAGCACACGAAAACATCACCAAAGGTGTACAGAAGTCATAGTTTGGTCTATTAGGGCCATTATGGCAGTCAGAGGTTGAAGTGACCAAAGGCTTCAAATCGACGATGCCGGCTATGCAAAAATACGTGAAAATTCCGATGTCACGGAATGCAGCCCAACGTATCAGAATCGGTTAATACACACACGAAAACATCACCAAAGGTGTACAGAAGTCATAGTTTGGTCTATTAGGGCCATTATGGCAGTCAGAGGTTGAAGTGACCAAAGGCTTCAAATCGACGATGCCGGCTATGCAAAAATACGTGAAAATTCCGATGTCCTGAAATGCAGCCCAACGTATCAGAATCGGTTAATACACACACGAAAACATCACCAAAGGTGTACAGAAGTCATAGTTTGGTCTATTAGGGCCATTATGGCAGTCAGAGGTTGAAGTGACCAAAGGCTTCAAATCGACGATGCCGGCTATGCAAAAATACGTGAAAATTCCGATGTCACGGAATGCAGCCCAACGTATCAGAATCGGTTAATACACACACGAAAACATCACCAAAGGTGTACAGAAGTCATAGTTTGGTCTATTAGGGCCATTATGGCAGTCAGAGGTTGAAGTGACCAAAGGCTTCAAATCGACGATGCCGGCTATGCAAAAATACGTGAAAATTCCGATGTCACGGAATGCAGCCCAACGTATCGGAATCGGTTAATACACACACGAAAACATCACCAAAGGTGTACAGAAGTCTTAGTTTGGTCTATTAGGGCCATTATGGCAGTCAGAGGTTGAAGTGACCAAAGGCTTCAAATCGACGATGCCGGCTATGCAAAAATACGTGAAAATTCCGATGTCCTGAAATGCAGCCCAACGTATCGGAATCGGTTAATACGCACACGAAAACATCACCAAAGGTGTACAGAAGTCATAGTTTGGTCTATTAGGGCCATTATGGCAGTCAGAGGTTGAAGTGACCAAAGGCTTCAAATCGACGATGCCGGCTATGCAAAAATACGTGAAAATTCCGATGTCACGGAATGCAGCCCAACGTATCAGAATCGGTTAATACACACACGAAAACATCACCAAAGGTGTACAGAAGTCATAGTTTGGTCTATTAGGGCCATTATGGCAGTCAGAGGTTGAAGTGACCAAAGGCTTCAAATCGACGATGCCGGCTATGCAAAAATACGTGAAAATTCCGATGTCACGGAATGCAGCCCAACGTATCGGAATCGGTTAATACACACACGAAAACATCACCAAAGGTCTACAGAAGTCATAGTTTGGTCTATTAGGGCCATTATGGCAGTCAGAGGTTGAAGTGACCAAAGGCTTCAAATCGACGATGCCGGCTATGCAAAAATACGTGAAAATTCCGATGTCCTGAAATGCAGCCCAACGTATCGGAATCGGTTAATACGCACACGAAAACATCACCAAAGGTGTACAGAAGTCATAGTTTGGTCTATTAGGGCCATTATGGCAGTCAGAGGTTGAAGTGACCAAAGGCTTCAAATCGACGATGCCGGCTATGCAAAAATACGTGAAAATTCCGATGTCACGGAATGCAGCCCAACGTATCAGAATCGGTTAATACACACACGAAAACATCACCAAAGGTGTACAGAAGTCATAGTTTGGTCTATTAGGGCCATTATGGCAGTCAGAGGTTGAAGTGACCAAAGGCTTCAAATCGACGATGCCGGCTATGCAAAAATACGTGAAAATTCCGATGTCACGGAATGCAGCCCAACGTATCGGAATCGGTTAATACACACACGAAAACATCACCAAAGGTCTACAGAAGTCATAGTTTGGTCTATTAGGGCCATTATGGCAGTCAGAGGTTGAAGTGACCAAAGGCTTCAAATCGACGATGCCGGCTATGCAAAAATATGTGAAAATTCCGATGTCCTAAAATGCAGCCCAACGTATCGGAATCGGTTAATACGCACACGAAAACATCACCAAAGGTGTACAGAAGTCATAGTTTGGTCTATTAGGGCCATTATGGCAGTCAGAGGTTGAAGTGACCAAAGGCTTCAAATCGACGATGCCGGCTATGCAAAAATACGTGAAAATTCCGATGTCCTGAAATGCAGCCCAACGTATCAGAATCGGTTAATACGCACACGAAAACATCACCAAATGTGTACAGAAGTCATAGTTTGGTCTATTAGGGCCATTATGGCAGTCAGAGGTTGAAGTGACCAAAGGCTTCAAATCGACGTTGCCGGCTATGCAAAAATACGTGAAAATTCCGATGTCCTAAAATGCAGCCCAACGTATCGGAATCGGTTAATACGCACACGAAAACATCACCAAAGGTGTACAGAAGTCATAGTTTGGTCTATTAGGGCCATTATGGCAGTCAGAGGTTGAAGTGACCAAAGGCTTCAAATCGACGATGCCGGCTATGCAAAAATACGTGAAAATTCCGATGTCCTGAAATGCAGCCCAACGTATCGGAATCGGTTAATACACACACGAAAACATCACCAAAGGTGTACAGAAGTCATAGTTTGGTCTATTAGGGCCATTATGGCAGTCAGAGGTTGAAGTGACCAAAGGCTTCAAATCGACGATGCCGGCTATGCAAAAATACGTGAAAATTCCGATGTCCTGAAATGCAGCCCAACGTATCAGAATCGGTTAATACACACACGAAAACATCACCAAAGGTGTACAGAAGTCATAGTCTGGTCTATTAGGGCCATTATGGCAGTCAGAGGTTGAAGTGACCAAAGGCTTCAAATCGACGATGCCGGCTATGCAAAAATACGTGAAAATTTCGATGTCACGGAATGCAGCCCAACGTATCGGAATCGGTTAATACACACACGAAAACATCACCAAAGGTGTACAGAAGTCATAGTTTGGTCTATTAGGGCCATTATGGCAGTCAGAGGTTGAAGTGACCAAAGGCTTCAAATCGACGATGCCGGCTATGCAAAAATACGTGAAAATTCCGATGTCCTGAAATGCAGCCCAACGTATCGGAATCGGTTAATACACACACGAAAACATCACCAAAGGTGTACAGAAGTCATAGTTTGGTCTATTAGGGCCATTATGGCAGTCAGAGGTTGAAGTGACCAAAGGCTTCAAATCGACGATGCCGGCTATGCAAAAATACGTGAAAATTCCGATGTCCTGAAATGCAGCCCAACGTATCGGAATCGGTTAATACGCACACGAAAACATCACCAAAGGTGTACAGAAGTCATAGTTTGGTCTATTAGGGCCATTATGGCAGTCAGAGGTTGAAGTGACCAAAGGCTTCAAATCGACGATGCCGGTATGCAAAAATACGTGAAAATTCCGATGTCACGGAATGCAGCCCAACGTATCAGAATCGGTTAATACACACACGAAAACATCACCAAAGGTGTACAGAAGTCATAGTTTGGTCTATTAGGGCCATTATGGCAGTCAGAGGTTGAAGTGACCAAAGGCTTCAAATCGACGATGCCGGCTATGCAAAAATACGTGAAAATTCCGATGTCACGGAATGCAGCCCAACGTATCGGAATCGGTTAATACACACACGAAAACATCACCAAAGGTCTACAGAAGTCATAGTTTGGTCTATTAGGGCCATTATGGCAGTCAGAGGTTGAAGTGACCAAAGGCTTCAAATCGACGATGCCGGCTATGCAAAAATATGTGAAAATTCCGATGTCCTGAAATGCATCCCAACGTATCGGAATCGGTTAATACGCACACGAAAACATCACCAAAGGTGTACAGAAGTCATAGTTTGGTCTATTAGGGCCATTATGGCAGTCAGAGGTTGAAGTGACCAAAGGCTTCAAATCGACGATGAAGGCTATGCAAAAATACTGGAAAATTCCGATGTCCTGAAATGCAGCCCAACGTATCAGAATCGGTTAATACACACACGAAAACATCACCAAAGGTGTACAGAAGTCATAGTTTGGTCTATTAGGGCCATTATGGCAGTCAGAGGTTGAAGTGACCAAAGGCTTCAAATCGACGATGCCGGCTATGCAAAAATACGTGAAAATTCCGATGTCCTAAAATGCAGCCCAACGTATCGGAATCGGTTAATACGCACACGAAAACATCACCAAAGGTGTACAGAAGTCATAGTTTGGTCTATTAGGGCCATTATGGCAGTCAGAGGTTGAAGTGACCAAAGGCTTCAAATCGACGATGCCGGCTATGCAAAAATACGTGAAAATTCCGATGTCCTGAAATGCAGCCCAACGTATCAGAATCGGTTAATACACACACGAAAACATCACCAAAGGTGTACAGAAGTCATAGTTTGGTCTATTAGGGCCATTATGGCAGTCAGAGGTTGAAGTGACCAAAGGCTTCAAATCGACGATGCCGGCTATGCAAAAATACGTGAAAATTCCGATGTCCTGAAATGCAGCCCAACGTATCAGAATCGGTTAATACACACACGAAAACATCACCAAAGGTGTACAGAAGTCATAGTTTGGTCTATTAGGGCCATTATGGCAGTCAGAGGTTGAAGTGACCAAAGGCTTCAAATCGACGATGCCGGCTATGCAAAAATACGTGAAAATTCCGATGTCCTGAAATGCAGCCCAACGTATCAGAATCGGTTAATACACACACGAAAACATCACCAAAGGTGTACAGAAGTCATAGTTTGGTCTATTAGGGCCATTATGGCAGTCAGAGGTTGAAGTGACCAAAGGCTTCAAATCGACGATGAAGGCTATGCAAAAATACGGGAAAATTCCGAAGTCCTGAAATGCAGCCCAACGTATCAGAATCGGTTAATACACACACGAAAACATCACCAAAGGTGTACAGAAGTCATAGTTTGGTCTATTAGGGCCATTATGGCAGTCAGAGGTTGAAGTGACCAAAGGCTTCAAATCGACGATGCCGGCTATGCAAAAATACGTGAAAATTCCGATGTCACGGAATGCAGCCCAACGTATCGGAATCGGTTAATACACACACGAAAACATCACCAAAGGTGTACAGAAGTCATAGTTTGGTCTATTAGGGCCATTATGGCAGTCAGAGGTTGAAGTGACCAAAGGCTTCAAATCGACGATGCCGGCTATGCAAAAATACGTGAAAATTCCGATGTCACGGAATGCAGCCCAACGTATCAGAATCGGTTAATACACACACGAAAACATCACCAAAGGTGTACAGAAGTCATAGTTTGGTCTATTAGGGCCATTATGGCAGTCAGAGGTTGAAGTGACCAAAGGCTTCAAATCGACGATGCCGGCTATGCAAAAATACGTGAAAATTCCGATGTCCTGAAATGCAGCCCAACGTATCGGAATCGGTTAATACACACACGAAAACATCACCAAAGGTGTACAGAAGTCATAGTTTGGTCTATTAGGGCCATTATGGCAGTCAGAGGTTGAAGTGACCAAAGGCTTCAAATCGACGATGCCGGCTATGCAAAAATACGTGAAAATTCCGATGTCCTGAAATGCAGCCCAACGTATCGGAATCGGTTAATACGCACACGAAAACATCACCAAAGGTGTACAGAAGTCATAGTTTGGTCTATTAGGGCCATTATGGCAGTCAGAGGTTGAAGTGACCAAAGGCTTCAAATCGACGATGCCGGCTATGCAAAAATACGTGAAAATTCCGATGTCACGGAATGCAGCCCAACGTATCGGAATCGGTTAATACACACACGAAAACATCACCAAAGGTGTACAGAAGTCATAGTTTGGTCTATTAGGGCCATTATGGCAGTCAGAGGTTGAAGTGACCAAAGGCTTCAAATCGACGATGCCGGCTATGCAAAAATACGTGAAAATTCCGATGTCACGGAATGCAGCCCAACGTATCAGAATCGGTTAATACACACACGAAAACATCACCAAAGGTGTACAGAAGTCATAGTTTGGTCTATTAGGGCCATTATGGCAGTCAGAGGTTGAAGTGACCAAAGGCTTCAAATCGACGATGCCGGCTATGCAAAAATACGTGAAAATTCCGATGTCCTGAAATGCAGCCCAACGTATCGGAATCGGTTAATACACACACGAAAACATCACCAAAGGTGTACAGAAGTCATAGTTTGGTCTATTAGGGCCATTATGGCAGTCAGAGGTTGAAGTGACCAAAGGCTTCAAATCGACGATGCCGGCTATGCAAAAATACGTGAAAATTCCGATGTCCTGAAATGCAGCCCAACGTATCGGAATCGGTTAATACGCACACGAAAACATCACCAAAGGTGTACAGAAGTCATAGTTTGGTCTATTAGGGCCATTATGGCAGTCAGAGGTTGAAGTGACCAAAGGCTTCAAATCGACGATGCCGGCTATGCAAAAATATGTGAAAATTCCGATGTCCTGAAATGCATCCCAACGTATCCGAATCGGTTAATACGCACACGAAAACATCACCAAATGTGTACAGAAGTCATAGTTTGGTCTATTAGGGCCATTATGGCAGTCAGAGGTTGAAGTGACCAAAGGCTTCAAATCGACGATGCCGGCTATGCAAAAATACGTGAAAATTCCGATGTCACGGAATGCAGCCCAACGTATCGGAATCGGTTAATACACACACGAAAACATCACCAAAGGTGTACAGAAGTCATAGTTTGGTCTATTAGGGCCATTATGGCAGTCAGAGGTTGAAGTGACCAAAGGCTTCAAATCGACGATGCCGGCTATGCAAAAATACGTGAAAATTCCGATGTCCTGAAATGCAGCCCAACGTATCGGAATCGGTTAATACGCACACGAAAACATCACCAAAGGTGTACAGAAGTCATAGTTTGGTCTATTAGGGCCATTATGGCAGTCAGAGGTTGAAGTGACCAAAGGCTTCAAATCGACGATGCCGGCTATGCAAAAATATGTGAAAATTCCGATGTCCTGAAATGCATCCCAACGTATCAGAATCGGTTAATACGCACACGAAAACATCACCAAATGTGTACAGAAGTCATAGTTTGGTCTATTAGGGCCATTATGGCAGTCAGAGGTTGAAGTGACCAAAGGCTTCAAATCGACGATGCCGGCTATGCAAAAATACGTGAAAATTCCGATGTCACGGAATGCAGCCCAACGTATCGGAATCGGTTAATACACACACGAAAACATCACCAAAGGTGTACAGAAGTCATAGTTTAGTCTATTAGGGCCATTATGGCAGTCAGAGGTTGAAGTGACCAAAGGCTTCAAATCGACGATGCCGGCTATGCAAAAATACGTGAAAATTCCGATGTCCTGAAATGCAGCCCAACGTATCGGAATCGGTTAATACGCACACGAAAACATCACCAAAGGTGTACAGAAGTCATAGTTTGGTCTATTAGGGCCATTATGGCAGTCAGAGGTTGAAGTGACCAAAGGCTTCAAATCGACGATGCCGGCTATGCAAAAATACGTGAAAATTCCGATGTCACGGAATGCAGCCCAACGTATCAGAATCGGTTAATACACACACGAAAACATCACCAAAGGTGTACAGAAGTCATAGTTTGGTCTATTAGGGCCATTATGGCAGTCAGAGGTTGAAGTGACCAAAGGCTTCAAATCGACGATGCCGGCTATGCAAAAATACGTGAAAATTCCGATGTCACGGAATGCAGCCCAACGTATCGGAATCGGTTAATACACACACGAAAACATCACCAAAGGTCTACAGAAGTCATAGTTTGGTCTATTAGGGCCATTATGGCAGTCAGAGGTTGAAGTGACCAAAGGCTTCAAATCGACGATGCCGGCTATGCAAAAATATGTGAAAATTCCGATGTCCTGAAATGCATCCCAACGTATCGGAATCGGTTAATACGCACACGAAAACATCACCAAAGGTGTACAGAAGTCATAGTTTGGTCTATTAGGGCCATTATGGCAGTCAGAGGTTGAAGTGACCAAAGGCTTCAAATCGACGATGAAGGCTATGCAAAAATACGGGAAAATTCCGATGTCCTGAAATGCAGCCCAACGTATCAGAATCGGTTAATACACACACGAAAACATCACCAAAGGTGTACAGAAGTCATAGTTTGGTCTATTAGGGCCATTATGGCAGTCAGAGGTTGAAGTGACCAAAGGCTTCAAATCGACGATGCCGGCTATGCAAAAATACGTGAAAATTCCGATGTCCTAAAATGCAGCCCAACGTATCGGAATCGGTTAATACGCACACGAAAACATCACCAAAGGTGTACAGAAGTCATAGTTTGGTCTATTAGGGCCATTACGGCAGTCAGAGGTTGAAGTGACCAAAGGCTTCAAATCGACGATGCCGGCTATGCAAAAATACGTGAAAATTCCGATGTCACGGAATGCAGCCCAACGTATCGGAATCGGTTAATACACACACGAAAACATCACCAAAGGTGTACAGAAGTCATAGTTTGGTCTATTAGGGCCATTATGGCAGTCAGAGGTTGAAGTGACCAAAGGCTTCAAATCGACGATGCCGGCTATGCAAAAATACGTGAAAATTCCGATGTCCTGAAATGCAGCCCAACGTATCGGAATCGGTTAATACGCACACGAAAACATCACCAAAGGTGTACAGAAGTCATAGTTTGGTCTATTAGGGCCATTATGGCAGTCAGAGGTTGAAGTGACCAAAGGCTTCAAATCGACGATGCCGGCTATGCAAAAATACGTGAAAATTCCGATGTCCTGAAATGCAGCCCAACGTATCGGAATCGGTTAATACACACACGAAAACATCACCAAAGGTGTACAGAAGTCATAGTTTGGTCTATTAGGGCCATTATGGCAGTCAGGGGTTGAAGTGACCAAAGGCTTCAAATCGACGATGCCGGCTATGCAAATATACGTGTAAATTCCGATGTCACGGAATGCAGCCCAACGTATCAGAATCGGTTAATACACACACGAAAACATCACCAAAGGTGTACAGAAGTCATAGTTTGGTCTATTAGGGCCATTATGGCAGTCAGAGGTTGAAGTGACCAAAGGCTTCAAATCGACGATGCCGGCTATGCAAAAATACGTGAAAATTCCGATGTCACGGAATGCAGCCCAACGTATCAGAATCGGTTAATACACACACGAAAACATCACCAAAGGTGTACAGAAGTCATAGTTTGGTCTATTAGGGCCATTATGGCAGTCAGAGGTTGAAGTGACCAAAGGCTTCAAATCGACGATGCCGGCTATGCAAAAATACGTGAAAATTCCGATGTCCTGAAATGCAGCCCAACGTATCGGAATCGGTTAATACACACACGAAAACATCACCAAAGGTGTACAGAAGTCATAGTTTGGTCTATTAGGGCCATTATGGCAGTCAGAGATTGAAGTGACCAAAGGCTTCAAATCGACGATGCCGGCTATGCAAAAATACGTGAAGATTCCGATGTCCTGAAATGCAGCCCAACGTATCAGAATCGGTTAATACACACACGAAAACATCACCAAAGGTGTACAGAAGTCATAGTTTGGTCTATTAGGGCCATTATGGCAGTCAGAGGTTGAAGTGACCAAAGGCTTCAAATCGACGATGCCGGCTATGCAAAAATACGTGAAAATTCCGATGTCCTAAAATGCAGCCCAACGTATCAGAATCGGTTAATACACACACGAAAACATCACCAAAGGTGTACAGAAGTCATAGTTTGGTCTATTAGGGCCATTATGGCAGTCAGAGGTTGAAGTGACCAAAGGCTTCAAATCGACGATGCCGGCTATGCAAAAATACGTGAAAATTCCGATGTCCTGAAATGCAGCCCAACGTATCGGAATCGGTTAATACGCACACGAAAACATCACCAAAGGTGTACAGAAGTCATAGTTTGGTCTATTAGGGCCATTATGGCAGTCAGAGGTTGAAGTGACCAAAGGCTTCAAATCGACGATGCCGGCTATGCAAATATACGTGTAAATTCCGATGTCACGGAATGCAGCCCAACGTATCAGAATCGGTTAATACACACACGAAAACATCACCAAAGGTGTACAGAAGTCATAGTTTGGTGTATTAGGGCCATTATGGCAGTCAGAGGTTGAAGTGACCAAAGGCTTCAAATCGACGATGCCGGCTATGCAAAAATACGTGAAAATTCCGATGTCCTGAAATGCAGCCCAACGTATCAGAATCGGTTAATACACACACGAAAACATCACCAAAGGTGTACAGAAGTCATAGTTTGGTCTATTAGGGCCATTATGGCAGTCAGAGGTTGAAGTGACCAAAGGCTTCAAATCGACGATGCCGGCTATGCAAAAATACGTGAAAATTCCGATGTCACGGAATGCAGCCCAACGTATCAGAATCGGTTAATACACACACGAAAACATCACCAAAGGTGTACAGAAGTCATAGTTTGGTCTATTAGGGCCATTATGGCAGTCAGAGGTTGAAGTGACCAAAGGCTTCAAATCGACGATGCCGGCTATGCAAAAATACGTGAAAATTCCGATGTCACGGAATGCAGCCCAACGTATCAGAATCGGTTAATACACACACGAAAACATCACCAAAGGTGTACAGAAGTCATAGTTTGGTCTATTAGGGCCATTATGGCAGTCAGAGGTTGAAGTGACCAAAGGCTTCAAATCGACGATGCCGGCTATGCAAAAATACGTGAAAATTCCGATGTCCTGAAATGCAGCCCAACGTATCGGAATCGGTTAATACACACACGAAAACATCACCAAAGGTGTACAGAAGTCATAGTTTGGTCTATTAGGGCCATTATGGCAGTCAGAGGTTGAAGTGACCAAAGGCTTCAAATCGACGATGCCGGCTATGCAAAAATACGTGAAGATTCCGATGTCCTGAAATGCAGCCCAACGTATCAGAATCGGTTAATACACACACGAAAACATCACCAAAGGTGTACAGAAGTCATAGTTTGGTCTATTAGGGCCATTATGGCAGTCAGAGGTTGAAGTGACCAAAGGCTTCAAATCGACGATGCCGGCTATGCAAAAATACGTGAAAATTCCGATGTCCTAAAATGCAGCCCAACGTATCAGAATCGGTTAATACACACACGAAAACATCACCAAAGGTGTACAGAAGTCATAGTTTGGTCTATTAGGGCCATTATGGCAGTCAGAGGTTGAAGTGACCAAAGGCTTCAAATCGACGATGCCGGCTATGCAAAAATACGTGAAAATTCCGATGTCCTGAAATGCAGCCCAACGTATCAGAATCGGTTAATACACACACGAAAACATCACCAAAGGTGTACAGAAGTCATAGTTTGGTCTATTAGGGCCATTATGGAAGTCAGAGGTTGAAGTGACCAAAGGCTTCAAATCGACGATGCCGGCTATGCAAAAATACGTGAAAATTCCGATGTCCTAAAATGCAGCCCAACGTATCAGAATCGGTTAATACACACACGAAAACATCACCAAAGGTGTACAGAAGTCATAGTTTGGTCTATTAGGGCCATTATGGCAGTCAGAGGTTGAAGTGACCAAAGGCTTCAAATCGACGATGCCGGCTATGCAAAAATACGTGAAAATTCCGATGTCACGGAATGCAGCCCAACGTATCGGAATCGGTTAATACACACACGAAAACATCACCAAAGGTGTACAGAAGTCATAGTTTGGTCTATTAGGGCCATTATGGCAGTCAGAGGTTGAAGTGACCAAAGGCTTCAAATCGACGATGCCGGCTATGCAAAAATATGTAAAAATTCCGATGTCCTGAAATGCATCCCAACGTATCGGAATCGGTTAATACACACACGAAAACATCACCAAAGGTGTACAGAAGTCATAGTTTGGTCTATTAGGGCCATTATGGCAGTCAGAGGTTGAAGTGACCAAAGGCTTCAAATCGACGATGCCGGCTATGCAAAAATACGTGAAAATTCCGATGTCCTAAAATGCAGCCCAACGTATCGGAATCGGTTAATACGCACACGAAAACATCACCAAAGGTGTACAGAAGTCATAGTTTGGTCTATTAGGGCCATTATGGCAGTCAGAGGTTGAAGTGACCAAAGGCTTCAAATCGACGATGCCGGCTATGCAAAAATACGTGAAAATTCCGATGTCCTGAAATGCAGCCCAACGTATCAGAATCGGTTAATACACACACGAAAACATCACCAAAGGTGTACAGAAGTCATAGTTTGGTCTATTAGGGCCATTATGGCAGTCAGAGGTTGAAGTGACCAAAGGCTTCAAATCGACGATGCCGGCTATGCAAAAATACGTGAAAATTCCGATGTCCTGAAATGCAGCCCAACGTATCGGAATCGGTTAATACACACACGAAAACATCACCAAAGGTGTACAGAAGTCATAGTTTGGTCTATTAGGGCCATTATGGCAGTCAGAGGTTGAAGTGACCAAAGGCTTCAAATCGACGATGCCGGCTATGCAAAAATACGTGAAGATTCCGATGTCCTGAAATGCAGCCCAACGTATCAGAATCGGTTAATACACACACGAAAACATCACCAAAGGTGTACAGAAGTCATAGTTTGGTCTATTAGGGCCATTATGGCAGTCAGAGGTTGAAGTGACCAAAGGCTTCAAATCGACGATGCCGGCTATGCAAAAATACGTGAAAATTCCGATGTCCTAAAATGCAGCCCAACGTATCAGAATCGGTTAATACACACACGAAAACATCACCAAAGGTGTACAGAAGTCATAGTTTGGTCTATTAGGGCCATTATGGCAGTCAGAGGTTGAAGTGACCAAAGGCTTCAAATCGACGATGCCGGCTATGCAAAAATACGTGAAAATTCCGATGTCCTAAAATGCAGCCCAACGTATCAGAATCGGTTAATACACACACGAAAACATCACCAAAGGTGTACAGAAGTCATAGTTTGGTCTATTAGGGCCATTATGGAAGTCAGAGGTTGAAGTGACCAAAGGCTTCAAATCGACGATGCCGGCTATGCAAAAATACGTGAAAATTCCGATGTCCTAAAATGCAGCCCAACGTATCAGAATCGGTTAATACACACACGAAAACATCACCAAAGGTGTACAGAAGTCATAGTTTGGTCTATTAGGGCCATTATGGCAGTCAGAGGTTGAAGTGACCAAAGGCTTCAAATCGACGATGCCGGCTATGCAAAAATACGTGAAAATTCCGATGTCACGGAATGCAGCCCAACGTATCGGAATCGGTTAATACACACACGAAAACATCACCAAAGGTGTACAGAAGTCATAGTTTGGTCTATTAGGGCCATTATGGCAGTCAGAGGTTGAAGTGACCATAGGCTTCAAATCGACGATGAAGGCTATGCAAAAATACGGGAAAATTCCGATGTCCTGAAATGCAGCCCAACGTATCAGAATCGGTTAATACACACACGAAAACATCACCAAAGGTGTACAGAAGTCATAGTTTGGTCTATTAGGGCCATTATGGCAGTCAGAGGTTGAAGTGACCAAAGGCTTCAAATCGACGATGCCGGCTATGCAAAAATACGTGAAAATTCCGATGTCCTGAAATGCAGCCCAACGTATCAGAATCGGTTAATACACACACGAAAACATCACCAAAGGTGTACAGAAGTCATAGTTTGGTCTATTAGGGCCATTATGGAAGTCAGAGGTTGAAGTGACCAAAGGCTTCAAATCGACGATGCCGGCTATGCAAAAATACGTGAAAATTCCGATGTCCTAAAATGCAGCCCAACGTATCAGAATCGGTTAATACACACACGAAAACATCACCAAAGGTGTACAGAAGTCATAGTTTGGTCTATTAGGGCCATTATGGCAGTCAGAGGTTGAAGTGACCAAAGGCTTCAAATCGACGATGCCGGCTATGCAAAAATACGTGAAAATTCCGATGTCCTGAAATGCAGCCCAACGTATCAGAATCGGTTAATACACACACGAAAACATCACCAAAGGTGTACAGAAGTCATAGTTTGGTCTATTAGGGCCATTATGGCAGTCAGAGGTTGAAGTGACCAAAGGCTTCAAATCGACGATGCCGGCTATGCAAAAATACGTGAAAATTCCGATGTCCTGAAATGCAGCCCAACGTATCAGAATCGGTTAATACACACACGAAAACATCACCAAAGGTGTACAGAAGTCATAGTTTGGTCTATTAGGGCCATTATGGCAGTCAGAGGTTGAAGTGACCAAAGGCTTCAAATCGACGATGCCGGCTATGCAAAAATACGTGAAAATTCCGATGTCCTAAAATGCAGCCCAACGTATCAGAATCGGTTAATACACACACGAAAACATCACCAAAGGTGTACAGAAGTCATAGTTTGGTCTATTAGGGCCATTATGGCAGTCAGAGGTTGAAGTGACCAAAGGCTTCAAATCGACGATGCCGGCTATGCAAAAATACGTGAAAATTCCGATGTCCTGAAATGCAGCCCAACGTATCAGAATCGGTTAATACACACACGAAAACATCACCAAAGGTGTACAGAAGTCATAGTTTGGTCTATTAGGGCCATTATGGAAGTCAGAGGTTGAAGTGACCAAAGGCTTCAAATCGACGATGCCGGCTATGCAAAAATACGTGAAAATTCCGATGTCCTGAAATGCAGCCCAACGTATCAGAATCGGTTAATACACACACGAAAACATCACCAAAGGTGTACAGAAGTCATAGTTTGGTCTATTAGGGCCATTATGGCAGTCAGAGGTTGAAGTGACCAAAGGCTTCAAATCGACGATGCCGGCTATGCAAAAATACGTGAAAATTCCGATGTCACGGAATGCAGCCCAACGTATCGGAATCGGTTAATACACACACGAAAACATCACCAAAGGTGTACAGAAGTCATAGTTTGGTCTATTAGGGCCATTATGGCAGTCAGAGGTTGAAGTGACCATAGGCTTCAAATCGACGATGAAGGCTATGCAAAAATACGGGAAAATTCCGATGTCCTGAAATGCAGCCCAACGTATCAGAGTCGGTTAATACACACACGAAAACATCACCAAAGGTGTACAGAAGTCATAGTTTGGTCTATTAGGGCCATTATGGCAGTCAGAGGTTGAAGTGACCAAAGGCTTCAAATCGACGATGCCGGCTATGCAAAAATACGTGAAAATTCCGATGTCACGGAATGCAGCCCAACGTATCGGAATCGGTTAATACACACACGAAAACATCACCAAAGGTGTACAGAAGTCATAGTTTGGTCTATTAGGGCCATTATAGCAGTCAGAGGTTGAAGTGACCAAAGGCTTCAAATCGACGATGCCGGCTATGCAAAAATACGTGAAAATTCCGATGTCACGGAATGCAGCCCAACGTATCAGAATCGGTTAATACACACACGAAAACATCACCAAAGGTGTACAGAAGTCATAGTTTGGTCTATTAGGGCCATTATGGCAGTCAGAGGTTGAAGTGACCAAAGGCTTCAAATCGACGATGCCGGCTATGCAAAAGTACGTGAAAATTCCGATGTCCTGAAATGCAGCCCAACGTATCAGAATCGGTTAATACACACACGAAAACATCACCAAAGGTGTACAGAAGTCATAGTTTGGTCTATTAGGGCCATTATGGCAGTCAGAGGTTGAAGTGACCAAAGGCTTCAAATCGACGATGCCGGCTATGCAAAAATACGTGAAAATTCCGATGTCCTGAAATGCAGCCCAACGTATCGGAATCGGTTAATACACACACGAAAACATCACCAAAGGTGTACAGAAGTCATAGTTTGGTCTATTAGGGCCATTATGGCAGTCAGAGGTTGAAGTGACCAAAGGCTTCAAATCGACGATGCCGGCTATGCAAAAATACGTGAAAATTCCGATGTCCTGAAATGCAGCCCAACGTATCGGAATCGGTTAATACACACACGAAAACATCACCAAAGGTGTACAGAAGTCATAGTTTGGTCTATTAGGGCCATTATAGCAGTCAGAGGTTGAAGTGACCAAAGGCTTCAAATCGACGATGCCGGCTATGCAAAAATACGTGAAAATTCCGATGTCACGGAATGCAGCCCAACGTATCAGAATCGGTTAATACACACACGAAAACATCACCAAAGGTGTACAGAAGTCATAGTTTGGTCTATTAGGGCCATTATGGCAGTCAGAGGTTGAAGTGACCAAAGGCTTCAAATCGACGATGCCGGCTATGCAAAAATACGTGAAAATTGCGATGTCCTGAAATGCAGCCCAACGTATCAGAATCGGTTAATACACACACGAAAACATCACCAAAGGTGTACAGAAGTCATAGTTTGGTCTATTAGGGCCATTATGGCAGTCAGAGGTTGAAGTGACCAAAGGCTTCAAATCGACGATGCCGGCTATGCAAAAGTACGTGAAAATTCCGATGTCCTGAAATGCAGCCCAACGTATCAGAATCGGTTAATACACACACGAAAACATCACCAAAGGTGTACAGAAGTCATAGTTTGGTCTATTAGGGCCATTATGGCAGTCAGAGGTTGAAGTGACCAAAGGCTTCAAATCGACGATGCCGGCTATGCAAAAGTACGTGAAAATTCCGATGTCCTGAAATGCAGCCCAACGTATCAGAATCGGTTAATACACACACGAAAACATCACCAAAGGTGTACAGAAGTCATAGTTTGGTCTATTAGGGCCATTATGGCAGTCAGAGGTTGAAGTGACCAAAGGCTTCAAATCGACGATGCCGGCTATGCAAAAATACGTGAAAATTCCGATGTCCTGAAATGCAGCCCAACGTATCAGAATCGGTTAATACACACACGAAAACATCACCAAAGGTGTACAGAAGTCATAGTTTGGTCTATTAGGGCCATTATGGCAGTCAGAGGTTGAAGTGACCAAAGGCTTCAAATCGACGATGCCGGCTATGCAAAAATACGTGAAAATTCCGATGTCACGGAATGCAGCCCAACGTATCGGAATCGGTTAATACACACACGAAAACATCACCAAAGGTGTACAGAAGTCATAGTTTGGTCTATTAGGGCCATTATGGCAGTCAGAGGTTGAAGTGACCAAAGGCTTCAAATCGACGATGCCGGCTATGCAAAAATACGTGAAAATTCCGATGTCCTGAAATGCAGCCCAACGTATCGGAATCGGTTAATACACACACGAAAACATCACCAAAGGTGTACAGAAGTCATAGTTTGGTCTATTAGGGCCATTATGGCAGTCAGAGGTTGAAGTGACCAAAGGCTTCAAATCGACGATGCCGGCTATGCAAAAATACGTGAAAATTCCGATGTCCTGAAATGCAGCCCAACGTATCAGAATCGGTTAATACACACACGAAAACATCACCAAAGGTGTACAGAAGTCATAGTTTGGTCTATTAGGGCCATTATGGCAGTCAGAGGTTGAAGTGACCAAAGGCTTCAAATCGACGATGCCGGCTATGCAAAAATACGTGAAAATTCCGATGTCCTGAAATGCAGCCCAACGTATCGGAATCGGTTAATACACACACGAAAACATCACCAAAGGAGTACAGAAGTCATAGTTTGGTCTATTAGGGCCATTATGGCAGTCAGAGGTTGAAGTGACCAAAGGCTTCAAATCGACGATGCCGGCTATGCAAAAATACGTGAAAATTCCGATGTCCTGAAATGCAGCCCAACGTATCAGAATCGGTTAATACACACACGAAAACATCACCAAAGGTGTACAGAAGTCATAGTTTGGTCTATTAGGGCCATTATGGCAGTCAGAGGTTGAAGTGACCAAAGGCTTCAAATCGACGATGCCGGCTATGCAAAAATACGTGAAAATTCCGATGTCCTGAAATGCAGCCCAACGTATCGGAATCGGTTAATACACACACGAAAACATCACCAAAGGTGTACAGAAGTCATAGTTTGGTCTGTTAGGGCCATTATGGCAGTCAGAGGTTGAAGTGACCAAAGGCTTCAAATCGACGATGCCGGCTATGCAAAAATACGTGAAAATTCCGATGTCCTGAAATGCAGCCCAACGTATCAGAATCGGTTAATACACACACGAAAACATCACCAAAGGTGTACAGAAGTCATAGTTTGGTCTATTAGGGCCATTATGGCAGTCAGAGGTTGAAGTGACCAAAGGCTTCAAATCGACGATGCCGGCTATGCAAAAGTACGTGAAAATTCCGATGTCCTGAAATGCAGCCCAACGTATCAGAATCGGTTAATACACACACGAAAACATCACCAAAGGTGTACAGAAGTCATAGTTTGGTCTATTAGGGCCATTATGGCAGTCAGAGGTTGAAGTGACCAAAGGCTTCAAATCGACGATGCCGGCTATGCAAAAATACGTGAAAATTCCGATGTCCTGAAATGCAGCCCAACGTATCGGAATCGGTTAATACACACACGAAACATCACCAAAGGTGTACAGAAGTCATAGTTTGGTCTATTAGGGCCATTATGGCAGTCAGAGGTTGAAGTGACCAAAGGCTTCAAATCGACGATGCCGGCTATGCAAAAATACGTGAAAATTCCGATGTCCTGAAATGCAGCCCAACGTATCAGAATCGGTTAATACACACACGAAAACATCACCAAAGGTGTACAGAAGTCATAGTTTGGTCTATTAGGGCCATTATGGCAGTCAGAGGTTGAAGTGACCAAAGGCTTCAAATCGACGATGCCGGCTATGCAAAAATACGTGAAAATTCCGATGTCACGGAATGCAGCCCAACGTATCGGAATCGGTTAATACACACACGAAAACATCACCAAAGGTGTACAGAAGTCATAGTTTGGTCTATTAGGGCCATTATGGCAGTCAGAGGTTGAAGTGACCAAAGGCTTCAAATCGACGATGCCGGCTATGCAAAAATACGTGAAAATTCCGATGTCCTGAAATGCAGCCCAACGTATCGGAATCGGTTAATACACACACAAAAACATCACCAAAGGTGTACAGAAGTCATAGTTTGGTCTATTAGGGCCATTATGGCAGTCAGAGGTTGAAGTGACCAAAGGCTTCAAATCGACGATGCCGGCTATGCAAAAATACGTGAAAATTCCGATGTCCTGAAATGCAGCCCAACGTATCAGAATCGGTTAATACACACACGAAAACATCACCAAAGGTGTACAGAAGTCATAGTTTGGTCTATTAGGGCCATTATGGCAGTCAGAGGTTGAAGTGACCAAAGGCTTCAAATCGACGATGCCGGCTATGCAAAAATACGTGAAAATTCCGATGTCCTGAAATGCAGCCCAACGTATCGGAATCGGTTAATACACACACGAAAACATCACCAAAGGAGTACAGAAGTCATAGTTTGGTCTATTAGGGCCATTATGGCAGTCAGAGGTTGAAGTGACCAAAGGCTTCAAATCGACGATGCCGGCTATGCAAAAATACGTGAAGATTCCGATGTCCTGAAATGCAGCCCAACGTATCAGAATCGGTTAATACACACACGAAAACATCACCAAAGGTGTACAGAAGTCATAGTTTGGTCTATTAGGGCCATTATGGCAGTCAGAGGTTGAAGTGACCAAAGGCTTCAAATCGACGATGCCGGCTATGCAAAAATACGTGAAAATTCCGATGTCCTAAAATGCAGCCCAACGTATCAGAATCGGTTAATACACACACGAAAACATCACCAAAGGTGTACAGAAGTCATAGTTTGGTCTATTAGGGCCATTATGGCAGTCAGAGGTTGAAGTGACCAAAGGCTTCAAATCGACGATGCCGGCTATGCAAAAATACGTGAAAATTCCGATGTCCTGAAATGCAGCCCAACGTATCGGAATCGGTTAATACACACACGAAAACATCACCAAAGGTGTACAGAAGTCATAGTTTGGTCTATTAGGGCCATTATGGCAGTCAGAGGTTGAAGTGACCAAAGGCTTCAAATCGACGATGCCGGCTATGCAAAAATACGTGAAAATTCCGATGTCCTGAAATGCAGCCCAACGTATCAGAATCGGTTAATACACACACGAAAACATCACCAAAGGTGTACAGAAGTCATAGTTTGGTCTATTAGGGCCATTATGGCAGTCAGAGGTTGAAGTGACCAAAGGCTTCAAATCGACGATGCCGGCTATGCAAAAATACGTGAAAATTCCGATGTCCTGAAATGCAGCCCAACGTATCGGAATCGGTTAATACACACACGAAAACATCACCAAAGGTGTACAGAAGTCATAGTTTGGTCTGTTAGGGCCATTATGGCAGTCAGAGGTTGAAGTGACCAAAGGCTTCAAATCGACGATGCCGGCTATGCAAAAATACGTGAAAATTCCGATATCCTGAAATGCAGCCTAACGTATCAGAATCGGTTAATACACACACGAAAACATCACCAAAGGTGTACAGAAGTCATAGTTTGGTCTATTAGGGCCATTATGGCAGTCAGAGGTTGAAGTGACCAAAGGCTTCAAATCGACGATGCCGGCTATGCAAAAATACGTGAAAATTCCGATGTCACGGAATGCAGCCCAACGTATCGGAATCGATTAATACACACACGAAAACATCACCAAAGGTGTACAGAAGTCATAGTTTGGTCTATTAGGGCCATTATGGCAGTCAGAGGTTGAAGTGACCAAAGGCTTCAAATCGACGATGCCGGCTATGCAAAAATACGTGAAAATTCCGATGTCCTGAAATGCAGCCCAACGTATCAGAATCGGTTAATACACACACGAAAACATCACCAAAGGTGTACAGAAGTCATAGTTTGGTCTATTAGGGCCATTATGGCAGTCAGAGGTTGAAGTGACCAAAGGCTTCAAATCGACGATGCCGGCTATGCAAAAATACGTGAAAATTCCGATGTCCTGAAATGCAGCCCAACGTATCGGAATCGGTTAATACACACACGAAAACATCACCAAAGGTGTACAGAAGTCATAGTTTGGTCTATTAGGGCCATTATGGCAGTCAGAGGTTGAAGTGACCAAAGGCTTCAAATCGACGATGCCGGCTATGCAAAAATACGTGAAGATTCCGATGTCCTGAAATGCAGCCCAACGTATCAGAATCGGTTAATACACACACGAAAACATCACCAAAGGTGTACAGAAATCATAGTTTGGTCTATTAGGGCCATTATGGCAGTCAGAGGTTGAAGTGACCAAAGGCTTCAAATCGACGATGCCGGCTATGCAAAAATACGTGAAAATTCCGATGTCCTGAAATGCAGCCCAACGTATCAGAATCGGTTAATACACACACGAAAACATCACCAAAGGTGTACAGAAGTCATAGTTTGGTCTATTAGGGCCATTATGGCAGTCAGAGGTTGAAGTGACCAAAGGCTTCAAATCGACGATGCCGGCTATGCAAAAATACGTGAAAATTCCGATGTCACGGAATGCAGCCCAACGTATCAGAATCGGTTAATACACACA
The DNA here is from genome assembly GCA_905231855.2 of Eristalis tenax. Classification (NCBI taxonomy): domain Eukaryota; kingdom Metazoa; phylum Arthropoda; class Insecta; order Diptera; family Syrphidae; genus Eristalis; species Eristalis tenax. The sequence continues at coordinate 419,300 of CAJNIU020000120.1, forward strand.
CGAAAACATCACCAAAGGTGTACAGAAGTCATAGTTTGGTCTATTAGGGCCATTATGGCAGTCAGAGGTTGAAGTGACCAAAGGCTTCAAATCGACGATGCCGGCTATGCAAAAATACGTGAAAATTCCGATGTCCTGAAATGCAGCCCAACGTATCAGAATCGGTTAATACACACACGAAAACATCACCAAAGGTGTACAGAAGTCATAGTTTGGTCTATTAGGGCCATTATGGCAGTCAGAGGTTGAAGTGACCAAAGGCTTCAAATCGACGATGCCGGCTATGCAAAAATACGTGAAATTCCGATGTCCTGAAATGCAGCCCAACGTATCGGAATCGGTTAATACACACACGAAAACATCACCAAAGGTGTACAGAAGTCATAGTTTGGTCTATTAGGGCCATTATGGCAGTCAGAGGTTGAAGTGACCAAGGCTTCAAATCGACGATGCCGGCTATGCAAAAATACGTGAAGATTCCGATGTCCTGAATGCAGCCCAACGTATCAGAATCGGTTAATACACACACGAAAACATCACCAAAGGTGTACAGAAGTCATAGTTTGGTCTATTAGGGCCATTATGGCAGTCAGAGGTTGAAGTGACCAAAGGCTTCAAATCGACGATGCCGGCTATGCAAAAATACGTGAAAATTCCGATGTCCTGAAATGCAGCCCAACGTATCGGAATCGGTTAATACACACACGAAAACATCACCAAAGGTGTACAGAAGTCATAGTTTGGTCTATTAGGGCCATTATGGCAGTCAGAGGTTGAAGTGACCAAAGGCTTCAAATCGACGATGCCGGCTATGCAAAAATACGTGAAAATTCCGATGTCCTAAAATGCAGCCCAACGTATCAGAATCGGTTAATACACACACGAAAACATCACCAAAGGTGTACAGAAGTCATAGTTTGGTCTATTAGGGCCATTATGGCAGTCAGAGGTTGAAGTGACCAAAGGCTTCAAATCGACGATGCCGGCTATGCAAAAATACGTGAAAATTCCGATGTCCTGAAATGCAGCCCAACGTATCGGAATCGGTTAATACACACACGAAAACATCACCAAAGGTGTACAGAAGTCATACTTTGGTCTATTAGGGCCATTATGGCAGTCAGAGGTTGAAGTGACCAAAGGCTTCAAATCGACGATGCCGGCTATGCAAAAATACGTGAAAATTCCGATGTCCTGAAATGCAGGCCAACGTATCAGAATCGGTTAATACACACACGAAAACATCACCAAAGGTGTACAGAAGTCATAGTTTGGTCTATTAGGGCCATTATGGCAGTCAGAGGTTGAAGTGACCAAAGGCTTCAAATCGACGATGCCGGCTATGCAAAAATACGTGAAAATTCCGATGTCCTGAAATGCAGCCCAACGTATCGGAATCGGTTAATACACACACGAAAACATCACCAAAGGTGTACAGAAGTCATTGTTTGGTCTGTTAGGGCCATTATGGCAGTCAGAGGTTGAAGTGACCAAAGGCTTCAAATCGACGATGCCGGCTATGCAAAAATACGTGAAAATTCCGATATCCTGAAATGCAGCCCAACGTATCAGAATCGGTTAATACACACACGAAAACATCACCAAAGGTGTACAGAAGTCATAGTTTGGTCTATTAGGGCCATTATGGCAGTCAGAGGTTGAAGTGACCAAAGGCTTCAAATCGACGATGCCGGCTATGCAAAAATACGTGAAAATTGCGATGTCCTGAAATGCAGCCCAACGTATCAGAATCGGTTAATACACACACGAAAACATCACCAAAGGTGTACAGAAGTCATAGTTTGGTCTATTAGGGCCATTATGGCAGTCAGAGGTTGAAGTGACCAAAGGCTTCAAATCGACGATGCCGGCTATGCAAAAATACGTGAAAATTCCGATGTCCTGAAATGCAGCCCAACGTATCAGAATCGGTTAATACACACACGAAAACATCACCAAAGGTGTACAGAAGTCATAGTTTGGTCTATTAGGGCCATTATGGCAGTCAGAGGTTGAAGTGACCAAAGGCTTCAAATCGACGATGCCGGCTATGCAAAAATACGTGAAAATTCCGATGTCCTGAAATGCAGCCCAACGTATCGGAATCGGTTAATACGCACACGAAAACATCACCAAAGGTGTACAGAAGTCATAGTTTGGTCTATTAGGGCCATTATGGCAGTCAGAGGTTGAAGTGACCAAAGGCTTCAAATCGACGATGCCGGCTATGCAAAAATACGTGAAAATTCCGATGTCACGGAATGCAGCCCAACGTATCAGAATCGGTTAATACACACACGAAAACATCACCAAAGGTGTACAGAAGTCATAGTTTGGTCTATTAGGGCCATTATGGCAGTCAGAGGTTGAAGTGACCAAAGGCTTCAAATCGACGATGCCGGCTATGCAAAAATACGTGAAAATTCCGATGTCCTGAAATGCAGCCCAACGTATCAGAATCGGTTAATACACACACGAAAACATCACCAAAGGTGTACAGAAGTCATAGTTTGGTCTATTAGGGCCATTATGGCAGTCAGAGGTTGAAGTGACCAAAGGCTTCAAATCGACGATGCCGGCTATGCAAAAATACGTGAAAATTCCGATGTCCTGAAATGCAGCCCAACGTATCAGAATCGGTTAATACACACACGAAAACATCACCAAAGGCGTACAGAAGTCATAGTTTGGTCTATTAGGGCCATTATGGCAGTCAGAGGTTGAAGTGACCAAAGGCTTCAAATCGACGATGCCGGCTATGCAAAAATACGTGAAAATTCCGATGTCCTGAAATGCAGCCCAACGTATCAGAATCGGTTAATACACACACGAAAACATCACCAAAGGTGTACAGAAGTCATAGTTTGGTCTATTAGGGCCATTATGGCAGTCAGAGGTTGAAGTGACCAAAGGCTTCAAATCGACGATGCCGGCTATGCAAAAATACGTGAAAATTCCGATGTCACGGAATGCAGCCCAACGTATCAGAATCGGTTAATACACACACGAAAACATCACCAAAGGTGTACAGAAGTCATAGTTTGGTCTATTAGGGCCATTATGGCAGTCAGAGGTTGAAGTGACCAAAGGCTTCAAATCGACGATGCCGGCTATGCAAAAATACGTGAAAATTCCGATGTCACGGAATGCAGCCCAACGTATCAGAATCGGTTAATACACACACGAAAACATCACCAAAGGTGTACAGAAGTCATAGTTTGGTCTATTAGGGCCATTATGGCAGTCAGAGGTTGAAGTGACCAAAGGCTTCAAATCGACGATGCCGGCTATGCAAAAATACGTGAAAATTCCGATGTCCTGAAATGCAGCCCAACGTATCGGAATCGGTTAATACACACACGAAAACATCACCAAAGGTGTACAGAAGTCATAGTTTGGTCTATTAGGGCCATTATGGCAGTCAGAGGTTGAAGTGACCAAATGCTTCAAATCGACGATGCCGGCTATGCAAAAATACGTGAAAATTCCGATGTCCTGAAATGCAGCCCAACGTATCAGAATCGGTTAATACACACACGAAAACATCACCAAAGGTGTACAGAAGTCATAGTTTGGTCTATTAGGGCCATTATGGCAGTCAGAGGTTGAAGTGACCAAAGGCTTCAAATCGACGATGCCGGCTATGCAAAAATACGTGAAAATTCCGATGTCACGGAATGCAGCCCAACGTATCAGAATCGGTTAATACACACACGAAAACATCACCAAAGGTGTACAGAAGTCATAGTTTGGTCTATTAGGGCCATTATGGCAGTCAGAGGTTGAAGTGACCAAAGGCTTCAAATCGACGATGCCGGCTATGCAAAAATACGTGAAAATTCCGATGTCCTGAAATGCAGCCCAACGTATCGGAATCGGTTAATACACACACGAAAACATCACCAAAGGTGTACAGAAGTCATAGTTTGGTCTATTAGGGCCATTATGGCAGTCAGAGGTTGAAGTGACCAAAGGCTTCAAATCGACGATGCCGGCTATGCAAAAATACGTGAAAATTCCGATGTCCTGAAATGCAGCCCAACGTATCGGAATCGGTTAATACGCACACGAAAACATCACCAAAGGTGTACAGAAGTCATAGTTTGGTCTATTAGGGCCATTATGGCAGTCAGAGGTTGAAGTGACCAAAGGCTTCAAATCGACGATGCCGGCTATGCAAAAATACGTGAAAATTCCGATGTCACGGAATGCAGCCCAACGTATCAGAATCGGTTAATACACACACGAAAACATCACCAAAGGTGTACAGAAGTCATAGTTTGGTCTATTAGGGCCATTATGGCAGTCAGAGGTTGAAGTGACCAAAGGCTTCAAATCGACGATGCCGGCTATGCAAAAATACGTGAAAATTCCGATGTCCTAAAATGCAGCCCAACGTATCAGAATCGGTTAATACACACACGAAAACATCACCAAAGGTGTACAGAAGTCATAGTTTGGTCTATTAGGGCCATTATGGCAGTCAGAGGTTGAAGTGACCAAAGGCTTCAAATCGACGATGCCGGCTATGCAAAAATACGTGAAAATTCCGATGTCCTGAAATGCAGCCCAACGTATCAGAATCGGTTAATACACACACGAAAACATCACCAAAGGTGTACAGAAGTCATAGTTTGGTCTATTAGGGCCATTATGGCAGTCAGAGGTTGAAGTGACCAAAGGCTTCAAATCGACGATGCCGGCTATGCAAAAATACGTGAAAATTCCGATGTCCTGAAATGCAGCCCAACGTATCAGAATCGGTTAATACACACACGAAAACATCACCAAAGGTGTACAGAAGTCATAGTTTGGTCTATTAGGGCCATTATGGCAGTCAGAGGTTGAAGTGACCAAAGGCTTCAAATCGACGATGCCGGCTATGCAAAAATACGTGAAAATTCCGATGTCACGGAATGCAGCCCAACGTATCGGAATCGGTTAATACACACACGAAAACATCACCAAAGGTGTACAGAAGTCATAGTTTGGTCTATTAGGGCCATTATGGCAGTCAGAGGTTGAAGTGACCAAAGGCTTCAAATCGACGATGCCGGCTATGCAAAAATACGTGAAAATTCCGATGTCCTGAAATGCAGCCCAACGTATCGGAATCGGTTAATACACACACGAAAACATCACCAAAGGTGTACAGAAGTCATAGTTTGGTCTATTAGGGCCATTATGGCAGTCAGAGGTTGAAGTGACCAAAGGCTTCAAATCGACGATGCCGGCTATGCAAAAATACGTGAAAATTCCGATGTCCTGAAATGCAGCCCAACGTATCAGAATCGGTTAATACACACACGAAAACATCACCAAAGGTGTACAGAAGTCATAGTTTGGTCTATTAGGGCCATTATGGCAGTCAGAGGTTGAAGTGACCAAAGGCTTCAAATCGACGATGCCGGCTATGCAAAAATACGTGAAAATTCCGATGTCCTGAAATGCAGCCCAACGTATCGGAATCGGTTAATACACACACGAAAACATCACCAAAGGTGTACAGAAGTCATAGTTTGGTCTATTAGGGCCATTATGGCAGTCAGAGGTTGAAGTGACCAAAGGCTTCAAATCGACGATGCCGGCTATGCAAAAATACGTGAAGATTCCGATGTCCTGAAATGCAGCCCAACGTATCAGAATCGGTTAATACACACACGAAAACATCACCAAAGGTGTACAGAAGTCATAGTTTGGTCTATTAGGGCCATTATGGCAGTCATAGGTTGAAGTGACCAAAGGCTTCAAATCGACGATGCCGGCTATGCAAAAATACGTGAAAATTCCGATGTCACGGAATGCAGCCCAACGTATCGGAATCGGTTAATACACACACGAAAACATCACCAAAGGTGTACAGAAGTCATAGTTTGGTCTATTAGGGCCATTATGGCAGTCAGAGGTTGAAGTGACCAAAGGCTTCAAATCGACGATGCCGGCTATGCAAAAATACGTGAAAATTCCGATGTCCTGAAATGCAGCCCAACGTATCGGAATCGGTTAATACACACACGAAAACATCACCAAAGGTGTACAGAAGTCATAGTTTGGTCTATTAGGGCCATTATGGCAGTCAGAGGTTGAAGTGACCAAAGGCTTCAAATCGACGATGCCGGCTATGCAAAAATACGTGAAAATTCCGATGTCCTGAAATGCAGCCCAACGTATCAGAATCGGTTAATACACACACGAAAACATCACCAAAGGTGTACAGAAGTCATAGTTTGGTCTATTAGGGCCATTATGGCAGTCAGAGGTTGAAGTGACCAAAGGCTTCAAATCGACGATGCCGGCTATGCAAAAATACGTGAAAATTCCGATGTCCTGAAATGCAGCCCAACGTATCGGAATCGGTTAATACACACACGAAAACATCACCAAAGGTGTACAGAAGTCATAGTTTGGTCTATTAGGGCCATTATGGCAGTCAGAGGTTGAAGTGACCAAAGGCTTCAAATCGACGATGCCGGCTATGCAAAAATACGTGAAGATTCCGATGTCCTGAAATGCAGCCCAACGTATCAGAATCGGTTAATACACACACGAAAACATCACCAAAGGTGTACAGAAGTCATAGTTTGGTCTATTAGGGCCATTATGGCAGTCATAGGTTGAAGTGACCAAAGGCTTCAAATCGACGATGCCGGCTATGCAAAAATACGTGAAAATTCCGATGTCCTAAAATGCAGCCCAACGGATCAGAATCGGTTAATACACACACGAAAACATCACCAAAGGTGTACAGAAGTCATAGTTTGGTCTATTAGGGCCATTATGGCAGTCAGAGGTTGAAGTGACCAAAGGCTTCAAATCGACGATGCCGGCTATGCAAAAATACGTGAAGATTCCGATGTCCTGAAATGCAGCCCAACGTATCAGAATCGGTTAATACACACACGAAAACATCACCAAAGGTGTACAGAAGTCATAGTTTGGTCTATTAGGGCCATTATGGCAGTCATAGGTTGAAGTGACCAAAGGCTTCAAATCGACGATGCCGGCTATGCAAAAATACGTGAAAATTCCGATGTCCTAAAATGCAGCCCAACGGATCAGAATCGGTTAATACACACACGAAAACATCACCAAAGGTGTACAGAAGTCATAGTTTGGTCTATTAGGGCCATTATGGCAGTCAGAGGTTGAAGTGACCAAAGGCTTCAAATCGACGATGCCGGCTATGCAAAAATACGTGAAAATTCCGATGTCACGGAATGCAGCCCAACGTATCGGAATCGGTTAATACACACACGAAAACATCACCAAAGGTGTACAGAAGTCATAGTTTGGTCTATTAGGGCCATTATGGCAGTCAGAGGTTGAAGTGACCAAAGGCTTCAAATCGACGATGCCGGCTATGCAAAAATACGTGAAAATTCCGATGTCCTGAAATGCAGCCCAACGTATCGGAATCGGTTAATACACACACGAAAACATCACCAAAGGTGTACAGAAGTCATAGTTTGGTCTATTAGGGCCATTATGGCAGTCAGAGGTTGAAGTGACCAAAGGCTTCAAATCGACGATGCCGGCTATGCAAAAATACGTGAAAATTCCGATGTCCTGAAATGCAGCCCAACGTATCAGAATCGGTTAATACACACACGAAAACATCACCAAAGGTGTACAGAAGTCATAGTTTGGTCTATTAGGGCCATTATGGCAGTCAGAGGTTGAAGTGACCAAAGGCTTCAAATCGACGATGCCGGCTATGCAAAAATACGTGAAAATTCCGATGTCCTGAAATGCAGCCCAACGTATCGGAATCGGTTAATACACACACGAAAACATCACCAAAGGTGTACAGAAGTCATAGTTTGGTCTATTAGGGCCATTATGGCAGTCAGAGGTTGAAGTGACCAAAGGCTTCAAATCGACGATGCCGGCTATGCAAAAATACGTGAAGATTCCGATGTCCTGAAATGCAGCCCAACGTATCAGAATCGGTTAATACACACACGAAAACATCACCAAAGGTGTACAGAAGTCATAGTTTGGTCTATTAGGGCCATTATGGCAGTCAGAGGTTGAAGTGACCAAAGGCTTCAAATCGACGATGCCGGCTATGCAAAAATACGTGAAGATTCCGATGTCCTGAAATGCAGCCCAACGTATCAGAATCGGTTAATACACACACGAAAACATCACCAAAGGTGTACAGAAGTCATAGTTTGGTCTATTAGGGCCATTATGGCAGTCATAGGTTGAAGTGACCAAAGGCTTCAAATCGACGATGCCGGCTATGCAAAAATACGTGAAAATTCCGATGTCCTGAAATGCAGCCCAACGTATCAGAATCGGTTAATACACACACGAAAACATCACCAAAGGTGTACAGAAGTCATAGTTTGGTCTATTAGGGCCATTATGGCAGTCAGAGGTTGAAGTGACCAAAGGCTTCAAATCGACGATGCCGGCTATGCAAAAATACGTGAAGATTCCGATGTCCTGAAATGCAGCCCAACGGATCAGAATCGGTTAATACACACACGAAAACATCACCAAAGGTGTACAGAAGTCATAGTTTGGTCTATTAGGGCCATTATGGCAGTCAGAGGTTGAAGTGACCAAAGGCTTCAAATCGACGATGCCGGCTATGCAAAAATACGTGAAAATTCCGATGTCCTGAAATGCAGCCCAACGTATCGGAATCGGTTAATACACACACGAAAACATCACCAAAGGTGTACAGAAGTCATAGTTTGGTCTATTAGGGCCATTATGGCAGTCAGAGGTTGAAGTGACCAAAGGCTTCAAATCGACGATGCCGGCTATGCAAAAATACGTGAAAATTCCGATGTCCTGAAATGCAGCCCAACGTATCGGAATCGGTTAATACACACACGAAAACATCACCAAAGGTGTACAGAAGTCATAGTTTGGTCTATTAGGGCCATTATGGCAGTCAGAGGTTGAAGTGACCAAAGGCTTCAAATCGACGATGCCGGCTATGCAAAAATACGTGAAAATTCCGATGTCCTGAAATGCAGCCCAACGTATCAGAATCGGTTAATACACACACGAAAACATCACCAAAGGTGTACAGAAGTCATAGTTTGGTCTATTAGGGCCATTATGGCAGTCAGAGGTTGAAGTGACCAAAGGCTTCAAATCGACGATGCCGGCTATGCAAAAATACGTGAAAATTCCGATGTCCTGAAATGCAGCCCAACGTATCGGAATCGGTTAATACACACACGAAAACATCACCAAAGGTGTACAGAAGTCATAGTTTGGTCTATTAGGGCCATTATGGCAGTCAGAGGTTGAAGTGACCAAAGGCTTCAAATCGACGATGCCGGCTATGCAAAAATACGTGAAAATTCCGATGTCCTGAAATGCAGCCCAACGTATCGGAATCGGTTAATACACACACGAAAACATCACCAAAGGTGTACAGAAGTCATAGTTTGGTCTATTAGGGCCATTATGGCAGTCAGAGGTTGAAGTGACCAAAGGCTTCAAATCGACGATGCCGGCTATGCAAAAATACGTGAAGATTCCGATGTCCTGAAATGCAGCCCAACGTATCAGAATCGGTTAATACACACACGAAAACATCACCAAAGGTGTACAGAAGTCATAGTTTGGTCTATTAGGGCCATTATGGCAGTCAGAGGTTGAAGTGACCAAAGGCTTCAAATCGACGATGCCGGCTATGCAAAAATACGTGAAAATTCCGATGTCCTGAAATGCAGCCCAACGTATCAGAATCGGTTAATACACACACGAAAACATCACCAAAGGTGTACAGAAGTCATAGTTTGGTCTATTAGGGCCATTATGGCAGTCAGAGGTTGAAGTGACCAAAGGCTTCAAATCGACGATGCCGGCTATGCAAAAATACGTGAAAATTCCGATGTCCTGAAATGCAGCCCAACGTATCGGAATCGGTTAATACACACACGAAAACATCACCAAAGGTGTACAGAAGTCATAGTTTGGTCTATTAGGGCCATTATGGCAGTCAGAGGTTGAAGTGACCAAAGGCTTCAAATCGACGATGCCGGCTATGCAAAAATACGTGAAAATTCCGATGTCCTGAAATGCAGCCCAACGGATCAGAATCGGTTAATACACACACGAAAACATCACCAAAGGTGTACAGAAGTCATAGTTTGGTCTATTAGGGCCATTATGGCAGTCAGAGGTTGAAGTGACCAAAGGCTTCAAATCGACGATGCCGGCTATGCAAAAATACGTGAAAATTCCGATGTCCTGAAATGCAGCCCAACGTATCGGAATCGGTTAATACACACACGAAAACATCACCAAAGGTGTACAGAAGTCATAGTTTGGTCTATTAGGGCCATTATGGCAGTCAGAGGTTGAAGTGACCAAAGGCTTCAAATCGACGATGCCGGCTATGCAAAAATACGTGAAAATTCCGATGTCCTGAAATGCAGCCCAACGTATCGGAATCGGTTAATACACACACGAAAACATCACCAAAGGTGTACAGAAGTCATAGTTTGGTCTATTAGGGCCATTATGGCAGTCAGAGGTTGAAGTGACCAAAGGCTTCAAATCGACGATGCCGGCTATGCAAAAATACGTGAAAATTCCGATGTCCTGAAATGCAGCCCAACGTATCAGAATCGGTTAATACACACACGAAAACATCACCAAAGGTGTACAGAAGTCATAGTTTGGTCTATTAGGGCCATTATGGCAGTCAGAGGTTGAAGTGACCAAAGGCTTCAAATCGACGATGCCGGCTATGCAAAAATACGTGAAAATTCCGATGTCCTGAAATGCAGCCCAACGTATCGGAATCGGTTAATACACACACGAAAACATCACCAAAGGTGTACAGAAGTCATAGTTTGGTCTATTAGGGCCATTATGGCAGTCAGAGGTTGAAGTGACCAAAGGCTTCAAATCGACGATGCCGGCTATGCAAAAATACGTGAAAATTCCGATGTCCTGAAATGCAGCCCAACGTATCGGAATCGGTTAATACACACACGAAAACATCACCAAAGGTGTACAGAAGTCATAGTTTGGTCTATTAGGGCCATTATGGCAGTCAGAGGTTGAAGTGACCAAAGGCTTCAAATCGACGATGCCGGCTATGCAAAAATACGTGAAGATTCCGATGTCCTGAAATGCAGCCCAACGTATCAGAATCGGTTAATACACACACGAAAACATCACCAAAGGTGTACAGAAGTCATAGTTTGGTCTATTAGGGCCATTATGGCAGTCAGAGGTTGAAGTGACCAAAGGCTTCAAATCGACGATGCCGGCTATGCAAAAATACGTGAAAATTCCGATGTCCTGAAATGCAGCCCAACGTATCAGAATCGGTTAATACACACACGAAAACATCACCAAAGGTGTACAGAAGTCATAGTTTGGTCTATTAGGGCCATTATGGCAGTCAGAGGTTGAAGTGACCAAAGGCTTCAAATCGACGATGCCGGCTATGCAAAAATACGTGAAAATTCCGATGTCCTGAAATGCAGCCCAACGTATCGGAATCGGTTAATACACACACGAAAACATCACCAAAGGTGTACAGAAGTCATAGTTTGGTCTATTAGGGCCATTATGGCAGTCAGAGGTTGAAGTGACCAAAGGCTTCAAATCGACGATGCCGGCTATGCAAAAATACGTGAAGATTCCGATGTCCTGAAATGCAGCCCAACGTATCAGAATCGGTTAATACACACACGAAAACATCACCAAAGGTGTACAGAAGTCATAGTTTGGTCTATTAGGGCCATTATGGCAGTCATAGGTTGAAGTGACCAAAGGCTTCAAATCGACGATGCCGGCTATGCAAAAATACGTGAAAATTCCGATGTCCTAAAATGCAGCCCAACGGATCAGAATCGGTTAATACACACACGAAAACATCACCAAAGGTGTACAGAAGTCATAGTTTGGTCTATTAGGGCCATTATGGCAGTCAGAGGTTGAAGTGACCAAAGGCTTCAAATCGACGATGCCGGCTATGCAAAAATACGTGAAGATTCCGATGTCCTGAAATGCAGCCCAACGTATCAGAATCGGTTAATACACACACGAAAACATCACCAAAGGTGTACAGAAGTCATAGTTTGGTCTATTAGGGCCATTATGGCAGTCATAGGTTGAAGTGACCAAAGGCTTCAAATCGACGATGCCGGCTATGCAAAAATACGTGAAAATTCCGATGTCCTAAAATGCAGCCCAACGGATCAGAATCGGTTAATACACACACGAAAACATCACCAAAGGTGTACAGAAGTCATAGTTTGGTCTATTAGGGCCATTATGGCAGTCAGAGGTTGAAGTGACCAAAGGCTTCAAATCGACGATGCCGGCTATGCAAAAATACGTGAAAATTCCGATGTCACGGAATGCAGCCCAACGTATCGGAATCGGTTAATACACACACGAAAACATCACCAAAGGTGTACAGAAGTCATAGTTTGGTCTATTAGGGCCATTATGGCAGTCAGAGGTTGAAGTGACCAAAGGCTTCAAATCGACGATGCCGGCTATGCAAAAATACGTGAAAATTCCGATGTCCTGAAATGCAGCCCAACGTATCGGAATCGGTTAATACACACACGAAAACATCACCAAAGGTGTACAGAAGTCATAGTTTGGTCTATTAGGGCCATTATGGCAGTCAGAGGTTGAAGTGACCAAAGGCTTCAAATCGACGATGCCGGCTATGCAAAAATACGTGAAAATTCCGATGTCCTGAAATGCAGCCCAACGTATCAGAATCGGTTAATACACACACGAAAACATCACCAAAGGTGTACAGAAGTCATAGTTTGGTCTATTAGGGCCATTATGGCAGTCAGAGGTTGAAGTGACCAAAGGCTTCAAATCGACGATGCCGGCTATGCAAAAATACGTGAAAATTCCGATGTCCTGAAATGCAGCCCAACGTATCGGAATCGGTTAATACACACACGAAAACATCACCAAAGGTGTACAGAAGTCATAGTTTGGTCTATTAGGGCCATTATGGCAGTCAGAGGTTGAAGTGACCAAAGGCTTCAAATCGACGATGCCGGCTATGCAAAAATACGTGAAGATTCCGATGTCCTGAAATGCAGCCCAACGTATCAGAATCGGTTAATACACACACGAAAACATCACCAAAGGTGTACAGAAGTCATAGTTTGGTCTATTAGGGCCATTATGGCAGTCAGAGGTTGAAGTGACCAAAGGCTTCAAATCGACGATGCCGGCTATGCAAAAATACGTGAAGATTCCGATGTCCTGAAATGCAGCCCAACGTATCAGAATCGGTTAATACACACACGAAAACATCACCAAAGGTGTACAGAAGTCATAGTTTGGTCTATTAGGGCCATTATGGCAGTCATAGGTTGAAGTGACCAAAGGCTTCAAATCGACGATGCCGGCTATGCAAAAATACGTGAAAATTCCGATGTCCTGAAATGCAGCCCAACGTATCAGAATCGGTTAATACACACACGAAAACATCACCAAAGGTGTACAGAAGTCATAGTTTGGTCTATTAGGGCCATTATGGCAGTCAGAGGTTGAAGTGACCAAAGGCTTCAAATCGACGATGCCGGCTATGCAAAAATACGTGAAGATTCCGATGTCCTGAAATGCAGCCCAACGGATCAGAATCGGTTAATACACACACGAAAACATCACCAAAGGTGTACAGAAGTCATAGTTTGGTCTATTAGGGCCATTATGGCAGTCAGAGGTTGAAGTGACCAAAGGCTTCAAATCGACGATGCCGGCTATGCAAAAATACGTGAAAATTCCGATGTCCTGAAATGCAGCCCAACGTATCGGAATCGGTTAATACACACACGAAAACATCACCAAAGGTGTACAGAAGTCATAGTTTGGTCTATTAGGGCCATTATGGCAGTCAGAGGTTGAAGTGACCAAAGGCTTCAAATCGACGATGCCGGCTATGCAAAAATACGTGAAAATTCCGATGTCCTGAAATGCAGCCCAACGTATCGGAATCGGTTAATACACACACGAAAACATCACCAAAGGTGTACAGAAGTCATAGTTTGGTCTATTAGGGCCATTATGGCAGTCAGAGGTTGAAGTGACCAAAGGCTTCAAATCGACGATGCCGGCTATGCAAAAATACGTGAAAATTCCGATGTCCTGAAATGCAGCCCAACGTATCAGAATCGGTTAATACACACACGAAAACATCACCAAAGGTGTACAGAAGTCATAGTTTGGTCTATTAGGGCCATTATGGCAGTCAGAGGTTGAAGTGACCAAAGGCTTCAAATCGACGATGCCGGCTATGCAAAAATACGTGAAAATTCCGATGTCCTGAAATGCAGCCCAACGTATCGGAATCGGTTAATACACACACGAAAACATCACCAAAGGTGTACAGAAGTCATAGTTTGGTCTATTAGGGCCATTATGGCAGTCAGAGGTTGAAGTGACCAAAGGCTTCAAATCGACGATGCCGGCTATGCAAAAATACGTGAAAATTCCGATGTCCTGAAATGCAGCCCAACGTATCGGAATCGGTTAATACACACACGAAAACATCACCAAAGGTGTACAGAAGTCATAGTTTGGTCTATTAGGGCCATTATGGCAGTCAGAGGTTGAAGTGACCAAAGGCTTCAAATCGACGATGCCGGCTATGCAAAAATACGTGAAGATTCCGATGTCCTGAAATGCAGCCCAACGTATCAGAATCGGTTAATACACACACGAAAACATCACCAAAGGTGTACAGAAGTCATAGTTTGGTCTATTAGGGCCATTATGGCAGTCAGAGGTTGAAGTGACCAAAGGCTTCAAATCGACGATGCCGGCTATGCAAAAATACGTGAAAATTCCGATGTCCTGAAATGCAGCCCAACGTATCAGAATCGGTTAATACACACACGAAAACATCACCAAAGGTGTACAGAAGTCATAGTTTGGTCTATTAGGGCCATTATGGCAGTCAGAGGTTGAAGTGACCAAAGGCTTCAAATCGACGATGCCGGCTATGCAAAAATACGTGAAAATTCCGATGTCCTGAAATGCAGCCCAACGTATCGGAATCGGTTAATACACACACGAAAACATCACCAAAGGTGTACAGAAGTCATAGTTTGGTCTATTAGGGCCATTATGGCAGTCAGAGGTTGAAGTGACCAAAGGCTTCAAATCGACGATGCCGGCTATGCAAAAATACGTGAAGATTCCGATGTCCTGAAAGGCAGCCCAACGGATCAGAATCGGTTAATACACACACGAAAACATCACCAAAGGTGTACAGAAGTCATAGTTTGGTCTATTAGGGCCATTATGGCAGTCAGAGGTTGAAGTGACCAAAGGCTTCAAATCGACGATGCCGGCTATGCAAAAATACGTGAAAATTCCGATGTCCTGAAATGCAGCCCAACGTATCGGAATCGGTTAATACACACACGAAAACATCACCAAAGGTGTACAGAAGTCATAGTTTGGTCTATTAGGGCCATTATGGCAGTCAGAGGTTGAAGTGACCAAAGGCTTCAAATCGACGATGCCGGCTATGCAAAAATACGTGAAAATTCCGATGTCCTGAAATGCAGCCCAACGTATCGGAATCGGTTAATACACACACGAAAACATCACCAAAGGTGTACAGAAGTCATAGTTTGGTCTATTAGGGCCATTATGGCAGTCAGAGGTTGAAGTGACCAAAGGCTTCAAATCGACGATGCCGGCTATGCAAAAATACGTGAAAATTCCGATGTCCTGAAATGCAGCCCAACGTATCAGAATCGGTTAATACACACACGAAAACATCACCAAAGGTGTACAGAAGTCATAGTTTGGTCTATTAGGGCCATTATGGCAGTCAGAGGTTGAAGTGACCAAAGGCTTCAAATCGACGATGCCGGCTATGCAAAAATACGTGAAAATTCCGATGTCCTGAAATGCAGCCCAACGTATCGGAATCGGTTAATACACACACGAAAACATCACCAAAGGTGTACAGAAGTCATAGTTTGGTCTATTAGGGCCATTATGGCAGTCAGAGGTTGAAGTGACCAAAGGCTTCAAATCGACGATGCCGGCTATGCAAAAATACGTGAAAATTCCGATGTCCTGAAATGCAGCCCAACGTATCGGAATCGGTTAATACACACACGAAAACATCACCAAAGGTGTACAGAAGTCATAGTTTGGTCTATTAGGGCCATTATGGCAGTCAGAGGTTGAAGTGACCAAAGGCTTCAAATCGACGATGCCGGCTATGCAAAAATACGTGAAGATTCCGATGTCCTGAAATGCAGCCCAACGTATCAGAATCGGTTAATACACACACGAAAACATCACCAAAGGTGTACAGAAGTCATAGTTTGGTCTATTAGGGCCATTATGGCAGTCAGAGGTTGAAGTGACCAAAGGCTTCAAATCGACGATGCCGGCTATGCAAAAATACGTGAAAATTCCGATGTCCTGAAATGCAGCCCAACGTATCAGAATCGGTTAATACACACACGAAAACATCACCAAAGGTGTACAGAAGTCATAGTTTGGTCTATTAGGGCCATTATGGCAGTCAGAGGTTGAAGTGACCAAAGGCTTCAAATCGACGATGCCGGCTATGCAAAAATACGTGAAAATTCCGATGTCCTGAAATGCAGCCCAACGTATCGGAATCGGTTAATACACACACGAAAACATCACCAAAGGTGTACAGAAGTCATAGTTTGGTCTATTAGGGCCATTATGGCAGTCAGAGGTTGAAGTGACCAAAGGCTTCAAATCGACGATGCCGGCTATGCAAAAATACGTGAAGATTCCGATGTCCTGAAATGCAGCCCAACGGATCAGAATCGGTTAATACACACACGAAAACATCACCAAAGGTGTACAGAAGTCATAGTTTGGTCTATTAGGGCCATTATGGCAGTCAGAGGTTGAAGTGACCAAAGGCTTCAAATCGACGATGCCGGCTATGCAAAAATACGTGAAAATTCCGATGTCCTGAAATGCAGCCCAACGTATCGGAATCGGTTAATACACACACGAAAACATCACCAAAGGTGTACAGAAGTCATAGTTTGGTCTATTAGGGCCATTATGGCAGTCAGAGGTTGAAGTGACCAAAGGCTTCAAATCGACGATGCCGGCTATGCAAAAATACGTGAAAATTCCGATGTCCTGAAATGCAGCCCAACGTATCGGAATCGGTTAATACACACACGAAAACATCACACAGAAGTCATAGTTTGGGTCTATTAGGGCCATTATGGCAGTCAGAGGTTGAAGTGACCAAAGGCTTCAAATCGACGATGCCGGCTATGCAAAAATACGTGAAAATTCCGATGTCCTGAAATGCAGCCCAACGTATCAGAATCGGTTAAATACACACACGAAAACATCACCAAAGGTGTACAGAAGTCATAGTTTGGTCTATTAGGGGCCATTATGGCAGTCAGAGGTTGAAGTGACCAAAGGCTTCAAATCGACGATGCCGGCTATGCAAAAATACGTGAAAATTCCGATGTCCTGAAATGCAGCCCAACGTATCGGAATCGGTTAATACACACACGAAAACATCACCAAAGGTGTACAGAAGTCTTAGTTTGGTCTATTAGGGCCATTATGGCAGTCAGAGGTTGAAGTGACCAAAGGCTTTCAAATCGACGATGCCGGCTATGCAAAAATACGTGAAAATTCCGATGTCCTGAAATGCAGCCCAACGTATCAGAATCGGTTAATACACACCACGAAAACATCACCAAAGGTGTACAGAAGTCATAGTTTGGTCTATTAGGGCCATTATGGCAGTCAGAGGTTGAAGTGACCAAAGGCTTCAAATCGACGATGCCGGCTATGCAAAAATACGTGAAAATTCCGATGTCCTGAAATGCAGCCCAACGTATCGGAATCGGTTAATACACACACGAAAACATCACCAAAGGTGTACAGAAGTCATAGTTTGGTCTATTAGGGCCATTATGGCAGTCAGAGGTTGAAGTGACCAAAGGCTTCAAATCGACGATGCCGGCTATGCAAAAATACGTGAAGATTCCGATGTCCTGAAATGCAGCCCAACGTATCAGAATCGGTTAATACACACACGAAAACATCACCAAAGGTGTACAGAAGTCATAGTTTGTCTATTAGGGCCATATATGGCAGTCATAGGTTGAAGTGACCAAAGGCTTCAAATCGACGATGCCGGCTATGCCAAAAATACGTGAAAATTCTGATGTCCTAAAATGCAGCCCAACGGATCAGAATCGGTTAATACACACACGAAAACATCACCAAAGGTGTACAGAAGTCATAGTTTGGTCTATTAGGGCCATTATGGCAGTCAGAGGTTGAAGTGACCAAAGGCTTCAAATCGACGATGCCGGCTATGCAAAAATACGTGAAAATTCCGATGTCCTGAAATGCAGGCCCAACGTATCAGAATCGGTTAATACCACACACGAAAACATCACCAAAGGTGTACAGAAGTCATAAGTTTGGTCTATTAGGGCCATTATGGCAGTCAGAGGTTGAAGTGACCAAAGGCTTCAAATCGACGATGCCGGCTATGCAAAAATACGTGAAAATTCCGATGTCCTGAAATGCAGCCCAACGTATCAGAATCGGTTAATACACACACGAAAACATCACCAAAGGTGTACAGAAGTCATAGTTTGGTCTATTAGGGCCATTATGGCAGTCAGAGGTTGAAGTGACCAAAGGCTTCAAATCGACGATGCCGGCTATGCAAAAATACGTGAAAATTCCGATGTCACGGAATGCAGCCCAACGTATCGGAATCGGTTAATACACACACGAAAACATCACCAAAGGTGTACAGAAGTCATAGTTTGGTCTATTATGGCCATTATGGCAGTCAGAGGTTGAAGTGACCAAAGGCTTCAAATCGACGATGCCGGCTATGCAAAAATACGTGAAAATTCCGATGTCCTGAAATGCAGCCCAACGTATCGGAATCGGTTAATACACACACGAAAACATCACCAAAGGTGTACAGAAGTCATAGTTTGGTCTATTAGGGCCATTATGGCAGTCAGAGGTTGAAGTGACCAAAGGCTTCAAATCGACGATGCCGGCTATGCAAAAATACGTGAAGATTCCGATGTCCTGAAATGCAGCCCAACGTATCAGAATCGGTTAATACACACACGAAAACATCACCAAAGGTGTACAGAAGTCATAGTTTGGTCTATTAGGGCCATTATGGCAGTCATAGGTTGAAGTGACCAAAGGCTTCAAATCGACGATGCCGGCTATGCAAAAATACGTGAAAATTCCGATGTCCTAAAATGCAGCCCAACGGATCAGAATCGGTTAATACACACACGAAAACATCACCAAAGGTGTACAGAAGTCATAGTTTGGTCTATTAGGGCCATTATGGCAGTCAGAGGTTGAAGTGACCAAAGGCTTCAAATCGACGATGCCGGCTATGCAAAAATACGTGAAAATTCCGATGTCCTGAAATGCAGCCCAACGTATCAGAATCGGTTAATACACACACGAAAACATCACCAAAGGTGTACAGAAGTCATAGTTTGGTCTATTAGCGCCATTATGGCAGTCAGAGGTTGAAGTGACCAAAGGCTTCAAATCGACGATGCCGGCTATGCAAAAATACGTGAAAATTCCGATGTCCTAAAATGCAGCCCAACGTATCAGAATCGGTTAATACACACACGAAAACATCACCAAAGGTGTACAGAAGTCATAGTTTGGTCTATTAGGGCCATTATGGCAGTCAGCGGTTGAAGTGACCAAAGGCTTCAAATCGACGATGCCGGCTATGCAAAAATACGTGAAAATTCCGATGTCCTGAAATGCAGCCCAACGTATCAGAATCGGTTAATACACACACGAAAACATCACCAAAGGTGTACAGAAGTCATAGTTTGGTCTATTAGGGCCATTATGGCAGTCAGAGGTTGAAGTGACCAAAGGCTTCAAATCGACGATGCCGGCTATGCAAAAATACGTGAAAATTCCGATGTCCTAAAATGCAGCCCAACGTATCAGAATCGGTTAATACACACACGAAAACATCACCAAAGGTGTACAGAAGTCATAGTTTGGTCTATTAGGGCCATTATGGCAGTCAGAGGTTGAAGTGACCAAAGGCTTCAAATCGACGATGCCGGCTATGCAAAAATACGTGAAAATTCCGATGTCACGGAATGCAGCCCAACGTATCAGAATCGGTTAATACACACACGAAAACATCACCAAAGGTGTACAGAAGTCATAGTTTGGTCTATTAGGGCCATTATGGCAGTCAGAGGTTGAAGTGACCAAAGGCTTCAAATCGACGATGCCGGCTATGCAAAAATGCGTGAAAATTCCGATGTCCTGAAATGCAGCCCAACGTATCGGAATCGGTTAATACACACACGAAAACATCACCAAAGGTGTACAGAAGTCATAGTTTGGTCTATTAGGGCCATTATGGCAGTCAGAGGTTGAAGTGACCAAAGGCTTCAAATCGACGATGCCGGCTATGCAAAAATACGTGAAAATTCCGATGTCCTGAAATGCAGCCCAACGTATCAGAATCGGTTAATACACACACGAAAACATCACCAAAGGTGTACAGAAGTCATAGTTTGGTCTATTAGGGCCATTATGGCAGTCAGAGGTTGAAGTGACCAAAGGCTTCAAATCGACGATGCCGGCTATGCAAAAATACGTGAAAATTCCGATGTCCTGAAATGCAGCCCAACGTATCGGAATCGGTTAATACACACACGAAAACATCACCAAAGGTGTACAGAAGTCATAGTTTGGTCTATTAGGGCCATTATGGCAGTCAGAGGTTGAAGTGACCAAAGGCTTCAAATCGACGATGCCGGCTATGCAAAAATACGTGAAAATTCCGATGTCCTGAAATGCAGCCCAACGTATCGGAATCGGTTAATACACACACGAAAACATCACCAAAGGTGTACAGAAGTCATAGTTTGGTCTATTAGGGCCATTATGGCAGTCAGAGGTTGAAGTGACCAAAGGCTTCAAATCGACGATGCCGGCTATGCAAAAATACGTGAAAATTCCGATGTCCTGAAATGCAGCCCAACGTATCAGAATCGGTTAATACACACACGAAAACATCACCAAAGGTGTACAGAAGTCATAGTTTGGTCTATTAGGGCCATTATGGCAGTCAGAGGCTGAAGTGACCAAAGGCTTCAAATCGACGATGCCGGCTATGCAAAAATACGTGAAAATTCCGATGTCCTGAAATGCAGCCCAACGTATCAGAATCGGTTAATACACACACGAAAACATCACCAAAGGTGTACAGAAGTCATAGTTTGGTCTATTAGGGCCATTATGGCAGTCAGAGGTTGAAGTGACCAAAGGCTTCAAATCGACGATGCCGGCTATGCAAAAATACGTGAAAATTCCGATGTCCTGAAATGCAGCCCAACGTATCGGAATCGGTTAATACACACACGAAAACATCACCAAAGGTGTACAGAAGTCATAGTTTGGTCTATTAGGGCCATTATGGCAGTCAGAGGTTGAAGTGACCAAAGGCTTCAAATCGACGATGCCGGCTATGCAAAAATACGTGAAAATTCCGATGTCCTGAAATGCAGCCCAACGTATCGGAATCGGTTAATACACACACGAAAACATCACCAAAGGTGTACAGAAGTCATAGTTTGGTCTATTAGGGCCATTATGGCAGTCAGAGGTTGAAGTGACCAAAGGCTTCAAATCGACGATGCCGGCTATGCAAAAATACGTGAAGATTCCGATGTCCTGAAATGCAGCCCAACGTATCAGAATCGGTTAATACACACACGAAAACATCACCAAAGGTGTACAGAAGTCATAGTTTGGTCTATTAGGGCCATTATGGCAGTCAGAGGTTGAAGTGACCAAAGGCTTCAAATCGACGATGCCGGCTATGCAAAAATACGTGAAAATTCCGATGTCCTAAAATGCAGCCCAACGTATCAGAATCGGTTAATACACACACGAAAACATCACCAAAGGTGTACAGAAGTCATAGTTTGGTCTATTAGGGCCATTATGGCAGTCAGAGGTTGAAGTGACCAAAGGCTTCAAATCGACGATGCCGGCTATGCAAAAATACGTGAAAATTCCGATGTCACGGAATGCAGCCCAACGTATCAGAATCGGTTAATACACACACGAAAACATCACCAAAGGTGTACAGAAGTCATAGTTTGGTCTATTAGGGCCATTATGGCAGTCAGAGGTTGAAGTGACCAAAGGCTTCAAATCGACGATGCCGGCTATGCAAAAATGCGTGAAAATTCCGATGTCCTGAAATGCAGCCCAATGTATCGGAATCGGTTAATACACACACGAAAACATCACCAAAGGTGTACAGAAGTCATAGTTTGGTCTATTAGGGCCATTATGGCAGTCAGAGGTTGAAGTGACCAAAGGCTTCAAATCGACGATGCCGGCTATGCAAAAATACGTGAAAATTCCGATGTCCTGAAATGCAGCCCAACGTATCAGAATCGGTTAATACACACACGAAAACATCACCAAAGGTGTACAGAAGTCATAGTTTGGTCTATTAGGGCCATTATGGCAGTCAGAGGTTGAAGTGACCAAAGGCTTCAAATCGACGATGCCGGCTATGCAAAAATACGTGAAAATTCCGATGTCCTGAAATGCAGCCCAACGTATCGGAATCGGTTAATACACACACGAAAACATCACCAAAGGTGTACAGAAGTCATAGTTTGGTCTATTAGGGCCATTATGGCAGTCAGAGGTTGAAGTGACCAAAGGCTTCAAATCGACGATGCCGGCTATGCAAAAATACGTGAAAATTCCGATGTCCTGAAATGCAGCCCAACGTATCGGAATCGGTTAATACACACACGAAAACATCACCAAAGGTGTACAGAAGTCATAGTTTGGTCTATTAGGGCCATTATGGCAGTCAGAGGTTGAAGTGACCAAAGGCTTCAAATCGACGATGCCGGCTATGCAAAAATACGTGAAAATTCCGATGTCCTGAAATGCAGCCCAACGTATCAGAATCCGTTAATACACACACGAAAACATCACCAAAGGTGTACAGAAGTCATAGTTTGGTCTATTAGGGCCATTATGGCAGTCAGAGGCTGAAGTGACCAAAGGCTTCAAATCGACGATGCCGGCTATGCAAAAATACGTGAAAATTCCGATGTCCTGAAATGCAGCCCAACGTATCAGAATCGGTTAATACACACACGAAAACATCACCAAAGGTGTACAGAAGTCATAGTTTGGTCTATTAGGGCCATTATGGCAGTCAGAGGTTGAAGTGACCAAAGGCTTCAAATCGACGATGCCGGTTATGCAAAAATAGCCGAATGCAGCCCAACGTATCGGAATCGGTTAATACACACACGAAAACATCACCAAAGGTGTACAGAAGTCATAGTTTGGTCTATTAGGGCCATTATGGCAGTCAGAGGTTGAAGTGACCAAAGGCTTCAAATCGACGATGCCGGCTATGCAAAAATACGTGAAGATTCCGATGTCCTGAAATGCAGCCCAACGTATCAGAATCGGTTAATACACACACGAAAACATCACCAAAGGTGTACAGAAGTCATAGTTTGGTCTATTAGGGCCATTATGGCAGTCAGAGGTTGAAGTGACCAAAGGCTTCAAATCGACGATGCCGGCTATGCAAAAATACGTGAAAATTCCGATGTCACGGAATGCAGCCCAACGTATCGGAATCGGTTAATACACACACGAAAACATCACCAAAGGTGTACAGAAGTCATAGTTTGGTCTATTAGGGCCATTATGGCAGTCAGAGGTTGAAGTGACCAAAGGCTTCAAATCGACGATGCCGGCTATGCAAAAATACGTGAAAATTCCGATGTCCTGAAATGCAGCCCAACGTATCGGGCCATTATGGCAGTCAGAGGTTGAAGTGACCAAAGGCTTCAAATCGACGATGCCGGCTATGCAAAAATACGTGAAAATTCCGATGTCCTGAAATGCAGCCCAACGTATCGGAATCGGTTAATACACACACGAAAACATCACCAAAGGTGTACAGAAGTCATAGTTTGGTCTATTAGGGCCATTATGGCAGTCAGAGGTTGAAGTGACCAAAGGCTTCAAATCGACGATGCCGGCTATGCAAAAATACGTGAAAATTCCGATGTCACGGAATGCAGCCCAACGTATCGGAATCGGTTAATACACACACGAAAACATCACCAAAGGTGTACAGAAGTCATAGTTTGGTCTATTAGGGCCATTATGGCAGTCAGAGGTTGAAATGACCAAAGGCTTCAAATCGACGATGCCGGCTATGCAAAAATACGTGAAAATTCCGATGTCCTGAAATGCAGCCCAACGTATCAGAATCGGTTAATACACACACGAAAACATCACCAAAGGTGTACAGAAGTCATAGTTTGGTCTATTAGGGCCATTATGGCAGTCAGAGGTTGAAGTGACCAAAGGCTTCAAATCGACGATGCCGGCTATGCAAAAATACGTGGAAATTCCGATGTCCTGAAATGCAGCCCAACGTATCGGAATCGGTTAATACACACACGAAAACATCACCAAAGGTGTACAGAAGTCATAGTTTGGTCTATTAGGGCCATTATGGCAGTCAGAGGTTGAAGTGACCAAAGGCTTCAAATCGACGATGCCGGCTATGCAAAAATACGTGAAAATTCCGATGTCCTGAAATGCAGCCCAACGTATCGGAATCGGTTAATACACACACGAAAACATCACCAAAGGTGTACAGAAGTCATAGTTTGGTCTATTAGGGCCATTATGGCAGTCAGAGGTTGAAGTGACCAAAGGCTTCAAATCGACGATGCCGGCTATGCAAAAATACGTGAAAATTCCGATGTCCTGAAATGCAGCCCAACGTATCGGAATCGGTTAATACACACACGAAAACATCACCAAAGGTGTACAGAAGTCATAGTTTGGTCTATTAGGGCCATTATGGCAGTCAGAGGTTGAAGTGACCAAAGGCTTCAAATCGACGATGCCGGCTATGCAAAAATACGTGAAAATTCCGATGTCCTGAAATGCAGCCCAACGTATCGGAATCGGTTAATACACACACGAAAACATCACCAAAGGTGTACAGAAGTCATAGTTTGGTCTATTAGGGCCATTATGGCAGTCAGAGGTTGAAGTGACCAAAGGCTTCAAATCGACGATGCCGGCTATGCAAAAATACGTGAAGATTCCGATGTCCTGAAATGCAGCCCAACGTATCAGAATCGGTTAATACACACACGAAAACATCACCAAAGGTGTACAGAAGTCATAGTTTGGTCTATTAGGGCCATTATGGCAGTCAGAGGTTGAAGTGACCAAAGGCTTCAAATCGACGATGCCGGCTATGCAAAAATACGTGAAAATTCCGATGTCCTAAAATGCAGCCCAACGTATCAGAATCGGTTAATACACACACGAAAACATCACCAAAGGTGTACAGAAGTCATAGTTTGGTCTATTAGGGCCATTATGGCAGTCAGAGGTTGAAGTGACCAAAGGCTTCAAATCGACGATGCCGGCTATGCAAAAATACGTGAAAATTCCGATGTCACGGAATGCAGCCCAACGTATCAGAATCGGTTAATACACACACGAAAACATCACCAAAGGTGTACAGAAGTCATAGTTTGGTCTATTAGGGCCATTATGGCAGTCAGAGGTTGAAGTGACCAAAGGCTTCAAATCGACGATGCCGGCTATGCAAAAATGCGTGAAAATTCCGATGTCCTGAAATGCAGCCCAATGTATCGGAATCGGTTAATACACACACGAAAACATCACCAAAGGTGTACAGAAGTCATAGTTTGGTCTATTAGGGCCATTATGGCAGTCAGAGGTTGAAGTGACCAAAGGCTTCAAATCGACGATGCCGGCTATGCAAAAATACGTGAAAATTCCGATGTCCTGAAATGCAGCCCAACGTATCAGAATCGGTTAATACACACACGAAAACATCACCAAAGGTGTACAGAAGTCATAGTTTGGTCTATTAGGGCCATTATGGCAGTCAGAGGTTGAAGTGACCAAAGGCTTCAAATCGACGATGCCGGCTATGCAAAAATACGTGAAAATTCCGATGTCCTGAAATGCAGCCCAACGTATCGGAATCGGTTAATACACACACGAAAACATCACCAAAGGTGTACAGAAGTCATAGTTTGGTCTATTAGGGCCATTATGGCAGTCAGAGGTTGAAGTGACCAAAGGCTTCAAATCGACGATGCCGGCTATGCAAAAATACGTGAAAATTCCGATGTCCTGAAATGCAGCCCAACGTATCGGAATCGGTTAATACACACACGAAAACATCACCAAAGGTGTACAGAAGTCATAGTTTGGTCTATTAGGGCCATTATGGCAGTCAGAGGTTGAAGTGACCAAAGGCTTCAAATCGACGATGCCGGCTATGCAAAAATACGTGAAAATTCCGATGTCCTGAAATGCAGCCCAACGTATCAGAATCCGTTAATACACACACGAAAACATCACCAAAGGTGTACAGAAGTCATAGTTTGGTCTATTAGGGCCATTATGGCAGTCAGAGGCTGAAGTGACCAAAGGCTTCAAATCGACGATGCCGGCTATGCAAAAATACGTGAAAATTCCGATGTCCTGAAATGCAGCCCAACGTATCAGAATCGGTTAATACACACACGAAAACATCACCAAAGGTGTACAGAAGTCATAGTTTGGTCTATTAGGGCCATTATGGCAGTCAGAGGTTGAAGTGACCAAAGGCTTCAAATCGACGATGCCGGTTATGCAAAAATAGCCGAATGCAGCCCAACGTATCGGAATCGGTTAATACACACACGAAAACATCACCAAAGGTGTACAGAAGTCATAGTTTGGTCTATTAGGGCCATTATGGCAGTCAGAGGTTGAAGTGACCAAAGGCTTCAAATCGACGATGCCGGCTATGCAAAAATACGTGAAGATTCCGATGTCCTGAAATGCAGCCCAACGTATCAGAATCGGTTAATACACACACGAAAACATCACCAAAGGTGTACAGAAGTCATAGTTTGGTCTATTAGGGCCATTATGGCAGTCAGAGGTTGAAGTGACCAAAGGCTTCAAATCGACGATGCCGGCTATGCAAAAATACGTGAAAATTCCGATGTCACGGAATGCAGCCCAACGTATCGGAATCGGTTAATACACACACGAAAACATCACCAAAGGTGTACAGAAGTCATAGTTTGGTCTATTAGGGCCATTATGGCAGTCAGAGGTTGAAGTGACCAAAGGCTTCAAATCGACGATGCCGGCTATGCAAAAATACGTGAAAATTCCGATGTCCTGAAATGCAGCCCAACGTATCGGGCCATTATGGCAGTCAGAGGTTGAAGTGACCAAAGGCTTCAAATCGACGATGCCGGCTATGCAAAAATACGTGAAAATTCCGATGTCCTGAAATGCAGCCCAACGTATCGGAATCGGTTAATACACACACGAAAACATCACCAAAGGTGTACAGAAGTCATAGTTTGGTCTATTAGGGCCATTATGGCAGTCAGAGGTTGAAGTGACCAAAGGCTTCAAATCGACGATGCCGGCTATGCAAAAATACGTGAAAATTCCGATGTCACGGAATGCAGCCCAACGTATCGGAATCGGTTAATACACACACGAAAACATCACCAAAGGTGTACAGAAGTCATAGTTTGGTCTATTAGGGCCATTATGGCAGTCAGAGGTTGAAATGACCAAAGGCTTCAAATCGACGATGCCGGCTATGCAAAAATACGTGAAAATTCCGATGTCCTGAAATGCAGCCCAACGTATCAGAATCGGTTAATACACACACGAAAACATCACCAAAGGTGTACAGAAGTCATAGTTTGGTCTATTAGGGCCATTATGGCAGTCAGAGGTTGAAGTGACCAAAGGCTTCAAATCGACGATGCCGGCTATGCAAAAATACGTGGAAATTCCGATGTCCTGAAATGCAGCCCAACGTATCGGAATCGGTTAATACACACACGAAAACATCACCAAAGGTGTACAGAAGTCATAGTTTGGTCTATTAGGGCCATTATGGCAGTCAGAGGTTGAAGTGACCAAAGGCTTCAAATCGACGATGCCGGCTATGCAAAAATACGTGAAAATTCCGATGTCCTGAAATGCAGCCCAACGTATCGGAATCGGTTAATACACACACGAAAACATCACCAAAGGTGTACAGAAGTCATAGTTTGGTCTATTAGGGCCATTATGGCAGTCAGAGGTTGAAGTGACCAAAGGCTTCAAATCGACGATGCCGGCTATGCAAAAATACGTGAAAATTCCGATGTCACGGAATGCAGCCCAACGTATCGGAATCGGTTAATACACACACGAAAACATCACCAAAGGTGTACAGAAGTCATAGTTTGGTCTATTAGGGCCATTATGGCAGTCAGAGGTTGAAGTGACCAAAGGCTTCAAATCGACGATGCCGGCTATGCAAAAATACGTGAAAATTCCGATGTCCTGAAATGCAGCCCAACGTATCGGAATCGGTTAATACACACACGAAAACATCACCAAAGGTGTACAGAAGTCATAGTTTGGTCTATTAGGGCCATTATGGCAGTCAGAGGTTGAAGTGACCAAAGGCTTCAAATCGACGATGCCGGCTATGCAAAAATACGTGAAAATTCCGATGTCACGGAATGCAGCCCAACGTATCGGAATCGGTTAATACACACACGAAAACATCACCAAAGGTGTACAGAAGTCATAGTTTGGTCTATTAGGGCCATTATGGCAGTCAGAGGTTGAAGTGACCAAAGGCTTCAAATCGACGATGCCGGCTATGCAAAAATACGTGAAGATTCCGATGTCCTGAAATGCAGCCCAACGTATCAGAATCGGTTAATACACACACGAAAACATCACCAAAGGTGTACAGAAGTCATAGTTTGGTCTATTAGGGCCATTATGGCAGTCAGAGGTTGAAGTGACCAAAGGCTTCAAATCGACGATGCCGGCTATGCAAAAATACGTGAAAATTCCGATGTCCTAAAATGCAGCCCAACGTATCAGAATCGATTAATACACACACGAAAACATCACCAAAGGTGTACAGAAGTCATAGTTTGGTCTATTAGGGCCATTATGGCAGTCAGAGGTTGAAGTGACCAAAGGCTTCAAATCGACGATGCCGGCTATGCAAAAATACGTGAAAATTCCGATGTCCTGAAATGCAGCCCAACGTATCAGAATCGGTTAATACACACACGAAAACATCACCAAAGGTGTACAGAAGTCATAGTTTGGTCTATTAGGGCCATTATGGCAGTCAGAGGTTGAAGTGACCAAAGGCTTCAAATCGACGATGCCGGCTATGCAAAAATACGTGAAAATTCCGATGACCTGAAATGCAGCCCAACGTATCGGAATCGGTTAATACACACACGAAAACATCACCAAAGGTGTACAGAAGTCATAGTTTGGTCTATTAGGGCCATTATGGCAGTCAGAGGTTGAAGTGACGAAAGGCTTCAAATCGACGATGCCGGCTATGCAAAAATACGTGAAAATTCCGATGTCCTGAAATGCAGCCCAACGTATCGGAATCGGTTAATACACACACGAAAACATCACCAAAGGCGTACAGAAGTCATAGTTTGGTCTATTAGGGCCATTATGGCAGTCAGAGGTTGAAGTGACCAAAGGCTTCAAATCGACGATGCCGGCTATGCAAAAATACGTGAAAATTCCGATGTCCTGAAATGCAGCCCAACGTATCGGAATCGGTTAATACACACACGAAAACATCACCAAAGGTGTACAGAAGTCATAGTTTGGTCTATTAGGGCCATTATGGCAGTCAGAGGTTGAAGTGACCAAAGGCTTCAAATCGACGATGCCGGCTATGCAAAAATACGTGAAAATTCCGATGTCACGGAATGCAGCCCAACGTATCGGAATCGGTTAATACACACACGAAAACATCACCAAAGGTGTACAGAAGTCATAGTTTGGTCTATTAGGGCCATTATGGCAGTCAGAGGTTGAAGTGACCAAAGGCTTCAAATCGACGATGCCGGCTATGCAAAAATACGTGAAAATTCCGATGTCCTGAAATGCAGCCCAACGTATCGGAATCGGTTAATACACACACGAAAACATCACCAAAGGTGTACAGAAGTCATAGTTTGGTCTATTAGGGCCATTATGGCAGTCAGAGGTTGAAGTGACCAAAGGCTTCAAATCGACGATGCCGGCTATGCAAAAATACGTGAAAATTCCGATGTCCTGAAATGCAGCCCAACGTATCGGAATCGGTTAATACGCACACGAAAACATCACCAAAGGTGTACAGAAGTCATAGTTTGGTCTATTAGGGCCATTATGGCAGTCAGAGGTTGAAGTGACCAAAGGCTTCAAATCGACGATGCCGGCTATGCAAAAATACGTGAAAATTCCGATGTCACGGAATGCAGCCCAACGTATCAGAATCGGTAAATACACACACGAAAACATCACCAAAGGTGTACAGAAGTCATAGTTTGGTTTATTAGGGCCATTATGGCAGTCAGAGGTTGATGTGACCAAAGGCTTCAAATCGACGATGCCGGCTATGCAAAAATACGTGAAAATTCCGATGTCCTGAAATGCAGCAAAACGTATCGGAATCGGTTAATACACACACAAAAACATCACCAAAGGTGTACAGAAGTCATAGTTTGGTCTATTAGGGCCATTATGGCAGTCAGAGGTTGAAGTGACCAAAGGCTTCAAATCGACGATGCCGGCTATGCAAAAATACGTGAAAATTCCGATGTCCTGAAATGCAGCCCAACGTATCAGAATCGGTTAATACGCACACGAAAACATCACCAAAGGTGTACAGAAGTCATAGTTTGGTCTATTAGGGCCATTATGGCAGTCAGAGGTTGAAGTGACCAAAGGCTTCAAATCGACGATGCCGGCTATGCAAAAATACGTGAAAATTCCGATGTCCTGAAATGCAGCCCAACGTATCGGAATCGGTTAATACACACACGAAAACATCACCAAAGGTGTACAGAAGTCATAGTTTGGTCTATTAGGGCCATTATGGCAGTCAGAGGTTGAAGTGACCAAAGGCTTCAAATCGACGATGCCGGCTATGCAAAAATACGTGAAAATTCCGATGTCCTGAAATGCAGCCCAACGTATAGGAATCGGTTAATACACACACGAAAACATCACCAAAGGTGTACAGAAGTCATAGTTTGGTCTATTAGGGCCATTATGGCAGTCAGAGGTTGAAGTGACCAAAGGCTTCAAATCGACGATGCCGGCTATGCAAAAATACGTGAAAATTCCGATGTCACGGAATGCAGCCCAACGTATCGGAATCGGTTAATACACACACGAAAACATCACCAAAGGTGTACAGAAGTCATAGTTTGGTCTATTAGGGCCATTATGGCAGTCAGAGGTTGAAGTGACCAAAGGCTTCAAATCGACGATGCCGGCTATGCAAAAATACGTGAAAATTCCGATGTCCTAAAATGCAGCCCAACGTATCAGAATCGGTTAATACACACACGAAAACATCACCAAAGGTGTACAGAAGTCATAGTTGGGTCTATTAGGGCCATTATGGCAGTCAGAGGGTGAAGTGACCAAAGGCTTCAAATCGACGATGCCGGCTATGCAAAAATACGTGAAAATTCCGATGTCCTGAAATGCAGCCCAACGTGTCAGAATCGGTTAATACACACACGAAAACATCACCAAAGGTGTACAGAAGTCATAGTTTGGTCTATTAGGGCCATTATGGCAGTCAGAGGTTGAGGTGACCAAAGGCTTCAAATCGACGATGCCGGCTATGCAAAAATACGTGAAAATTCCGATGTCCTGAAATGCAGCCCAACGTATCGGAATCGGTTAATACGCACACGAAAACATCACCAAAGGTGTACAGAAGTCATAGTTTGGTCTATTAGGGCCATTATGGCAGTCAGAGGTTGAAGTGACCAAAGGCTTCAAATCGACGATGCCGGCTATGCAAAAATACGTGAAAATTCCGATGTCCTGAAATGCAGCCCAACGTATCGGAATCGGTTAATACACACACGAAAACATCACCAAAGGTGTACAGAAGTCATAGTTTGGTCTATTAGGGCCATTATGGCAGTCAGAGGTTGAAGTGACCAAAGGCTTCAAATCGACGATGCCGGCTATGCAAAAATACGTGAAAATTCCGATGTCACGGAATGCAGCCCAACGTATCGGAATCGGTTAATACACACACGAAAACATCACCAAAGGTGTACAGAAGTCATAGTTTGGTCTATTAGGGCCATTATGGCAGTCAGAGGTTGAAGTGACCAAAGGCTTCAAATCGACGATGCCGGCTATGCAAAAATACGTGAAAATTCCGATGTCCTGAAATGCAGCCCAACGTATCGGAATCGGTTAATACACACACGAAAACATCACCAAAGGTGTACAGAAGTCATAGTTTGGTCTATTAGGGCCATTATGGCAGTCAGAGGTTGAAGTGACCAAAGGCTTCAAATCGACGATGCCGGCTATGCAAAAATACGTGAAAATTCCGATGTCACGGAATGCAGCCCAACGTATCGGAATCGGTTAATACACACACGAAAACATCACCAAAGGTGTACAGAAGTCATAGTTTGGTCTATTAGGGCCATTATGGCAGTCAGAGGTTGAAGTGACCAAAGGCTTCAAATCGACGATGCCGGCTATGCAAAAATACGTGAAAATTCCGATGTCACGGAATGCAGCCCAACGTATCGGAATCGGTTAATACACACACGAAAACATCACCAAAGGTGTACAGAAGTCATAGTTTGGTCTATTAGGGCCATTATGGCAGTCAGAGGTTGAAGTGACCAAAGGCTTCAAATCGACGACACGTATATGCAAAAATACGTGAAAATCCCGATGTCCTGAAATGCAGCCCAACGTATCGGAATCGGTTAATACGCACACGAAAACATCACCAAAGGTGTACAGAAGTCATAGTTTGGTCTATTAGGGCCATTATGGCAGTCAGAGGTTGAAGTGACCAAAGGCTTCAAATCGACGATGCCGGCTATGCAAAAATACGTGAAAATTCCGATGTCACGGAATGCAGCCCAACGTATCGGAATCGGTTAATACACACACGAAAACATCACCAAAGGTGTACAGAAGTCATAGTTTGGTCTATTAGGGCCATTATGGCAGTCAGAGGTTGAAGTGACCAAAGGCTTCAAATCGACGATGCCGGCTATGCAAAAATACGTGAAAATTCCGATGTCCTGAAATTGCAGCCCAACGTATCGGAATCGGTTAATACACACACGAAAACATCACCAAAGGTGTACAGAAGTCATAGTTTGGTCTATTAGGGCCATTATGGCAGTCAGAGGTTGAAGTGACCAAAGGCTTCAAATCGACGATGCCGGCTATGCAAAAATACGTGAAAATTCCGATGTCACGGAATGCAGCCCAACGTATCGGAATCGGTTAATACACACACGAAAACATCACCAAAGGTGTACAGAAGTCATAGTTTGGTCTATTAGGGCCATTATGGCAGTCAGAGGTTGAAGTGACCAAAGGCTTCAAATCGACGATGCCGGCTATGCAAAAATACGTGAAAATTCCGATGTCCTGAAATGCAGCCCAACGTATCGGAATCGGTTAATACACACACGAAAACATCACCAAAGGTGTACAGAAGTCATAGTTTGGTCTATTAGGGCCATTATGGCAGTCAGAGGTTGAAGTGACCAAAGGCTTCAAATCGACGATGCCGGCTATGCAAAAATACGTGAAAATTCCGATGTCCTGAAATGCAGCCCAACGTATCGGAATCGGTTAATACACACACGAAAACATCACCAAAGGTGTACAGAAGTCATAGTTTGGTCTATTAGGGCCATTATGGCAGTCAGAGGTTGAAGTGACCAAAGGCTTCAAATCGACGATGCCGGCTATGCAAAAATACGTGAAAATTCCGATGTCACGGAATGCAGCCCAACGTATCGGAATCGGTTAATACACACACGAAAACATCACCAAAGGTGTACAGAAGTCATAGTTTGGTCTATTAGGGCCATTATGGCAGTCAGAGGTTGAAGTGACCAAAGGCTTCAAATCGACGACACGTATATGCAAAAATACGTGAAAATCCCGATGTCCTGAAATGCAGCCCAACGTATCGGAATCGGTTAATACGCACACGAAAACATCACCAAAGGTGTACAGAAGTCATAGTTTGGTCTATTAGGGCCATTATGGCAGTCAGAGGTTGAAGTGACCAAATGCTTCAGATCGACGATGCCGGCTATGCAAAAATACGTGAAAATTCCGATGTCACGGAATGCAGCCCAACGTATCGGAATCGGTTAATACACACACGAAAACATCACCAAAGGTGTACAGAAGTCATAGTTTGGTCTATTAGGGCCATTATGGCAGTCAGAGGTTTAAGTGACCAAAGGCTTCAAATCGACGATGCCGGCTATGCAAAAATACGTGAAAATTCCGATGTCCTGAAATGCAGCCCAACGTATCGGAATCGGTTAATACGCACACGAAAACATCACCAAAGGTGTACAGAAGTCATAGTTTGGTCTATTAGGGCCATTATGGCAGTCAGAGGTTGAAGTGACCAAAGGCTTCAAATCGACGATGCCGGCTATGCAAAAATACGTGAAAATTCCGATGTCACGGAATGCAGCCCAACGTATCAGAATCGGTAAATACACACACGAAAACATCACCAAAGGTGTACAGAAGTCATAGTTTGGTTTATTAGGGCCATTATGGCAGTCAGAGGTTGAAGTGACCAAAGGCTTCAAATCGACGATGCCGGCTATGCAAAAATACGTGAAAATTCCGATGTCCTGAAATGCAGCCCAACGTATCAGAATCGGTTAATACACACACGAAAACATCACCAAAGGTGTACAGAAGTCATAGTTGGGTCTATTAGGGCCATTATGGCAGTCAGAGGGTGAAGTGACCAAAGGCTTCAAATCGACGATGCCGGCTATGCAAAAATACGTGAAAATTCCGATGTCCTGAAATGCAGCCCAACGTATCGGAATCGGTTAATACACACACGAAAACATCACCAAAGGTGTACAGAAGTCATAGTTTGGTCTATTAGGGCCATTATGGCAGTCAGAGGTTGAAGTGACCAAAGGCTTCAAATCGACGATGGCCGGCTATGCAAAAATACGTGAAAATTCCGATGTCCTGAAATGCAGCCCAACGTATCGGAATCGGTTAATACACACACGAAAACATCACCAAAGGTGTACAGAAGTCATAGTTTGGTCTATTAGGGCCATTATGGCAGTCAGAGGTTGAAGTGACCAAAGGCTTCAAATCGACGATGCCGGCTATGCAAAAATACGTGAAAATTCCGATGTCACGGAATGCAGCCCAACGTATCGGAATCGGTTAATACACACACGAAAACATCACCAAAGGTGTACAGAAGTCATAGTTTGGTCTATTAGGGCCATTATGGCAGTCAGAGGTTGAAGTGACCAAAGGCTTCAAATCGACGATGCCGGCTATGCAAAAATACGTGAAAATTCCGATGTCACGGAATGCAGCCCAACGTATCGGAATCGGTTAATACACACACGAAAACATCACCAAAGGTGTACAGAAGTCATAGTTTGGTCTATTAGGGCCATTATGGCAGTCAGAGGTTGAAGTGACCAAAGGCTTCAAGTCGACGACACGTATATGCAAAAATACGTGAAAATCCCGATGTCCTGAAATGCAGCCCAACGTATCGGAATCGGTTAATACGCACACGAAAACATCACCAAAGGTGTACAGAAGTCATAGTTTGGTCTATTAGGGCCATTATGGCAGTCAGAGGTTGAAGTGACCAAAGGCTTCAGATCGACGATGCCGGCTATGCAAAAATACGTGAAAATTCCGATGTCACGGAATGCAGCCCAACGTATCGGAATCGGTTAATACACACACGAAAACATCACCAAAGGTGTACAGAAGTCATAGTTTGGTCTATTAGGGCCATTATAGCAGTCAGAGGTTTAAGTGACCAAAGGCTTCAAATCGACGATGCCGGCTATGCAAAAATACGTGAAAATTCCGATGTCCTGACATGCAGCCCAACGTATCGGAATCGGTTAATACGCACACGAAAACATCACCAAAGGTGTACAGAAGTCATAGTTTGGTCTATTAGGGCCATTATGGCAGTCAGAGGTTGAAGTGACCAAAGGCTTCAAATCGACGATGCCGGCTATGCAAAAATACGTGAAAATTCCGATGTCACGGAATGCAGCCCAACGTATCAGAATCGGTAAATACACATACGAAAACATCACCAAAGGTGTACAGAAGTCATAGTTTGGTTTATTAGGGCCATTATGGCAGTCAGAGGTTGAAGTGACCAAAGGCTTCAAATCGACGATGCCGGCTATGCAAAAATACGTGAAAATTCCGATGTCCTGAAATGCAGCCCAACGTATCGGAATCGGTTAATACACACACGAAAACATCACCAAAGGTGTACAGAAGTCATAGTTTGGTCTATTAGGGCCATTATGGCAGTCAGAGGTTGAAGTGACCAAAGGCTTCAAATCGACGATGCCGGCTATGCAAAAATACGTGAAAATTCCGATGTCCTGAAATGCAGCCCAACGTATCAGAATCGGTTAATACACACACGAAAACATCACCAAAGGTGTACAGAAGTCATAGTTTGGTCTATTAGGGCCATTATGGCAGTCAGAGGTTGAAGTGACCAAAGGCTTCAAATCGACGATGCCGGCTATGCAAAAATACGTGAAAATTCCGATGTCCTAAAATGCAGCCCAACGTATCAGAATCGGTTAATACACACACGAAAACATCACCAAAGGTGTACAGAAGTCATAGTTTGGGTCTATTAGGGCCATTATGGCAGTCAGAGGTTGAAGTGACCAAAGGCTTCAAATCGACGATGCCGGCTATGCAAAAATACGTGAAAATTCCGATGTCCTGAAATGCAGCCCAACGTATCGGAATCGGTTAATACACACACGAAAACATCACCAAAGGTGTACAGAAGTCATAGTTGGGTCTATTAGGGCCATTATGGCAGTCAGAGGGTGAAGTGACCAAAGGCTTCAAATCGACGATGCCGGCTATGCAAAAATACGTGAAAATTCCGATGTCCTGAAATGCAGCCCAACGTGTCAGAATCGGTTAATACACACACGAAAACATCACCAAAGGTGTACAGAAGTCATAGTTTGGTCTATTAGGGCCATTATGGCAGTCAGAGGTTGAAGTGACCAAAGGCTTCAAATCGACGATGCCGGCTATGCAAAAATACGTGAAATTCCGATGTCACGGAATGCAGCCCAACGTATCGGAATCGGTTAATACACACACGAAAACATCACCAAAGGTGTACAGAAGTCATAGTTTGGTCTATTAGGGCCATTATGGCAGTCAGAGGTTGAAGTGACCAAAGGCTTCAAATCGACGATGCCGGCTATGCAAAAATACGTGAAAATTCCGATGTCACGGAATGCAGCCCAACGTATCGGAATCGGTTAATACACACACGAAAACATCACCAAAGGTGTACAGAAGTCATAGTTTGGTCTATTAGGGCCATTATGGCAGTCAGAGGTTGAAGTGACCAAAGGCTTCAAATCGACGACACGTATATGCAAAAATACGTGAAAATCCCGATGTCCTGAAATCCAGCCCAACGATCGGAATCGGTTAATACACAC
This sequence comes from Eristalis tenax, assembly GCA_905231855.2. Lineage (NCBI taxonomy): Eukaryota > Metazoa > Arthropoda > Insecta > Diptera > Syrphidae > Eristalis > Eristalis tenax. The sequence goes on from CAJNIU020000120.1 coordinate 457,003, forward strand.
ACGAAAACATCACCAAAGGTGTACAGAAGTCATAGTTTGGTCTATTAGGGCCATTATGGCAGTCAGAGGTTGAAGTGACCAAAGGCTTCAGATCGACGATGCCGGCTATGCAAAAATACGTGAAAATTCCGATGTCACGGAATGCAGCCCAACGTATCGGAATCGGTTAATACACACACGAAAACATCACCAAAGGTGTACAGAAGTCATAGTTTGGTCTATTAGGGCCATTATGGCAGTCAGAGGTTTAAGTGACCAAAGGCTTCAAATCGACGATGCCGGCTATGCAAAAAATACGTGAAAATTCCGATGTCCTGACATGCAGCCCAACGTATCGGAATCGGTTAATACGCACACGAAAAAATCACCAAAGGTGTACAGAAGTCATAGTTTGGTCTATTAGGGCCATTATGGCAGTCAGAGGTTGAAGTGACCAAAGGCTTCAAATCGACGATGCCGGCTATGCAAAAATACGTGAAAATTCCGATGTCACGGAATGCAGCCCAACGTATCAGAATCGGTAATACACACACGAAAACATCACCAAAGGTGTACAGAAGTCATAGTTTGGTTTATTAGGGCCATTATGGCAGTCAGAGGTTGAAGTGACCAAAGGCTTCAAATCGACGATGCCGGCTATGCAAAAATACGTGAAAATTCCGATGTCCTGAAATGCAGCCCAACGTATCGGAATCGGTTAATACACACACGAAAACATCACCAAAGGTGTACAGAAGTCATAGTTTGGTCTATTAGGGCCATTATGGCAGTCAGAGGTTGAAGTGACCAAAGGCTTCAAATCGACGATGCCGGCTATGCAAAAATACGTGAAAATTCCGATGTCCTGAAATGCAGCCCAACGTATCAGAATCGGTTAATACACACACGAAAACATCACCAAAGGTGTACAGAAGTCATAGTTTGGTCTATTAGGGCCATTATGGCAGTCAGAGGTTGAAGTGACCAAAGGCTTCAAATCGACGATGCCGGCTATGCAAAAATACGTGAAAATTCCGATGTCCTGAAATGCAGCCCAACGTGTCAGAATCGGTTAATACACACACGAAAACATCACCAAAGGTGTACAGAAGTCATAGTTTGGTCTATTAGGGCCATTATGGCAGTCAGAGGTTGAAATGACCAAAGGCTTCAAATCGACGATGCCGGCTATGCAAAAATACGTGAAAATTCCGATGTCCTGAAATGCAGCCCAACGTATCGGAATCGGTTAATACACACACGAAAACATCACCAAAGGTGTACAGAAGTCATAGTTTGGTCTATTAGGGCCATTATGGCAGTCAGAGGTTGAAGTGACCAAAGGCTTCAAATCGACGATGCCGGCTATGCAAAAATACGTGAAAATTCCGATGTCCTGAAATGCAGCCCAACGTATCGGAATCGGTTAATACACACACGAAAACATCACCAAAGGTGTACAGAAGTCATAGTTTGGTCTATTAGGGCCATTATGGCAGTCAGAGGTTGAAGTGACCAAAGGCTTCAAATCGACGATGCCGGCTATGCAAAAATACGTGAAAATTCCGATGTCACGGAATGCAGCCCAACGTATCGGAATCGGTTAATACACACACGAAAACATCACCAAAGGTGTACAGAAGTCATAGTTTGGTCTATTAGGGCCATTATGGCAGTCAGAGGTTGAAGTGACCAAATGCTTCAAATCGACGACACGTATATGCAAAAATACGTGAAAATCCCGATGTCCTGAAATGCAGCCCAACGTATCGGAATCGGTTAATACGCACACGAAAACATCACCAAAGGTGTACAGAAGTCATAGTTTGGTCTATTAGGGCCATTATGGCAGTCAGAGTTGAAGTGACCAAAGGCTTCAAATCGACGATGCCGGCTATGCAAAAATACGTGAAAATTCCGATGTCACGGAATGCAGCCCAACGTATCAGAATCGGTAAATACACACACGAAAACATCACCAAAGGTGTACAGAAGTCATAGTTTGGTTTATTAGGGCCATTATGGCAGTCAGAGGTTGAAGTGACCAAAGGCTTCAAATCGATGATGCCGGCTATGCAAAAATACGTGAAAATTCCGATGTCCTGAAATGCAGCCCAACGTATCGGAATCGGTTAATACACACACGAAAACATCACCAAAGGTGTACAGAAGTCATAGTTTGGTCTATCAGGGCCATTATGGCAGTCAGAGGTTGAAGTGACCAAAGGCTTCAAATCGACGATGCCGGCTATGCAAAAATACGTGAAAATTCCGATGTCCTAAAATGCAGCCCAACGTATCAGAATCGGTTAATACACACACGAAAACATCACCAAAGGTGTACAGAAGTCATAGTTTGGTCTATTAGGGCCATTATGGCAGTCAGAGGTTGAAGTGACCAAAGGCTTCAAATCGACGATGCCGGCTATGCAAAAATACGTGAAAATTCCGATGTCACGGAATGCAGCCCAACGTATCGGAATCGGTTAATACACACACGAAAACATCACCAAAGGTGTACAGAAGTCATAGTTTGGTCTATTAGGGCCATTATGGCAGTCAGAGGTTGAAGTGACCAAAGGCTTCAAATCGACGATGCCGGCTATGCAAAAATACGTGAAAATTCCGATGTCACGGAATGCAGCCCAACGTATCGGAATCGGTTAATACACACACGAAAACATCACCAAAGGTGTACAGAAGTCATAGTTTGGTCTATTAGGGCCATTATGGCAGTCAGAGGTTGAAGTGACCAAAGGCTTCAAATCGACGATGCCGGCTATGCAAAAATACGTGAAAATTCCGATGTCCTGAAATGCAGCCCAACGTATCGGAATCGGTTAATACACACACGAAAACATCACCAAAGGTGTACAGAAGTCATAGTTTGGTCTATTAGGGCCATTATGGCAGTCAGAGGTTGAAGTGACCAAAGGCTTCAAATCGACGATGCCGGCTATGCAAAAATACGTGAAAATTCCGATGTCCTGAAATGCAGCCCAACGTATCAGAATCGGTTAATACACACACGAAAACATCACCAAAGGTGTACAGAAGTCATAGTTTGGTCTATTAGGGCCATTATGGCAGTCAGAGGTTGAAGTGACCAAAGGCTTCAAATCGACGATGCTATGCAAAAATACGTGAAAATTCCGATGTCCTGAAATGCAGCCCAACGTATCGGAATCGGTTAATACACACACGAAAACATCACCAAAGGTGTACAGAAGTCATAGTTTGGTCTATTAGGGCCATTATGGCAGTCAGAGGTTGAAGTGACCAAAGGCTTCAAATCGACGATGCCGGCTATGCAAAAATACGTGAAAATTCCGATGTCACGGAATGCAGCCCAACGTATCGGAATCGGTTAATACACACACGAAAACATCACCAAAGGTGTACAGAAGTCATAGTTTGGTCTATTAGGGCCATTATGGCAGTCAGAGGTTGAAGTGACCAAAGGCTTCAAATCGACGATGCCGGCTATGCAAAAATACGTGAAAATTCCGATGTCCTGAAATGCAGCCCAACGTATCGGAATCGGTTAATACACACACGAAAACATCACCAAAGGTGTACAGAAGTCATAGTTTGTTCTATAGGGCCATTATGGCAGTCAGAGGTTGAAGTGACCAAAGGCTTCAAATCGGCGATGCCGGCTATGCAAAAATACGTGAAAATTCCGATGTCCTGAAATGCAGCCCAACGTATCGGAATCGGTTAATACACACACGAAAACATCACTAAAGGTGTACAGAAGTCATAGTTTGGTCTATTAGGGCCATTATGGCAGTCAGAGGTTGAAGTGACCAAAGGCTTCAAATCGACGATGCCGGCTATGCAAAAATACGTGAAAATTCCGATGTCCTGAAATGCAGCCCAACGTATCGGAATCGGTTAATACACACACGAAAACATCACCAAAGGTGTACAGAAGTCATAGTTTGGTCTATTAGGGCCATTATGGCAGTCAGAGGTTGAAGTGACCAAAGGCTTCAAATCGACGATGCCGGCTATGCAAAAATACGTGAAAATTCCGATGTCCTGAAATGCAGCCCAACGTATCGGAATCGTTAATACACACACGAAAACATCACCAAAGGTGTACAGAAGTCATAGTTTGGTCTATTAGGGCCATTATGGCAGTCAGAGGTTGAAGTGACCAAAGGCTTCAAATCGACGATGCCGGCTATGCAAAAATACGTGAAAATTCCGATGTCACGGAATGCAGCCCAACGTATCGGAATCGGTTAATACACACACGAAAACATCACCAAAGGTGTACAGAAGTCATAGTTTGGTCTATTAGGGCCATTATGGCAGTCAGAGGTTGAAGTGACCAAAGGCTTCAAATCGACGATGCCGGCTATGCAAAAATACGTGAAAATTCCGATGTCACGGAATGCAGCCCAACGTATCGGAATCGGTTAATACACACACGAAAACATCACCAAAGGTGTACAGAAGTCATAGTTTGGTCTATTAG